>OW388293.1:58099697-58699697 GCA_936450465.1 Gibbula magus | reverse complement strand
TGATCTTGATCGCCATTGTCAGTTCCATCAGTCTTCTCAATTATATCTTCAACAGCTTTATCTCTATCTGCCCCATTCGTGAATGTGGAGATAAAAGTATCCATCAAGGTCTTGATTCTGATCTTGTGGACATTGGAGGAGGATTCTGTTTCCTCCATTTCTCTACAACTTTCGGTTCCACCATGATGGTTTGGAGTATTTGTACCTGTAAATGTATGTACTATAAGTGGAAATGGCACACTCTACCTGTATATATTGTCTGTGTTATCAATATAGATAGCGAAGTAATTTAGATTAGGTCTTTGAAGGGCATTTAGAAGTGGCATACATAAGAAGAGGAAGATTTTCTGGATAACAACTTCTTTAATGTGACAATACACGACGTTTCGGAGTACATACTCACTCCTTCATCAGGTGGAATTGTGAATCACATTCCACCTGATGAAGGAGCGAGTATGTAAAAGAAAATCTTCCTATTCCTAATTTAGATTAGATTAAACAGTACTTTGTATAACATGTCATAAATCCAATGTCCTTAGTTATTTAATCAATTTAAACATTGAGTCTTGTGTATTTCAAACCCACAGGATCAGGAGAGTTATCATTTTAATTTTTTTAAAGTTTCTCTGGCAGTACATACCAATACAGGGATATCACGTTAATAACAAAAACAAGAGAACACATTTTATGAGTCTTAGATTTCAGAGCTAAACTACAATTTAAAACTGTATCATCCAAAAAAAATTCCATGTTCAAGTATTTCTAAGTGTTCATGTCCTTACGATAAGCATCATTTTATAACATTCATTATATAGTTTGTATCTTGAAAATTAGGCAGAATAACAACATGACAATGCCGAAATAAATGTTAATATGTTAATTACAAAATGTTAATATGTTAATTACAAAATTGTTTGGATTATATTTCTTTATAATATAACAGCCATCTATCAATTTATTTTTTCAATTTCATAACCGACACTATTTTAAAATGTTAATTATATGATTTTAAAATGATTAACAATTTATTACTCAAACATTTATTTTGTTTCATCTTCAACATTATTTCTTAAATATACATCAATTGTTTTCTTACTGCGTTGTATGTCTTCCTTTGAACAACGTAGTTTCGTAATGATATCACAAGTTCCTGTTTCCTTCCAAGGTGGAATTTGAAAGGGAGATGTTTCCTTTGGTTGTTTCTTAATAACCCCTCCAGCTGGAAACATTGCAACATTTGTAACAAATTAAAATAATATTGTTATACACAAGAGAATAAGTATGAATATTTTCAAATCATTTAGTTGGTGTGATCATACATAAAACAAGAAATCATTTACGGATAACAACTTTGTTTCTCACAATGTTTCTGGACTACTTCTTGCCCCTTCTTCGAGTGGATGAAGGGTACGGTATACATAAGTAGTTAAAATCAATTTAAAATGGTAATTAATACAATTCATTTTTGAATAAGAAATGTTCACAAAAGTAATCTTATAGAAGTTTATAATCCTAAAAGCAACATTTTTAAAAATATGTAATTTAATATATTGCTTGTTATTCACAAATAAATCCTGCTGGAAAAAAATAACCTGATCTTATGATAAAGTAATATTAATTAAATGTTTCGAGGACAATCTAATTTCACTTGGAAATTATATATTAATATGACGAAATTATTGTTTCCTGGTGAAAAGCCTTACTGTTAAAGTGTTAATGCACTTACTTGTCAATGAATCATCTATTTCTTGGAAATCATCATCACTGTCACTGTTTGCTGCAAAATGAATTGAAAAAGCAATATAAATACACGCATCCCAATTGTTCTCTTTAATATTTCAGTCTTCATTCAAACATTAATTGAATATCAAGAAGCAAATACAAACATAATTTAACTAGTCTAATCATAGAATTACTTTGTGAGTACTGACACAACTTTGAGAGACAGACAGACAGAGAACAAGAGAAAACGTTTTCATTTGACACCACTAAACCATTGCATTTCATAACCTAAGAAATTAATAAGATGACGAAACTTTATAAACTCAACAGAACACTGTTTTCAATATTTCAGTTCGAACAGTATTTGACGATTAAGAAGAAAAATAGACACGATAATTCAACTTAATGAAATAATAGTCAAATAGAATTAATTTGTAAAACTTTGCAAACTTTGCAATAAATGTCTCCAAATCAATCTATAATGACTGAAAACTACCAAAAGAAACTCACAAAATAACTAACAACATCTTACCTGAACAACAGATAAACATTGCACATTTCCCTGGCTTCTTGGGTTTCTTCTTTTCCATTTTGGTAGCTGTGCTCAACAAAATTACGGGAAGACGTCCGCCATGATAGCGTCTGTGTTGCCAAGGTAAGGACGAAGGTCAATTTGCGTGTTGACCAATCGGCAGTGTCGATTATGTCACGTGTTACAAGGTCACTGAAGGGAGATAACCCTCATTGTTGAAAATTAAACAGCCACGCAAAAATGTCCATTTTGCGATGTCTAATCAGTATCATACTTGATTAATAAGCACTGTATTGAAATTTGGAATTGCTCAACCATACGATAACTTTGTAGAAGTTGTAATGCTTATTTTGCTTTTACAATCAAAGTAATTGGCACCAAAGACAAAGCAATTATTTTTTATAGATTTACTGTTACAAAATATCACTCCTCCCATCCAAAATAAACAATGCTGTAAACATTAATACGATAAGATAACACTTTATTACCCAAAAGGGAATTCTTTGTATATCAAACAGAGACATGATATAATTTATATAATACATTATTACATTCCAATAATTTACAAAACAACACTCACAGTTTCAACAATTTAAATGCACATATCAAATTTAAAGTTCTATGTATCACTTACAAATGTCAACATAATATGGCTCCAGCATATCTCTTAAATTCCTTGGAGGACTATACCCCTGCAAAAGAACTTGGATCCCAGAATTTGAAGCTTCTCCAGATGCAAAAGTATAAAAACACCAGTTATGGACTAAACTCTTTCAGCTGTACTGCTCCAAGACTTTGGAACCAACTTCCTTATGTCATCAAGATGTCATCCTCACTGACTGTATTTAAATCACAGCTCAAAACTCATCTATTTTCTAGCTATTATTCATAGATTCTATTTTCATATTATTTTACCCATAGACTCTAATGATAAATATCCTTAATCAATGCTAACAGTATTACATTTAGGCTTTATTCCATAGTATTTCATCTCATCACCTTAAATGTTCTTATTTTCAATGCGCTTTGAGCATGCACCTTGTGTATGGATATAGCGCTTTATAAATGCCCATTATTATTATTATTATTACATGGTTCCGTAAAGCCATGGGAATCGTATTTGTCGAAATAATAAAATGTGTTCACAATAAAATGGCCACCATGCACTATTTGCTTTATACGCAACACCGTTATTACCACTACGAATACTTGTTTTGTGTAATAAGATTTTTACCCTCTAAAGTAATATAAATGACATAAACTATCATTTTAAATGGGAAATTTGAAAAATAAAATTTCCAAAAACGTGTACGTCATTGCCCCTTTAACCTCATTCTGAGATTGATTGTTTCAAAAGGTCCAATTGTAAGGTGCTAATTACATGGGACTCCTTTTATTTGTTGAAACCATTTCAAGGAAGTATATATATGTACACTCATAGCGGTTTATTATATGTTTTAAATAATGTGATGATTAAATAATTTATCATCCAAAACTGGCTCTTACAGTAGATATTGCTTGTGTGAGATCAAGCGATATCTACAAGCGATATCTACATTGTAGATATCGCTACAATCAAATCGTCACAATCATATCACATCATCAGTTAATGACATCACAAAGCTTTGACATCACTGAGAACACTGCTGACAATGTTATGACGTCACAAAGTTTATGACGTAACAATGCTATGATGCCACAATGCTGATGACGTCACAATGCTATGACCTCACTGAGCTCACTGCTGAAGTAGTCAAATGGCAGTTTTGTGTTGCAGATATGTTCATTATTTTGCTAATATTTGTTGAATAATGATTTTGAATGATAAATAAAATCTCACCCTCGTGTCTTCTGATATCAAATATATCAACACTCGTTGATTAAAGTAAATATATCCTCGGCAAGCCTCGGATATTTGTAACTTTAATCAACTCGTGTTGATATATTTGATATCAGAAGACACTTGGGTGAGATTCTCTATATGTTGTTCGCTGACGTTGTTGAACGTAACAACGTTCAGGTCTCCACGGGTACCGTAGTATTAATTTTATTAATGCTTTAATTTGCAGATAGATGCATTTTTTCTGTAAAACTTGATATGAAACAATTGATTCACATTCCAAGTGTTATTTCAATTATATAGAATTTCATATGTTAGTTTAGTTAGAAATGAGCGGGAAGGTACATTTATTTTCCAATCAGTTTTTAATTTTAATATCTACAATGAAAAATGTGTTCATATATGCTATGTAATTACAAGCAACGAATATATATTTGTTTTGATACATTGTTCTTTATCAGTTTACAAGTATCATTCATTTTAATTCTTTTGCCCTAGTTTTACATTTGCAATGCATATTCCGTTTCCGTTGAATCCCATTTTAATTAAACCAAGGGCGGATAACTACGAACAGATGAAAACGAAAGCTGAAATTCGACAGTTTGACAAATTTCAACATTTTGCAAAGTGAAATTTTGAAAATAGTTATGTGAATTAAATTAATGCAATTCAATCACATTAACGGGACTAACTTTTCGCAGTTGTGTATGGAAGTAAAACACCCCATGTTAGATGTCAGGGCGTAAAATGAACGTCACGACTATTGAATGTGTGGCTGTCATTTTGGAGACGGTCACGGATTTTGAGCCAGTCGGGTAATACAATAGTCTATTTATTTAATGTTTGAAAATAATATACTTTTAAAATAATTAATAAATTAAAAGTTAATATATATAAATATATATAGATATAGATATATATTTCTATTCTCAGCAACTATTATTTCACATTCTGTAGAATTTAAAGGTACATCCATTGTGTTTTTTGGCTATCAGTGAGTGAAATATCAGTCACTATGCTTGTATTTTAAAAAAGTACGAAAGATTACCATGCACAGTACATTTTACGGTCATTGTTTGTCAATGACGTCACAGTGAACAATGTTCAACAAAATGGTTACAAAAAGATACCTTGTATTAGTTCGTGAACTAAAGGTCGCATGTAGAAAGTAAATACATCAGCGTGATCCCTGACATTTTCTCTCTCGAAAAATAACAATAAAATTGTTAGAAGTCAGGGCGTAAAATGAACTATTGAATGTGTGGCTGTCATTTTGGAGACGGTCACGGATTTTGAGCCAGTCGGGTAATACAATAGTCTATTTATTGTTTATTTAATGTTTGAAAATAATATACTTTTAAACTAATTAATAGATTAAAAGTTAATATATATGGTAACAACTCGATGCATAAAAACTAACGTCAACTCTTTCAAGTCCAAATGACAAGGCCATAATTTTTTTCGCTCAAATAAGTTGATGAAATGCATTTGAAAAATAATTTCTCCAATAGTAAAACATCCTTCTCTCTTCGGAAAATAAAGTTTAAAATGAGTGTACATGTTTCGGTAAAGCCATGGGAATCGTTTTTGTAATACAAAATAATAAATTGTGTTTACAATAAAATGGCCGCCATGCAATTTTTGCTTCATACGCAACATAGTTTTTACCACTACAGATAATTGGTTTATGTAATAAGATGTTTTGCCCTCTAAAGTTAATTTAAATGACATAAACTATCATTATAAATGGGCAATTTGAAAAAATAAATTTTGCAAAAAACGTGCTACTGCCCCTTTAAAGCTCTTCGAGTGCAGTTTATGATGGATTACAACACAGTCTTGTTCATCAAAAATTACGATAGTAGATCAAAATATAAATACCATGATTGTAATATTGTTTCTATTTTATCACATCTTGTGAGGGTCTTGAATTCGACTTGGTTTGTTTTAATCTAGTTTATTAAAGTAGCAATTTCGTTTATAGTCTATTTTATCACATCTTGTGCTAGTTTTTTAATTTAACTTGGTGCTTTTAATTATTAGCAATTTCGTTTTAATTTTTGATAATGGGGGCACTTCTAGTTTTGGTAAACTCTGGAACTTGAATTTGAGCATGCCCAAGACATCTGAGCATGCGCAGTTGTAACTTGGTGCTTCCTTTATTGTCAGTTCCATTGTTTCCGACATTAATAACAGTACTTTTGTTGCCCACCACCATCCCCTGTCTCCTCCTATGTTGTTTCAATATTTTATACAATTTTGTCTACACCCTTATGTATTAAAGCATAGCTTCTTATCTTCAAAGGGGGGATTCTCGCTTTTTCAGTTATATTTTCATCTTATTATTTTGTCACTTTTACTACACAACATAACTCATTTAACTGTATTGCTTTTCCTTGCTGTTTCAAGGCACACTGGGTACATTGCTGCAGTGAAGGTCATACTGTTGAATTATTTTCTTTCTTTACCTGAGAACAAAGAATAGGTTGGTTATAACAGGGTATTAGGTAGGCTACAACCAGTGCCCGTTGTCGCAAAAGTTGTCATTTTTCAAAACCATGCAATATCTTCTGATATATTGCAGGATATCTACTCCTTTTTAAGTCATTATTATAGTAAATTTCTGTTTGTCATCTACATTTCCTATGAACCTCTGCTCATTGTGCAGTGGCCTTACTATATAGGTACATATTTGTATCCACTGTGTTCTTAATGTTAATCTCGGTCACTACATTCATGCTGTACCTCTGCCCGTTGTCGCAGTGGGTGATTTCACATATGTACAAGTTGGCTGTATATGGTGTGTTAATGTAACCTCTGCCCGTTGTTGCAGAGGCAGTTGTAACTCATCATTAATTTGTTGGGTATGTAAGTGCCTTGTGGTGCATCTGCCCGTAGTCGCAGTGGTACCATAACACAGGTACATAAGCACCAGTTTGTGATATTACTGATACTTCTGCCCGTTGTCGCAGAGGCAGTTATAACTCTGGTGCAAGTTTTGTTTATACATATGTGCCCTGTGATACCCCTGCCCGTGGTCGCAGTGGGAACCTTTACACAGAGACAAGTCAGTACACATTGTTTTTAGTACAACTACTGCCCGTCGTCGCAGAGTTGATTATACTCCATGTACACTCTCTATTTTATAATCCAGGGCCTTGAACCCTCTGCCCGTTGTTGCAGTGGTAATTGTAATACAGGTCCATGCTATTGGTGCAGCTTCTGCTGGTTGTTTGCAGAACTCATTTTCATGTAAACTATTGGTTTGGTATATCAATGTCCTCTAACACATCTGCTCATTGTCGCACAGGAGAACTGAAGTACTGTTTGTTTGTATGAGTGGGAGAATCTCCGCATATGCTTGCGGATCTTTCCCAAAATTCAATTAATATAATAGCACTCGATTATGTAGCCAATATTTCATTGTTAACTGAGTGACTATTACAGTATCTTATTTGGATTTTAACGAGAAACCCCAATGTTCAATAAATATTATTGATTTAATTTTGTGTTGTGTTTTGTTTCATCATAAACAGTTTGTCAACTTCTAGATTGCTTTGGAAGAATGAGGTCGTCTTGTTAGCGTGGCTCTGCGACAATGGAGACTCAAAGTGACTTCTAAATATGAGTAAAATCGGGTGGATTTTCAATATTTAGGTAACTTGAACATACTTACAAATTGTTTATTTTGTATATTTCCTTAAATGTATATTATTTTCTATGCTTCAAACTACTATATTTATCATTTCTAACATAACTTTCTAAACGGTTGTTGTGAATTTGTCTTTTTTTTGAATTTTGTGGCAGAAGTCAATCAATTGATTCAAGGGTTTTACTCCCAACCGTATTTAGTATTACATAAAAAAAATATTTTGTTTACGCCTTGATCTTATGTATCAAACGTTTAGCTCAATCGTTATGTCATTGGCGTTGATAAACTGTAACTTATTTTGTTTAAGAGTGGTTTTTAAAGTGTCCGTGTATCAGATATCAGGACTGTTTGAACGAAACAGTCCGTATATCGATAACGAACACGACACTTTTATGAATGGTTGCTACAGGCAATGAGGTCTAAGTGGGATGTAAAAATGTGATAAGTTAACAAGGATCTTGAACTCTGTCGTATATTTAAGGCCTGTTGATGAATGATTGTGGATGTATGAAAGTTGAAAATACAATAAAATAATGAGAGAGTCACAGCTAGATTAATTTAACTTGGTAGCTTGTAACGTCCTGCATTCTGATGTCACGTGGTTGTCTAAACTGGCCAGTGGAATTACCGCTTGGGTTTATCGCACATGTGCAACATATACAAGTTGGTTATGACTTATGTCAACACATAAGGATAATACTTCGGTTTAGGAAATGGAATTTTATAAAAAAAAAAAAAAAAGCATGATAAAACAATTATAATTTTATTACAATAAAGTTCAACATATAAATAAAACTG
This sequence comes from Gibbula magus, assembly GCA_936450465.1. Taxonomy (NCBI): domain Eukaryota; kingdom Metazoa; phylum Mollusca; class Gastropoda; order Trochida; family Trochidae; genus Gibbula; species Gibbula magus. The sequence continues at coordinate 58,691,153 of OW388293.1, read as the reverse complement.
GAAGCACCAAAACATGCTGGTTCCTGTGCAACATTTCCCGCAAAGCATTATTTGCAGTTTCTGTCACTGGCTAATTTAAGCCTTTCTGCATTCATCAACTTTTCTGTTCCAGCGTAACAGCGTGCAATCAGAAATCTCTGGTACAAAATGGCCGACGAAATTTAGCAAGGCTTGAATTAGCCAGTGATAAAATTGGCGCAATGTTATGCCTTGTGGGGGGAGTGGATACATGTAGTTTAGTTCAGCAACCAAGCTAAGCACCATCAAGAGAAGTTTATATCAAGGGGTAGAAACATACATGGCTAACAAAGTAGTATCATCTCAATGAAATGGATGTAGTCAATAAAAACCACAAACAATGCCAGAAAGAAATAGACGTAATATAAAAAGTAAAAAGGGCGTACAATACCACCATCAGGGGATGTCTTGAGCTTTTATAGCCCGTCATCCACGACAGTCAACAACAACGCAAGAACACATTCTCAAGGAATACATGGCGTATATTTAGAACTCTCCTTTTGATCTGCCAAAGAGCTACATTTGACTTGTGCCTTGAAGTCATAGAGTTCATTGATACACCCGCATATTTTGGCACAACTATATCGCATATAAAAATAGAGAAAGATTTGATGTGTACGTCGTTGCTCTACATTATTCACTGCATCAAAACAATGTGTGCATATACGTAACAAAATATATAGAATTGATCCCAGCAAAGGGACACCAATGCCTTAAATTTTGACAAAAGTTTTCAAGGCTAAGTATTTATCGCACAATGACAGATTCATTTCCAAATACATTTAAATGGGAGAAAAGTATTGAATCCTTTTACAAAACCTGGTTATCCTTGATTAGCCATCACACAATATATCACAGAAAACTATCACAGCTTTGATATATTTCAAGAATAACAGGTTTCAGTTTCAAATTCCTTCTATCCTGCATACAATTTACAAAACATTTCTTCAGGAACTGCAGCAAGAGCGACTCAGTGCCTTCTTGACTTTTCCCTCTTCAAAAGTCCACCTCGATTTGAGTTGAATCTCATGTTCATAGGTTTCTGGAAATGTGGACTAGGAGAATGGTCATCATCAAAACCTGATGGACTGAAGCCAAGTGGGTATCTGTGGTTTGGTAGGGAGTTTTGGCTGGGTATAAAATGTCCTGGAGGTATATCCTCTTCAAAGGTGGGCATAAATCCTAACCTTGGTGACCTCAAGTGATCATGGAAGGGCATGATGTGAGGGTACAGCTCTTCTTCATAATCTGCAATGGTATTTGGTTCTAATGAGCTGATGTAGGATGGGTAACTGCAAGATTCCTGATGAAATGGCAGGGGGCTTGGGTTGGTTTGGTTATGACAGGTGCTGAATGGTTTTGTGCTAGAGAGGAAAGGTTTGGAGGAGGGATGAAGGGTTGGAGAGGTGGAGGGAATTGGTTGAGAGTTTGAGTTCATCTTTTGTGATGAAGGATGAAGAGCCTGTCCAGGAGAAGGACCTCTACCCACAACAGGAGGAAGATCCTTGCCAGGTTTTCTCCCGAACAGGGAAGGAGCGAGGAGAAACTCTCTTGGTTGAGGAGGAGGCAGATCTCTAGTTCTGGGTGCTGCTGCTGCTGCTGCTGGTTTAGGTCTGGAATAGAAGTAGACAAATATTATGATTGTCAAAACTATAATAGTTGGAGAGCAAACATGAAAACAAATCATATTAATACTGAACATTTTATAGAGATAAAACCGAAAATAATGAACATCATCGGTAACAGTATTTAAATGAAAATCATCATGGATTTTGTTATTTGGAAGCTTATATTTCAATAGATATATATTATCATAAATCTAAATCATATTATTGTTAATAATCTTCATGCCAAATATTACCAACCTGATTTCCTTTCTGAATCCAGATGTTGAAGCTGGTTTTGAAGAAAAATCCTTATTATAAAATAACCAGGCAGGTTTTGTTTCCACTTGTTTTATTTGTATTGCAGGAGAGGTTGGGAAGATTGACTGAGAGAGCCTGGAGTATTTTTTGTTGATTGTTGATTCAGGCTTGAGCAACTCATCGAGGCCTTTCTCTTGGATGCTTTCCTCTGAAGATGATTCACCAGGTCTACCTTTACCTTGATGTGAACTGAACAGCAGATGCTTGGTGAAGTCCAGCCTGCGAGGGGATGGGTGGAACTGTCTGGTGGGTGGGTCCTTTTCTGGAGTGTTCTGACTGCCTATCGCTCCCAGAACCTGAGAGCATGATCCCAATCTGTTGGGAAGTTTTTCCTCCAGAATAGGATTTTTCCCAAACAGACTGGGACCTGAGGACCTTTCCTCAAATGTGTTTACCTTCCTGTCACATGGTTCTGGGAGGACAGGCAGTTCTTCCTCCCTTCTTTTGCCAATTGTAGAGGTAAGTTTCAAGCTGGGGCTGTCGATCATTTCCTCATTCGGATCACTTGGTCTCACGTCTGGAGGTGATCCACTCCTTTCTGTTCAAAATAAGAAAGACATCAGTAGCTTTTTGAGTACTTTATTTCCTTATGGTCAGACACATGTTAAGTAACATTTTTAGGTAACATTAAAACTATCTATAAGAACTTTCCAAATAAATTATCTAATATGTAAATAACATATTTTGACTGAACCTTTAGATTTAGAAGCTCTGCTCATTGGTGAAATGAATCAGATAACTCACTGTCAATTCTCTAATAGGATAAAAACCTACAGAAAATTATATCTACCTTTGGTTGAACCTTCATATTTTGAAGCTCTGCTCTCTTGATGAGACGAGTCAAGTGACTCACTGTCGCTACTCTCGTATGAGAACTTCATTGTAGGACTTTGGAGCAATTCTCCTCTCAAGTCACTGGACCTGGCTGGAGGTGAACTGCTTCGTTCTGTTCCAAATGTATTGGTTTATATCAACGTTTCAATTATAAAAAGAGTCAAAGTAGATCAAGACAGATCAAGTTTTGAAAATTTCTGGATAACCTCTTGAGAGAATTGACATTGTTGAGGTGAAGAACCAGTAACGTATGCTTTTTTATCACAAAGTTGATATCCTGCAGTGATAAATTAACCCAGAGTCCTGGATCAAATACTCATAAAATGGGAAAGGACTCATAAAAATTGAAGCTGCAAATCCCTTGGACTCAAAGGATTTTTTGGTGATATTTGCTTACTTATTGAGGCACTCGCTTATATCTGCTGGGACTGAGAATAGCTTGTGGTAGCGAATCCCTGGACTCAGCATGTCATATTTGTAAATTTATCACTGTTATCTTGCTCTTCTAATGAACTCCACACTGGACAAATGAACACTGACCAATGAATACTGAGAGGATGTTTCAAAAGCATGTATACCTCTGGTTGAAGATGCTGGAGCTGTTTCCTCCTTGTCCTTTGTTAGTACCCGAGGCTTGGATGCTCTTCTTATGGTCCTCCTGTCTGATGTTGGTGGTTGGTTTGGTGGCATTGGTACCTTTGGTACAGCTGGATCTTCCTTAGGTCCTGCACATCTCTGTGTATTAGCTTTGAGGATCTTGTTCGCTAAGGAAGGTTTGTCTTCTGACATTGAAAAATAGAATAAATAATCAATATGTTGTTTCAACATGACTCTGAACATATCCAATTGAGATTATAAAAGATGAAGAGCTTACCTATGATTACCTTACTTACGGACAATATATTGAAAAATCATTTCACATTGTCTTAATTATCAAGATAATGGTACATGAGTAAGTAAAGTCAAATGATTTTGGTAAAAGATTCCTACCTGAACTGGAATCAACCTGACTATCATCAGGAAGAGCATCACATGAAGGAGATGAAGAGTCCCCAGAACATTCAGCAGAGGAACTGGCACTGGGGTCAACTTCAACTGACGTGTCTTCTACTTCAACTGACTGGAATTCAACTTCAACTGACTTGTATTCACCTTCACCTGACTTCTCTTCAGCTTCAACTGACTTCTCTTTAGCTTTATCATCCCAAGAGGCAACAGACTTGTCTACATTATTTGTGCTACCATGAACATTGAAAGGAATCTTTTCGGTGTCTTTAGGGCTTATGGCTACTCCTTCTGTAAATTTTATGTCATTTAACTTATCTTCAGAATGATTAAATTCCTCATCTTTGATTTTGCAAGGTACAGTTGTTTTTACTTCACTTTCCTGGCAATCGTTTCCAAGATGCTTACTTTCATCAACCATGGCATTGTGATCTTTTGAGGGTACCACATTTTCTTCTTCATCTCCAAAAGATATATTTTCCACCTGAACTCTCTGATTTTCAGCAAAATGGTGATCTTGATCGCCAGTGTCTGTTCCATCAGTCTTCTCAACTATATCTTCAATAACTTTAACTCTATCTGCCCCATTAGTGAATGTGGAGATAAAAGTATCCATCAAGTTCTTGATTCTTAACTTGTGAACATTGGATGAGGATTCTGTTTCTTCTATTTCTCTACAACTTTCGGTTCCACCATGATGGTTTGGAGTATTTGTACCTGTAAATGTGTGATGTACTATAAGTAGAAATGGCACACTCTACCTGTATATATATTTATTTCTGTGTAAAAGTGAAGTAATTTAGATTAGATTAAATAGTACTTTGTACAACGTGTCATATATCCCATGTCCATGGGCTTGTGTATTTCAAACCAACAGGATCAGGAAAGTACATACCAATATAGGGATATCACATTATCAACAAAAAACAAGAGAACACATTTTATGAGTCTTAGAGCTAAACTACAATTTAAAACTGTATCACCCATGTTCAAGTATTTCTATAGTATGTCCTTACGATAAGCATCATTTCATAACATCCATTATATATTTTGTATCTTGAAAATTAGGCGGAATAACAACATGATAATGCCGAAATAAATGTTAATATGTAAATGACAAAATGAATTAATTGTTTGGATTATATTTTCTTTATAATATAACAGCCATCTATCAATTTATTTTTTCAATTTCATAACCGACACCATTTTAAAATGTTAATTATATGATTTTAAAATAATTAACAATTTATTACTCAAACATTTATTTTGTTTCATCATCAACATCATTTCTAAAATATACATCAATATACATCAATTGTTTTCTTACTGCATTGTATGTCTTCCTTTGAACAATGTGGTTTCGTAATGATATCACAAGTTCCTGTTTCCTTCCCAGGTGGAATTTGAAAGGGAGATGATTCCTTTGGTTGTTTCTTAATAACACTTCCAGCTGGAAACATTGCAACATTTGTAACAAATTAGAATAATATTGTTATACACAAGAGTATTATAAAGTATGAATATTTTCAAATCATTTAGTTGGTGTGATCATACATAAAACAAGAAATCATTTATGGATAACAACTTCTTCATTTGTTTCTCACAATGTTTCTGGACTACTTCTTGTCCCTTCTTCGGGTGGATGAAGGGTACAGTATACATAAGTAGTTCAAATCCATTTAAAATGGTAATTAATACAATTAATTTTGGAATAAGAAATGTTCACAAAAGTAATCTTGTGCAAGTTTATAATCCTAAAAGCCACAATTTAAAAAAAATGTAATTGAAATAAAACCAATTGAATAAAATCAATTTAATATAGTGCTTGTTATTCATGAATAAAATTTGCTGGAAAAATAATCACCTGATCTTATGATAAAGTTATATTAATGTTTCGAGGACAATAATGTAATTTTACTTGGAATCTATATGTTAATATGACGAAATTATTGTTTCCTTGTGAAAAGCATTACTGTTAATGCACTTACTTGTCAATGAATCTTCTATTTCTTGGAAATCATCATCACTGTCACTGTTTGCTGCATAATGAATTGAAAAAGCAATATAAAATACACGCATCCCCATTGTTCTCTTTAATAGTTCAGTTTTCAGTCAAACATTAATTGAATATCAAGAAGCAAATACAAACATAATTTAACTAGTCTAATCAAAGAATTTCTTTGTGAGTACTGACACAACTTTGAGAGACAGACAGACAGACAGAGAACAAGAGAAAACGTTTTCATTTGACACCACTAAACCAATGCATTTCCTAACCTATGAAATGAATAAGATGACGAAACTTTATAAACTCAACAGAACACTGTTTTCAATATTTCAGTTCGAACAGTATTTGACGATTAAGAAGAATAATAGACACGATAATTCAACTTAATGAAATAATAGTCAAATAGAATTTATTTGTAAAACTTTGCAAACTTTGCAATAAATGTCTCCAAATCAATCTATAATGACTGAAAACTACCAAAAGAAACTCACAAAATAACTAACAACATCTTACCTGAACAACAGATAAACATTGCACATTTCCCTGGCTTCTTGCGTTTCTTCTTTTCCATTTTGGTAGCTGTGCTCAACAAAATTACGGGAAGACGTCCGCCATGATAGCGTCTGTGTTGCCAAGGTAAGGACGAAGGTCAATTGCGTCTTGACCAATCGGCAGTGTCGATTATGTCACGTGTTACAAGGTCACTGAAGGGAGATAACCCTCATTGTTGAAAACTAAACAGCCACGCAAAAATGTCCATTTTGCGATGTCTAGTCAGTATCATACTTGATTAATAAGCACTGTATTGAAATTTGGAATTGCTCAACTATACGATAACTTTGTAGTAGTTTTAATGCTTATTTTGCTTTTACAATCAAAGTAATTGGCACCAAAGACAAAACAATTATTTTATAGATTTACTGTTACAAAATATCACCCCTCCAATCCAAAATAAGCAATGCTGTAAACATTAATACGATAAGATAACACTTTATTACCCAAAAGGGAATTCTTTGTATATCAAACAGAACATGACATAATATAATTTATATAATATATTATTACATTCCATATATTTACAATACAACACTTACAGTTTCAACTATTTAAATGTACATATTTCATTAACATTCCGCAAAGTTTTTGTTCAGAATTTAAATACTACAAGGTACAAACGATTTCCTGGTTCTGTTTGACTTATGATAAGGCATATTAAAACGTTTTCCAGATGGCAGAAGTGTATATCCTGAGTATAACATGTGTGATGTATCCAAAATGGTTTTCCGAGCATGTAATAACATTTTCTCATTATATTTTGACATTGGATGGTCTAAAATGGTACCGACAATTTCGGAACTAATGTTCACAATCTTGATTAGTTTGTTTTTACTTTGAAGACTTAGAGAGCTATACTAACATTGTATGCCAAAAGACCAGACCCTCTGAACAAAGCATGTGTAAAAACTTTCCAACATCAAAATATCTTAATTTCCTCCAAAAATAAAGTATCTATTGATATTTTGTGTGCAGAGCTTCAGTATTACTATTCCAATTCAATTTATTGTCAATGATGGTACCTAGCTAGATACTTATATTCCGACACGATTTCAACAGGAGTATCACAATTTATCTGACACTAATTTGTAAGATTAAAAATTTCTGATCGATATCCATCTTCATTAGAATTATCATTCAATAGAGCAATAAGTGCATCGTCATCCGCGAACTTCACAATTGAACAGGATGGATCTTGTGCCATACAGTCATTTGTATATGTAATAAATAACAAAGGTGACAAAACGCATCCCTGAGGAGCGTCAGTGTTGATAGTAACAGTTGAAGACTGACAACCATTGACACGAACAGACTGTCCTGTTGGTCAGAAAATTACTTATCCATTTTATGATAGAGGGATTGACACTCAAGTTCATGAGTTTACGGACAAGAAAGAAGGGCTGGATTGTATTAAACGCTATGAGAAATCAACAAATAAGATTCGGACAGAAGATTTTGGAGTTTCAAGATGATTATACAATTTACACAGTTAGAGAGGCGTCTTCCAAGCCACGCTTTGCACGATAGGCGAATTCTAATGGATCCAAAATATCATTCATACTTTGAGGTAAATAATAATTGATTTACATACATACATTTACATCTGGCTTGCCCTTTCTGTTAAAAAAGGTCTGAAATAGAACATGGTGTAACACAAGATACTCGTATATAAACTTAAAACTGATAAATACCTTTATCTTCAAGAGCCATTGAGTATGTTAGGGTTTAATATACAAAATTACTTTTTAAAAACATAATTATGATGTCAATCGCTTGGGAAATATTACATCTGCCACCTGACATATCATAAATATAATTGTGATTATGCCAGTAAACTAGATATGACATTTATAAATGTATGTTTATGTAACACAGGTCAAAGTTGTGAGGCGACAACTTCGGGCGTTCACCAAATGTGTGACTGCGCATGCTCAGACCCGTTTTGGCTCAGTGTATTTCGTATAGGCCCTGTTTGTCATGGGCTCTGTTCCATAACATACATAACAGCGAATGCTTATAATCGCTCATCGAGCGCAACATTAAACCTCTTGAACGCGATTGCTCAATGTAGCGCTACGAAGCAAAGTGAGCAAACCTCGAGGAATTGCACTGTGTCGTTCAGGAGAGAATGCGCTACATTGAGCGATTATAAGCGCTCGCTGTTATGGAACGGGGCCCTGTATTAGCCCAGTTTTGCCGTAATGGCCCAGTTGCCGACTCATGTTATCTCAGTATTGTAATACTGTATACATGCCATCCAATGACAGTTAATTAATGATAGGTATATGGGATGTGTAGTTTCAGTTTCTGAACATTCATAAGGAAGTTGCTCAATTTTCATTGAAAACAAGTAATCGCATATTTAGCGATATTCATTGGAAACAAGTATTTATATATTTGGCGATTGGGGAATATGCAAGTTCTTTGAAATAATTTGAAAGTAAATCAGCACATATGGTATTTTGACATAATTAAAGCCAAATAATATATTATGAAAAACACTGGATGCCACTTTAAGAAGTAAAGTTTCTGGTGAACCTCCGTTTCTTAAAAATATCTCTCAGACTTTTGGTCTCGACGCCATTTATTTTTAATGAATGATAATTTCTTGGATTTAAACCTAATTGAACTGCCTAGTTAGTCTTTAGTGTAATTTTAGTTATGGCGGTGTAAAGCATTTTCGTATTGGTATACAAATTGATCTTTTAAATGACAATTTCATGAAGTATGATAACATCTGAATTGGTAAAACCGATATAGTAAACATTTGATATCCTCACTTGCACACATGAGATTTCTGGATCTGCTACTGTCACACACTGTACATGTATAAGAACTCGTCACAAAAGAACACAGAGAATGTTGTTGTGGACACATATGTTAAGCATTATCAATTATGTTATTATATCAATAAGTTCTCACTGATCATGAATAAATAAATAAATCATTTTAATGTCAACCAGTCAGTTTACATGTACTCACAATATAAAGGTGAAAAGTCGTGGTTTTTGATCGAAAACAGGACAATATGCAACGGCTGGCGAGCGCCAGTAACTCTTGAACATAATTTTGAAAACTTATATCATCTATCTTTACAGCAGAAAAATGGCAGGTTTTGGTTGGTAGGGTTTAAATGATCATATAACTGGTATATATGTAAATGGGATGTGTACTTTCAGCTTCTGCACATGTACAATACCGTAATAGTCACATGTTTTGTTTTCGGAGATGAATATGAAAGTCCACAGTCGAGTGAGACAAACTCAGCAATTCGGGTCGTGTAATGGATGTTTTGCCTGATTAAGTAATACCGATACACTTTTATCATAAATGGCAATTTTGAGGATATAGAAAATACAAAAGAAAACGTTCTACAGTGTATTAGAAATACTTGCCATTTAGATAGTGAAGAAATATAACATGGTTATATTTGGGATAACACTACCTTCAATAGTACAAATTCTTGTACTTTTCGGGCCGAGTCCCATGCGGGATTCGAACCCACGCCCTCAGAGTAAGGCGAGGCGAAATGGTCGTGTGGTAAGCTGTTGGTACAGTCAATGCTGGCGATAGTTGCCTTACTCTGAGGGCGTGGGTTCGAATCCCGCATGGGACTCGGCCCGAAAAAGTACAAGAATTTGTACTATTGAAGGTAGTGTTATCCCAAATATAACCATGTTATATGTGCTACAGTGTATTAAAGTTTGTTTCAGTAACAAACTTACTACTGTTCAGAAAGACTATGTTAATAATTTTAATTGGATGATAAGGAAATGAATTCCATACATTTATATTGAAATGAAGTAAACCTTCGGTGGTAACAACTCGATGCATAAAAACTAACGTCAACTCTTTCAAGTGCAAATGACAAGGCCATAATGAAGGATTTTATAACCGCTTCTTTTTAATTTATTTGTAACTCCTTCGGATATATTAAAATAATTTATTATATAACTTTCAATCACCCAAACCATTCTTCCTCATTCGAATTTGATGAACAATGGGAGGCAGCAATTACACTTTTGCACCGATTCACCTGCCTCAGCTGATACGACGTGCACGGACTGCACGCTTTTCACGTGCCACCCGGGATCCCTTTGCAGATCTAAAACAAGTTTAATGAAACTCCCGTCACAGTTTACTTGTGGAATACATACAACTCGGAAACTATGGTAGTAACTGACTTACATCTCACTTATTCCGAGTGAAATAACATGAATTTTTAAAAATGTAAAATACCATAACCTTTTTGTGGCCTTTTCTCTAGTGTATGCATGAAATGAAATGCGTAGTACTACAGATGTTTCGCCTGGCCGATTTTAGCACGTGATTCTCGCGTGTAAAATTAGGCGCACGAAATAAATGTTCAAAGATCGTGCAGGTTCGTGCAAATTACGAACATACGGGTAATTTGCGACGAAACTTCACAGTTTGTCAATTTCTAGATTGCTTTGGAAGAATGAGGTCGTCTTGTTAGCGTGGCTCTGGGACAATGGAGACTCAAATTGACTTCTCAATATGAGTAAAATCGTTTGGATTTTCAATATTTAGGTAACTTGAACATACTTACAAATTGTTTATCTTTTATATTTTCACCGCAATGCATAGCCACATGGCGTTGCGGGCTTTCTCCCTGCCATAATACTAGCAGCCGCGATATAAGTGAAATACTATTGAAAGCGGCGTTAAACCCCAACTCACCTCACCTCACCTCTTTTATATTTCCTTAATTGTATATTATTTTCTATGCTTCAAACTACTATATTTATCATTTCTCACATAACTTTCTAAACGGTTGTTGTGAAATTGTGTTAATTTTTTGGCAGAAGTCAATCATTTGATTCAAGTATTTTACTCCCAACCACAGGGGCTTGTATCGCTGAAAACAAACAGTTCCTAGGTCCAATACTACGATACGACATACCTATACTTATAAATAAAGAAAGGGATGCAACGCCTAATTTACCCCCTGTCCAATCAAGTCCAAATTTCAAAATGTTAACACACTTTGTACACCTAAAACACATTGTAGAATTAAAGCACAGTGATTACTCGTTCGATTAAAACAAACATCAACACAATCGGTCCATTATTTCTAAAGTTATGACGCTTCAAACACGATTTTTTACCTGTCAAACTCGAGTGGCCCAAAATGGTGTCTCAGCAATACATCGACAAAAATCGAGGAAAAAGCCGATATTTCATTCCTAGCAAAAGCAATCAATCTCGAAAAGAGTTTTCTACTATCACTTTACATCCCTGATGCATGTGTCATACTTGAATAGTTCGGGTATCTTACCATAACAACTTTATTGCAACTTTAGTGTAACTACAGGCATTTCATCGCGCTACCTGCGCCATTTTGGAGGAGGATCCGGATCAGTTCGTACCGAAACTGGTTCGTCCCAGGGTCAGTTTGTATTGGTCGGTGTCCCCGTTTTGAGTTGAACCGGTTTTGGTACGAATTGATGTTGCATCCCTTTCTTTATTTATAAGTATAGGTATGTCGTATATGGCTTGTTGATGAATGATTGTGGATGTATGAAAGTTGAAAATACAATAAAATAATGAATGAGTCACAGCTAGATTAATTTAACTTGGTAGCTTGCAACGTCCCGAATTCTGATGTCACGTCACTCGCGTGCTTTTCTCAACTGGCCAGTGGAATTACCGCTTGATTTTTTTTGCACATGTGCAACATATACAAGTTGGTTATGACTTATGTCAACACATTAGGATAATAATTCGTTTTGGGAAATGGAATTTTATATAAAACCAAAAAAGCATGATAAAATAATGATAATTTTATTACAATAAAGTTCAACATATAAATAAAACTGGAAGCACCAAAACATGCTGGTTCCTATGCAACATTTCCCGCAAAGCATTACTAGCGCCGCAGTCTCTGTCACTGGCTAATTTAACCTTTCTGCATTCATAAACTTTTCTGGTCCACCGTAACAGCGTGCAATCAGAAATCTCTGGTACAAAATGCCCGACGAAATTTAGCAAGGCTTGAATTAGCCAGTGATAGAAATGCCTGCGATGTTATGCCTTGTGGGGGAAGTGGATTCATGTAGTTTAGTTCAGCAACCAAGCTAAGCACCATCAAGACAAGTTTATATCAAGGGGTAGAAACATGAATGACTAACAAGGTAGTATCATCTCAATGAAATGGATGTTGTCAATAAAACCACAGATAATGCCAGAAAGGAATAGACGTAATATAAAGAGTAATATAAAAAGGGCGTACAGTATAATCTTCAGCGGATAGGAGATTCATGATGTCTGGAGGTTTTACAGCCCGTCATCCACGACAGTCAACAACAACGCAAGAACACATTCTCAAGGAATACATGGCGTATATTTAGAACTCTCCTTTTGATCTGCCAAAGATCTATATTTGACTTGTGCCTTGAAGTCATCGAGTTCATTGATACACACGCATATTTTGGCACAACTATATCGCATATAAGATAGCGAAAGATTTGACTTGTACGTAGTAACTCTACATTATTCACTACATCAAAACAATGTGTGCATATATGTAACAACATATATTGAATTGATCCCAGCAGAGGGACACCAATGCCTTAAATTTTGACAAAAGTCTTCAAGGCTAAGTATTTATCGCACAATGACAGATTTCATTTACATTTAAATGGGTGCGCAGTATTGAATCCTTTTACAAAACCTGGTTAACTTTGATTTGCCATCACACACTATATCACAGAAAACTATCACAGCTTTGATATATTTCAAGAATAACAGGTTTCAGTTTCAAATTCCTTCTATCCTGCATACAATGTACAAAACATTTCTTCAAGAACTGCAGCAAGAGCGACTCAGTGCCTTCTTGACTGCTCCCTCTTCAAAAGTCCACCTCGATTTGAGTTGAATCTCATGTTCATAGGTTTCTGGAAATGTGGTCTAGGAGAGTGGTCATCATCAAAACCTGATGGACTGAAGCCAAGTGGGTATCTGTGGTTTGGTAGGGAGTTTGGGGTGGGTATAAAATGTCCTGGAGGTAGATCATCTTCAAAGGTAGGCATAAATCCTAACCTTGGTGACCTCAAGTGATCATGGAAGGGCATGGTGTGAGGGTATAGCTCTTCTTCATAATCTGCAATGGCATTTGATTCCAATGAGTTGATGTGGGATGGGTAACTGCAAGATTCCTGATGAAATAGCAGGGGGCTTGGATTGTTTGGTTTACGACTGGTGCTGAAGGGTTTTGTGCTAGAGAGGAAAGGTTTAGAGGAGGGATGGAGGGTTGGAGAGGTGGAGGGAATTGGTTGAGAGTTTGAGTTGATTTTTTGTGATGAAGGATGAAGAGCCTGTCCAGGAGAAGGACCTCTACCCACAACAGGAGGAAGATCCTTGCCAGGTTTTCTCCCGAACAGGGAAGGAGCGAGGAGAAACTCTCTTGGTTGAGGAGGAGGAAGATCTCTAGTTTTGGGTGCTGCTACTGCTGGTTTAGGTCTGGAATAGAAGTAGAAAAAGATTATGATTGTCAAAACTATTATAGTTTGATAACAAATCATATTAATACTGTACGTTTTATAGAGATCAACAGAAAATATTGAACCTCATTAATCTCAGTATTTACATGAAAATCATCATTGTATTAATTGATTTTGATTTTTGGAAGCTTATGTTTCAATAGATTATTATATTGCATTATTATAAAATCTAAAGTATACAATTTTTGATAATCTTTGTGCCAAATATGACCAACCTGACTTCCTTTCTGAATCCAGATGTTGAAGCTGGTTTTGAAGAAAAGTCCTTATTATAAAATAACCAGGCAGGTTTTGTGTCCACTTGTTTCATTTGTATTGCTGGGGAGGTGGGAAAGACTGACTGGGATAGCCTGGAGAATTTCTTGTTGATAAGATTGTCTTTTGATTCAGGACTGAGCAACTCATCAAGGTCTTTCTCTTGGATGCTTTCCTCTGAAGATGATTCACCAGGTCTACATTTATCTTGATATGAACTGAACAGCAGATGCTTGCTGAAGTCAAGCTTGCGAGGAGATGGGTGGTACTGTTTGGTGGGTGGGTTCTTTTCTGGAGTGGCCTGGCTGCCTATCGCTCCCAGAACAAGCGAGCATGATCCCAATCTGTTGGGAAGTTTTTCATCCAATACGGGATTCTTCCCGAACAGACTGGGATCCGAGGACCTTTCCTCAAATGTGTTGACCTTCTGGTCACATGGTTCTGGGAGGACAGGCAGTTCTTCCTCCCTTCTTTCGCCAATGGTAGAAGTACGTTTAAACCCGGGAATGTGGATCTTTTTCTCACTCGGATCACTGGGTCTCATGTCTGGAGGTGATCTGCTCCTTTCTGTTCAAAATAAGAAAGACGTCAGTAGCTTTTTGAGTATTTTAATTTCTTAAGATATTGTGCAACTTTGAGTATGACATAGTCAAAATTGTTTAGAATTCCGAGTTAGGTCAACAGTTTTGAAAAACCGTTATAGAAGATGGTCGTGGGTTTCTGTCTATTGACAAGACTGCTTTGCTGATATAAAGGTATTATCAGCAGCCTCGTGGCTCATTATTTTAAATAAGACCACATTGCTCAATGTTCGAAAAGATGTCAAAATATATAGACTTATACCATAAGAAGAAAAGTCTAACCATCTGCAAAAATAGGGGTCCATCTGACAAACTTTAAGTAACATTTTTAGGTAACATTCAAACTATCCATAAGAACATTCCAAAGTCACAATATAAAACCTAATACATAAAACCATAATTTATTGAACCTTTAGATTTAGAAGCTCTGCTCTCTTGATGATATGAATCAGATGACTCTCTGTCGCTTCTCTCGCAGGATAAAGACTTACTTCGTGAAAATTATATCTACCTTTGGTTGAACCTTCAGATTTTGAAGCTCTACTCTCTTGATGAGACGAGTCAAGTGACTCACTGTCGCTACTCTCGTAGGAGAACTTCATTTGAGGGCTTTGGAGCAATTCTCCTCTCAAGTCACTGGACCTGGCTGGTGGTGAACTGCTTCGTTCTGTTACAAACATATAGGTTTCTATCAACGTTTCAATTTTAAAAGTAGGTTTAACTTTGGTCAAAGACCGATCAAGGATGAAAAAGGATAGACTTATGGATAACCAAAGGAACACTAACCAATGAATACTGAGAGGATGTTTAAAAAGCATGTATACCTCTGGTTGAAGATGCTGCAGCTGTTTCATCCTTGTCCTCTGTCACTACCCGAGGCTTGGATGCTCTTCTTATGGTCCTCCTGTCTGATGTTGGCGGTAGGTTTGGTGGCATTGGTACCTTTGGTACAGGTGGATCTTCCTTAGGTCCTGCACATCTTTGTGTATTGGCTTTGAGGATCTTGTTCGCCATGGAACAGTCTGCATTTGAAATGGACAAATAAAATACATAATCCATATGTTATTTCAACATGACTCTAAATGTATCCAATTGAAATAACCATCCACTCATAATATATATTGAAAACTCATGAACAAAACAGAAGAAATTTATCATTGATATATGTTATACTTGTCTATGAGACACCAAGATTTAAGAATCTTCTACGATATCTACTAGATATCAAGATTAAGAGCTAACATTAACTTACTTGCTGACAATATAATTGATACTTCATTTTACACTGAATTCAATAACAATGACAATTGCTGAAACACATGAGCAGGGATAAACCTAGGAATGTTTTTGGGTGGGTCAATGCCCCACCAGGGTAAATTTGGGTGGGCCCATATATTTGGTTGGGGGTCCAGGGGTCCCCCACCAGGTTTAATTAAGGTGGGCCATTTTTTCCTGTGTTTGAAATTTAAAGATTAATGTATTAAAAAATATTTATGTGAATTAAAAATGAATTGAGTTGTTTTCATGCTGTATTATTGTTTTAATTTTCAGCCAGATTGAACAATTACTGTACATAAGTCAGTTGGCCAAATAGCAGTGAAATTCTGATCTTATTTGACCAGTAGTTTTAATTTTATACTAGCACTTGGCCGGTTCAATTTTCTAATCTGTCATCATGATCATACATGCAGATGGTTACTGAGGTGATATATATTAACATAATAATATATCCAATATAAATAATATGCTGATATACCCAAACTTTAGATAACCCTCTTCATCGTGATTTAGATGAAAAATCAAAATGACAAATGGAATATATTTATGTTCTCAAAACAATATCCTAGGAGATGCCCAATGCACACTGGTACATGTTAGCATTGCATGATATCAGACTTTGAAACACATATATAACAAGTTACTTTGACAGTTTCAAGTTCGGTTTTTAAATTATGTAATTGAGAAAAATTATGATTACACTTTATATAACCAATGAGGGCAAACTAACAAATGATATAACTTTACATTTCATAAAATAGTATGTGAAGCCATTTCGAAAACATTGTCGGCAAACACGACAATATGTCAGGTGTCTTGTATCACCAGGCAGTCACT
Source organism: Gibbula magus (assembly GCA_936450465.1). Taxonomy (NCBI): domain Eukaryota; kingdom Metazoa; phylum Mollusca; class Gastropoda; order Trochida; family Trochidae; genus Gibbula; species Gibbula magus. Next base: position 58,674,334 of record OW388293.1, on the reverse strand, counting down.
ATTTCCTATTTTCACTTTCATGAAATCAAAACGAATATCAGTCTTCAAAAATGATTAATTTGACAACCAAACTACACAATATAAATATGCTATACCTCATTATCTCGATGAAAATCACATCGCAATATACGATGCCAGATTTGAACTATGACCCTGAACCGTAACTGGTTACAGAATAGAGACAGTTCATTGGCTGACCCAGTTACTTTTCCAAGAATTTTGTGGGATTTTTCACCTTTGACCTGTCACTGTGAATGGATTTAGACACATTTGATTGGTTGTCATATTTTGACCCCAATACGGGGTGAAAGAATGTTTATAATGCTGTGTCTTTGCGTGACACGATGTCAAAAATGGAAAAGCAAATGTTAAAATTTGCGACGATAAGCTGTCATCCTTGAAAATCAGACATGTTGACAGAATGGGTAAAGGGATACTAGTAATTAACAGATGATTGAGACAGCACATGGCACAATATTTTCATTGTATAAACCAATGTCGGCAATGACATATTACACTGCAGTAATATAAACAAAAGTAGGTTACGGTCATTCTTACAAATAAAAAATATCAATTATCACTCTGAATATTATTTAAGGATTATTAAAATTCTAAGCATAGATTTTTAACATATATTATACAACAGTTACGATGCCTCTGAAATTTGTTGGAAAACTTTATTCTGGTCGTATGACCAAACTAAAAATAGACTGGTAATTCCCGTAAGTCGAAATGGCGCACATATTTTTAGAAACACTTGTTTTCATTGGCTGAATTTATTACAACAACCAATCAGGGATGTTCATGCATGTGTATCAAACTGGTTCATTTTATCGTCTTTGTGAGTTTGAAGTAAACAATGACAATACTTATGGTTTGCCGGTTGATGTATTTTACTGTAATTTTAATCCATAGGCCGCACTAGTATTTTTTTAATGCGGTAGTTTCAAAAAGTATGCGTTAAAAGGCCGCATCCAACTCTTCTGTCTGCGGGAATTTGTATTTTGATGCGGAAATGCCGCAGAAACGCATCCTAGGTTTATCCCTGCATGAGTAAGTAAAGTCAAATGATTTATGTAAAATATTCCTACCTGAACTTGAATCAAGCTGGCTATCATCAGGAAGAGCATCACATGAAGGAGATGAAGAATCCCCAGAACATTCAGCAGAGGAACTGGCACTGGGATCAACTTCAACTGACGTGTCTTCAACTTCAGCTGACTTGTATTCACCTTCAACTGACTTGTATTCACCTTCAACTGACTTGGATTCATCTTCAACTGACTTGTCTTCAACTTCAACTGACGTGTCTTCAACTTCAACTGACTTGTATTCAACTTCAACTGACTTGTATTCACCTTCAACTGACTTGGATTCATCTTCAACTGACTTGTCTTCAACTTCATTCGACTTGTATTCAACTTCAACTGACTTGTATTCACCTTCAACTGACTTGTCTTCAACTTTACCGTCCCAAGAGGCAACAGACTTGTCAACATTATTTGTGATACCAAGAACATTGAAAGGAATCTTTTCGGTGTCTTCAGGACTTGCAGACCCTCCTTCTGCAAATCTTATATCACTGAACTTATCTTTAGAATGGTTATATTCCTCATCTTTTACTTTGCAAGATACCGTTGTTTTGACATCACTTCCATTGCAATCTTTTCCAAAAGGCTCACTTTCATCAATCACGGCATTGTGATCTTTTGAGGGTATCACGTTTTCTTCTTCATCTCCAAAAGATATATTTTCCATCTGAACACTGTGTTCTACAGCAAAATGGTGATCTTGATCGCCATTGTCTGTTACATCAGTCTTATCAACTATATCTTCAACAGCTTTATCTCTATCTGCCCCATTCGTGAATGTGGAGATAAAAGTATCCATCAAGTTCTTGATTCTTAACTTGTGAACATTGGAGGAGGATTCTGTTTTTTCTATGTCTCTAATAGATACAGGTTGTTGTTGAACAACCTCTTCTGTTGCAAAGTTGGGAGTTTCATTCCATTGGGCATCAGGTATGCCATCATGTTTTGCATACCTTTCAGAAATGGTATAATTGTTCCTTGTTCCAACATCATAGGAAATGTCATCTTTCGTATTCTTCTTCTTCCTTGGCTTTGATGAATTATGCTGATAAGAAACAATTTCAAAGGTTTCAACATTGTGGGGCATTTCTCCTGTTGAAGCCTCTGTTGAAGATGGTCGAATTCTCTTCTTCTCTTGATTGATTTGAGGTTTAGCTGAACTTTCATTTCCACCATGCTGGTTTGGAGTGTTGGTACCTGTAAATGTATGAGATACTATAAGTAGAAATGATAAACTCCACCTGTTTATGTTTTACGTGTTATTTATATACAATTTAGATATATATGTAATTTAGAAAAGATTTAACAGTTCTTTATATAATTGCTTGTCAATTTAATGTCCTTAGTTAATTAATTCAGTCGTGTGTATTTCAAACAAACCCCACTGTCCCAAAAACCTAAAATGATAACTATCCTGGTTACAGGGCCTTAATATTTATAAGTAAGCCCTAAATCTGGACAGTTATCATTTCAAGTTTTTTTCTGACAGTACAAACCAATACAGGGATGACAGTCGTGACACATTAACAGCAAAAACAAGAGAACATATTTGGTAAGTCTTAATTTTAAGGTTTAACTACAACTTAAATCTGTTTCATCCCTGTTCATGTATTTCTAATATTTCATATCCTTATGGCAAGTATTATTTCATTGAAATTAATTTGATATTGAAAATTAGGCGAAAAAACAACATGATAAAGTTTATGTTTATATCAAATATGTTACTAACACAAACGAATTTTTTTAAAAATTTTGGGTGTATTTCATTACAACACAATTTTCTAAAATGTTATATAATTTAATTGTTTTATAAATTTATAATCCCAACTTTGACTTTTCATATTAAAAAATTGACATCAAACCGTTCTTACTGTTTATGTCTTCCTTTGAAGGATGTGGTTTCGTAATGATATCACAAGTTCCTGTTTCCTTCCCAGGTAGAATTTGAAAGGGAGATGTTTCCTTTGGTTGTTTCTTAATGGCATCTCCAGCTGGAAACATTGCAACATTTGTAACAAATTGAAATTATATGTACGGTATACCTATTGTTTGTTCAAACAAAGTGACATAAAACAGCACACAAGGGTATAAGTATGCAATTCTTTAAGGCATTTAGAACTTGTTGTGATAACATTTTCTTTTATTGATAAAAACTTTCTCACAACGTTTCGGGGCTACTTCTTGTCTCTTTTTCAGATAGATGAAGGACACTGCATAAGTCCATTTCTATGATAATTTTATAATTAGAAAGTTTCACAAAAGTAATGTTTTGCAAGTCACGAAAGTCACAACGTTTAATATGACGAAATTATAATGTTTTGTGGTGATAATTATTGAAAGTTTTTTTACACATGCTTTGTCCAGAGCGTCTCGTCTTTTGGCATACAATGTTGGTATAGCTCTCTAAGTCTTCAAAATAGAAACAAACTAATCAAAATTGTGAACATTAGTTCAAAAGTTGTCGGTACCATTTTAGACCATCCAATGTCAATAAATGATGAGAAAATTGTATTACATGCTTGGAAAATCATTTCGGATACATCACACATTTTATACTCAGAATATTCACTTTTGCCATCTGGAAAACGTTTTAATATGCCTTATCATAAGTCAAACCGAACCAGGAAATCGTTTGTACTTTGTAGTATTTCAATTCTGAACAAAAATTCTGGGGAATGTTAATGTTAATGATATATTTACATTTAAATTGTTGAAACTGTAAGTGTTGTATTGTAAATATATGTAATGTAATAATGTATTATCATGTCATGCTCTGTTGGATGTACAAAGAATTCCCTTTTGGGTAATAAAGTGTTATCTTATCTTATTAAGACAGTTATCTTATCTTTTGGGTAATAAAGTGTTATCTTATCTTATCTTATCTTATCTTATCTTATAAATATTTACTGTAAATTTACTTACTTGTTAATGAACCATCTATTTCTTGAAAATCCTCATCACTGTCACTGTCAACTGCAAAATGAATGAATTTGAAAAGTAATACTACTACTTCATTCTCCATTTGAACATTAATTGAATATCAAGGATCAAATATAGAAATATCTTACTCAGTTGAATCATTTAATTTCTTTGTTTTTATTGAAACGACTTTATCAAGACAGAGACAGATCTAGAAAAGTTTTCGCTTGACAAAATTACAGTGAATTGACAAAACCAATACATTTCATTACCGATCAAATGTTTGGCTTACGAAACTCTTCTTTACAGACTCAATAGTACAACTCTTTTCCAATATTTCAGTCTCTGTACAATAGTAGTTGAATATCAAGAAACAAATACACAATAATTTCACTCAATTTATTTTAAATTTAATTTCATTGCGAGTAAAACTTTGCAAAAAACGTTTCCAAATCGATCTATAATGACTGAAAACTACCAAAAGAAACTCCCAATGAGATTAATCAACATCTTACCAGCACAACAGATAAAAATTGCACATTTCCCTGTCTTCTTGCGTTTCTTCTTTCCCATTTTGGTAGCTGTGCTCAACAAAATTCCGGGAAGACGTCCGCCATGATAGCGTCTGTGTTGCCAAGGTAAGGGCGAAGGTCACTTGCGTCTTGACCAATCGGCAGTGTCGATTATGTCACGTGTTACAAGGTCACTGAAGGGAGATAACCCTCATTGTAGAAAACTAAACAGCCACGCAAAAATGTCCATTTTGCGATGTCTAGTCAGTATCATACTTGATTAATAAGCACTGTATTGAAATGTTGACCAATCGGCAGTGTTGGTTATGTCACGTGTTACAAGGTCACTGAGGGGAGATAACCCTTATTGAGAAAAACGAAACAGCCAGACAAAAATATGTCCTTTATGCGATACCTTGATGAATCAACATTGTATGAAACGAACAAAGCTTTTTTTTTTCAAATTGCTCGACGACAGACGATGCAATGCAATGCAATGTTTATTTTCGAAACAAATAAAATTATATAAAATCGCATCAAAAACAAAAACAGTGACACTAAGAAACTACGACTGAAGTTGCAATGGTACTGGGGTTTTTTAAACCCAAATTAAAGGTACATCCATTGTGTTGTTTGGGCTCAAATATGGCAAACGTTATATATGGTCTTATTTCATCGAGAAGTACCAACTGTTACCGAAAACTACCATTTAAATGATACCCGACTTAGTATATTGACGACATGAAGGTAAAAGTATCAATTTCTGATCGAAAACCGGACAATGCACAGCGTGTGGCGCGCGCCAATGAGTCAAACGTAATTTTGGAATCTTATTTAAATCTGACAAAATAACAAATTTGGGTTGATAATGTTCAATAGGTCATATAACTACTGTGCATGTAAATAGGTAGTGCAATTTCGGTTTCTGCAGATGCATAATGATGTTAATCGATTTTAATTGGAAACTAGTAATTATGATATTTTTGGCGAATGGGGATGAATATGCAAGCTGAGTGAATTTGTTTGTATTGTTGACAGCACATATGATGTGTTGGAACGTATTAAAGCCAAATAAGTTTTTATTAAACACAATGGATGCACCTTTAAGTATTATTTCGTTGCCGAAACTATGCGATAAACATTAGATTTCAGAGGACGAAAACGAAATTGTTATTTCCAAATTAAATTTCACACATCAAAACTTAACATATTTTATCATACATAATATAGAAGTAAATGGAGTCCTAAATAGAATGTAAAAACAAAGTGCTCGTATATAAAAAAGAAAGGGATTAATGTATATACGGCTAGTTTATGTTTTTATACTGGAAATGAACTGTATAAGATGGAATACAATTTTCCCCCGAGATAATAAAGAAATATCTTATCTTATATTAGCTTACCTGTATCGTAAAGGGACATTTAATTTAATGCTAGTTCCTTCAGTACACCAGTAGTGGCTATAAAAGGGTGAAAGTCGTATTTTTTTTTTATCGAAAACCGGACACTGCCACAAGGCCGCGCGCCCATTGGTCGATCGTTATGTTAGAGACTTAACTATAACAGACAAAAAGACAGATGTGGGTTGGTAATAGGTCATAAACATATTTGACGCGTAATTACGGTTTGTGTTGATCGTTTTACACTAGAAAAAAGGGTAATTGTCGTATATTTGTATATAGGTTGAGAATATGCAAGTCATATGAAATAATTTGAATTAAAATCAGCAGATGTGTTCTTTCGGCATGTATGAAAATTCAAACAAAAAATATTATGAAAACGACTCAATGGCTCTTTAAACTAAAATGAGATCTGACACCGATACTTATCCAGAATGATTTGATTTATCTTGTATAAATATCTCAAATCGTAGTACTCAAATGTAACAGATAAAATTATTCAAGAAGCTGTCAAACACAATTAAAATAACCTTTGAAACATCCTTAACAATTCTACATCGAACAAGGGCTTACTTGTCATCTTTCACTAACGGTGATCATTACTGACCTTCGATTTAAATAGATCAATTTCAGAATATTTAAACAGATTACAGATCACTCAAACAAAATAAAACCAACACAATCAAATCCAAACGTGAAACACATTAAAAGGACAGTTGCACAATTTTTTGCTCAAATAAGTTAATGAAATGATGTATTTGAAAAATAATGTCACTAATAGTCATCTCTCTATGGAAAATCAAGTTAATAAATGAGTGTAAAGCCATGAGAATCGTTTTTTAATTCGAAATAATAAAATGTGTTCACAATAAAATGGCCGCCATGCAATTTTTGCTTTACACGCAAAACTTTTATTACCAGTACGGATAATTGGTTTGTGTAATAAGATGTTTTACCTTCTAAATTAGATATTAATTACATAAACTATCATTATAAATGGGGAAAATTTGAAATTTTAAAAAATAAAATTTACAAAAAAACGTGCTATACAGTCCCTTCAAAACAACAACATCCGAATCGTACATGAGCTAATCTCGCTGACTCTTTTATTGTTAAATATTTGGAGGATTTTTTTATCATCTTTGCCGTGTAACAGATCTTACTTTTCAATTTATAAATAACAGTTCATTCCCCGAAACATAAAACACCCACAAATCAAAACGAACGAACAAAAACAACCGGTACCTGAAGAAGTCTAAAAAAAGAAGAAAAAAAGGCTTATTTAATGGTCCTTGATAACTTACGAATTTGAAGAATGTGCTTACCTTATCTAGTAATACATCTTAAATAAGAGGCTTGAATTGATAGCACTGTTAAACGTAATCAAAATCCATTTATGGAACACCGTAAAATCTAAATCATACATGGACAAACCTCGTTGACCCTCGATATACATATACGGGAACCTGTGTTAAGCTTGTATAGTGAAGACCTGAATAGGATTATGAGGTGTCGGTTTTCAACTCAAAGCAATTGTCACCTGCCCGGATTGAGTTGATTGATTTTCTATTCTGAGTGAGTTGATTCTACTTTGAATACATGGGCATGTACAATACAAGGCTTATACCCAATATTAACTCCGTCTTTTCAATTTATCCGAATGTATTTCTTGTACGCGACACCTTTATACGTCGAAGAACATCACTTCTAAAGAATGAGTGTTATTACAACTCTACTTTTTAACAGAATACTTGAATTTCAATTAACAATGTATTTCAACTTGGGACGGAGACATGACTTTCGTTTGTTGGTGGTGGAGTGATTGATAAAATGATGCCAGGCAAAAGAAAGTACGCAATTCTGTTGAGTTTATCATATGTATGATTTTCAATTCCAAATACCTCAAATTTTCGAAGTCATAATGTAAAACGGAAGAGTACAGGTGTTTAGTCACCAGTCAAAGTATACTTCTACATGTTTTTTTTAATTAAAAAAAAATAAAATTTAAATTTCGGCAAAAATGTTTTGGATGATACTCAACTGTCCATCAACATATTAGACATATTCTATATGAAATTTAATAAATATGCATGGTTCTGCACACACAAATTTAATTTCACCAATTAATTCCTTCAAGCTACTGCAGATAAGTATTATTAGTGCGTCGTGGCATAGTCAAATGCATCTGGGCTCCGTTCCATAACAGCGAGCGCTTATAATCGCTCATTGATTGCTCAATGTAGCGCTCAAGTAGCGCTCATTCTCTCCTGAACGACATGGTGCAAAACCTCAAAGTTCGCTCGCTTTGCTTCGTAGCGCTACATTGAGCAATCGCGTTCAAGAGAGGTTTAAAAGTAATCGCTAATTGAGCGGTTACTTTGAAACCTCTCTTGAACACTGTCCTGATTTCTATTAAATATTGAATTAATCGAAACCATCTGAGTTGAGTACCTTCTCTTGTCCGGCAGTTTATACATAGTAAAAACAGTGTAAACATAGTAAAATTGCCTGATAAGAAAGTAGACAATGTTTAAAAAAGCAAATTTCATTGAAATAACGTTTCATATTACTTTGTGATATTTGCATTCATATAATTCTTCTATTTTGGTGTCCAGACACAGTATTGTTTTACTGAAAAATGAAAGTCAATATTGTTTGTTGTAATGTGAATAATTCAATTCTTTCAAGTGAACTGATGTAACTGCCTTTTAACAAAAAGTCACTAGTTACAGCAGAATGAACCTTCACACACAAAATGTGTTTTAAAAGACAAATATGGACAACAAAATTGTCATAACGTCAGGTATGAATGTATAGTTTGTCTGAAATCCGTGCCTATTCTTGTGGAAAAATTCGAGAAGATCATTTTCATTATTTCCTTGTATGCCCTCTATATGATACATTCAGATTCAGCAAATACTTTTTCCAAAACAATAAAACTTTACGTGCTATTCTAAGCGGCGACGAATCTTTGTTACATAGTGAAAACGAATTGTTGATAAAAAAATATGTTTATAATTTCATAAATGATACCACCCGTTTTTCATAAAGTTCGATACCATATGCATATACAACTACTACGCGTTTCCTAAAACCTGAATTTTTAATTTATTTCCGATATATTCGTCTACTAATTCAACTTCCTGCCAGTCAATATTAACTGCCTTTAGCTTTCCTTTTTCGTAGGAAATCAATAATCATATCCTTTGTTTTACTTATATTCAGAGAAAGGATTTTTTCTTTACACAATATAATGAGCGATTCAATATTTTCCCAAAACGTGTACTATAATTCTGACTGATACTGTGTCCAACATTGTTTCGATGTATTAGGATGGATGTTCACTTATGATATGAACAAACAAATGGACAAACAAATAAATAATTCCTAAGACTATTGTTTTTCTTGATATATTTTGAGCCGGCCTTGATTCCATTTGTGTTTTTTTCTGAAAGAAGTAGATTTGGATGGACTCTGAAATTGGCAACCTAATTTAAATGAATGTCCAGACAATGTAACATAGTATGATACCACTTTTTAAAATAAGCCATTCCAATAATGGAAAGGAAATAGTATTTCAGACTTAATTTTATTATAGTGCAGAAGGTTTACAAACGTCATTGGGGGATAATATTTAACAGGGAACTTATTGAATACGCACCGTTCGCGCAGAGTTACTTCCCTTTACAACATGGCTGGCATAAACTTTACGAGTGTCAATGTTATCAATCAAGAACGCGAAAATCTTCGTAAAGCAAGAGGAACTGTCATAGAAAAGGTATTTAAGTGTTAATTAGTTTTTATTCATTCCCTTACGCATATGGTTAAACAAATTCGTTCCAGATAAACCAAAGAAATTGCATTCAAAGTCTGATTTTCAAGAAATCGTTTTTGACTTCGTATTAAATTTTATTATGCTACCAGTAGCACAGATCTGAACTAAGGTTATTCCACTGAAATACCATTTGTTCATAAACCCCAAAATAGGTGTATATTTGAATTAAAGTATAATGCGTTTTATCTAGAGCTCCAGTAAATATTGCTGAAATTGAAAGAGAGGGGCAACCTTTCTAACTCCAAGGTGTTAATTTTCCCTCAAATTTTATTCAATCAATTTAATTTTCACGGATTCAAATAGAACTGATGAACAAAAGAACAGTATTATTGCAGGATTATCAAGAAGAACAATTGAAATGTGCATCATGTTTTTCAGGCCAAAGCAAAATATGAAAAGGAAGAGAGAAAGCAACTGGCAGCGTCCGCACGTGGTGAAGACAAGTGGATGCTCCAGTCAATTACTGACAGAATAGAGACTGATAAGAAGGTGAATACTGCTACCTAGATTGTGTTGAAAAAATTCTTAAACTTATTTAAGTTAACACCAGTATCATGTTCATGATATGTTTTATTTAGACCATAGTAAAAGGTGTTTTTACAATTTCAGGCTGTTGACAAAGCCAAGAAAAAACAAAAGAAAGAGAAGAAGAGACTGAAGAAGAAGAAGAAAAAAAGAAAAGAGAAGAAAAAGAAGAAGAATCATGAATCATCAAGCTCAGCTAGTTCTGAAGATGTAGGAATTTAGTCTGACAAATCTTTTAAAAAATGAATTTTCTAACTTCTAAAGTAGTGCAGTAGTATTGTTGTTTGGTGTCTTCCAAATGAGTTTTGTCCCTTTGTTTTTTAGGACTCTGACAATGAAGATCAATGGGTGGAGAAATCAGAATCCCGAACACAGCAAACTGAGCCATCAAAGAGGACTATGGGACCAACACTTCAGGTAAGTATTTTAACAGTTAATTTAGAATCTTATTTTCAATCGGGTTATTTTTTGTTGGGATGAAATTTGATAGGATTATGATAGTCAGGTTCTGCATTTTTGATGCATAATTAAAACATTTGAAATGTCTCATTTGGATTTTTTATCCCACCGGTATGTAATACCGTGGGATGTAGTCAACGCCCCGTCCGTCCGTCTGTCCGCCGTAATAATTTCGTTTCCAGAGCAGAACTCGAAAACCATTTATCATATCTTTCTGAAACTTCACATATGTATTACACATTTACTGCAGTGGTGCCTTTTGATATTTTCAGATTTGTAACAATTTTATTTTTTTTCGTTTCCATAGAAACTTGTATAATTTGGACTTTGTCAGAGACAGGTTCGTTTCCGGAGCACAGCTCCAAAACCGTTCATCATATCTTCCTGTAACTTTGCATGTGTATTACCCACTAGCTGAAGTGGTGCCTTTTGATATTTTCAGATTTCTGAAAATTTTTTTTTTTTTCGTTTGCATAGAAACTTGTTGAATTTGGACTTTGTTGAGAGACAGGTTCGTTTCTGGATCACAGCTCCAAAACTGTTCATCATATCTTCCTGAAACTTTGCATGTGTATTACCCACTAACTGAAGTGGTGCCTTTTGATATTTTCAGATTTTTTCTGAAAAATTATTTTTTTTCTGTTTCCATAGAAACATGAGAGGGATGTTGGTTGTTGTTGATTTTTACTGCTTCTGGAGCAGAAGTCTAAAACCCTTAACATACCTTAAACTCAGCATCTGTAATACCCACTAACTAAAGTACGGTAGTAGATACATAAGTATCTGTCAAAGATGTGTTTTACAAATTTTGTGGAACCGGTGGGATATGTCATCTTCTGATGACTCTTGTTTAATTAAAATTGATAACATAATAGTACAAATAGAAAAATCCTCTTTGGATTATTCCATCATAATAATAATAATTGCGTACTTATATTGCGCCTTTTCCACACCTTAAGATATGCTCAAAGCGCTACAATTATTACCCTGAAAGAATTGTACTTTCAGAGCTGCTACTAAGCGCTTCATCAGTACTTCCAGTATTCAGGTACCCATTTGTACAGCTAGGTAGACTGAGTGCAATGTGGATTAAGTGCCTTGCCCAAGGACACAACACAGTATTCGACCCAAGTCGCAAATCTTTGGTGTCTCCACCGTGATTCGAACCCGGGTCGTCGGTGTGAGAGGGCAGCGTGCTAACCACTACACCACCGTGCTCCACGATCATAAGAAATTTAATAAATTAAGCAATGCTAGTGATCATAGTGTTTGGATATAGAATAATAGGTTCTTCTTTAAATGCCAAAAGTATAGCCAATCGCTCATCATTTCTGTACAGTGATCTTAATTTCTCAAACTCTCTGATCTGTCCGGGGGCGGGATAGCGCAGTGGTTAGCGCGTTCAGCTTCGGATCAAGAGGTCTGGGGTTCGAATCCCGCCAGGGGTACGGCAACTTTGTCTGCATTAGAGAACTGTTCTACACGCAGTAAGGTTTGGGTGCAATGCTACACTGAATTTCAGCGCAGTACCACCCATGGTTTGCTAGTTCCAGCCGCTGCTCGCAGGTTTCACCGCAGTGCATAGCAACATGGCGTTGCGGGCTTTCTCCCTGCCATAATACTAGCAGCCGCGATATAAGTGAAATACTCTTGAAAGCGGCGTTAAACCCCAACTCACCTCACCTCACCTCTGATCTGTCCCTACACAGAATTATATCTGAAAATGGAAAGATTTCAGAATGTTTTTAGGTGTTCAGTTATATATCAGGCATTGCAGATTTTATCTTGTGTCTGTTTTCTTCACAGAGGGATAGTTGGATGGAGGAAGCAGGCTTGTTCGACGTGCCGACAACTTCACGCAAAGAGATCAGAGAGAAACAACAAAGAGTTAAAGACGAGAAGAACGCAGAAACAGCGAGGATAACAGAGGTAACAAGTTATTCCTCAGATAAGAAGTCATTGGAATATGGACATGTCTATTCTTTGTTTTAATTTCTGGTAGCATAATAGGAATGAGTGCTATCCTTCCTCAGATCCCGGAACTTTCAAGTGGGGTGGGAGGGGGGAATGGTTCACCCAAATTACATCCAAACTTTTTAAAAAAGGGGTAATGGGTTGGTCCCGCTTATTAAAAACATTTGCTCATAAAATTTATGATGCCTTGAAAATTCTTGGATCTGCCTATAATAATAATAATAATATGGTTTAAACATATTTATTCATGAAATACATGGATCGGATTGGTCAACAAGCTCAGTTGAGCTTATGTAAAGACCGCTCCAAGACAATAATAATATGTCATCTTGTATAGCGCTCATATCAAACTACTCAACAGTTTTTCAAGGCGCTGACATTATTACCCTGACAGAATTGTACTTTCGGAGCAGTCATAAGCGCTACACGAAACATACAGCTGAGCGTCATTTATGTTTTTCTTTGAATTAGGAGAATCGGCATCTTGCATTACCTAGATGGGGACAATTATACTTTATAGATATTTTCAATATGATTACACTTTTATCTAATTTTTTCACCAGGAGGCAAGGATGAAGATCGAACTAAACCCCTACTGGAAAGACGGAGGCACTGGTATGCCCGAGGAAGAGTCCAAGTCTAAATCTAAGTCTAACCAACCCCTGATAGGTGATGGAGGTGTGTCCTGGCTGAAGAAATCCTTCGAAAGATGCAAACAACAGGCAGCGGAAGAGGGGCGGAGTTTGGAGGAGTTAGCGGCAGAGCGATGGGGGGTACGTACTTGGGCTTGAAATTTATAAAATTTGAATCTTTGATGGTTCTTCTTGGTTGATTAAAATTGTCTGTTACGTGTTGAATGAATGATAAGTTGAGTTTGAATGAATAATACCATCTTTGAGTTCATGTAAAAATGAAGCTTAGTGTAATTTAATGTATATGCCAAGCTTTGACAGAATTCATCATTGCAGTCAGCTATGTTAATCAGGTGTCGGGGATCAGCTGATTTAATTTTAGACCAACACTGAGTGAATTTTCTTTGATTAGATTTTTAAAATTTGTATATCTTAGTCCTTAGTCTTCCAACCTCCAAACTTTGTTAAAAGTCACTTTTTTTTAAAGTTGATTATCCATTCCTGATTATTGTTGTCTCTAGAATTAGATCTGATATCAAATGTCATGTGTTCATGACCATATGTTCAGAATCGTCACAATGTAAGAATGGCATTGTGTTCGATTACAGATCAAAATTAAACTCTGTGAAGTATCATCATTCAAAATAGACGTTTTCTTTACGGTAATTCTAGTGTATATATTACAGTGTTTTGTGTTTTCAGTGTTTTGTTTCATACCATGCTTATTATTTTCAGTCTTTGAAAGCCTTTGAGAAAATGTTGAAGGAAGCTGAAAAGAAACAGGACAAGAGCAAAAGAGGAAACTCTCCACCGCGTTGGAAGCAAAGCCGAGACAAATCACGCTCACCAGACCGTGGCAGGAAGAGAAGTTATTCCAGATCTCCTGATCGCAGTCACTACAAGAGGTCAAGGTCACCGAATCGGTCATCACCTTCTAGAAATGGAAGTCGAGGTTTTATGAAACCTGGCAGCGCTGAAAGGTCAGGAGGAAGGTCAAGGACATTCATGAAGCCTGGGTCAGATGATTCTAGATCAAGGTCTTTTATGAAGCCTGGTGAATCATCAGACAGATCTAGTGACAGATCAGAAAGATCTGGTGACAGATCGGAAAGATCTGGTGACAGATCGGAAAGATCTAGTGACAGATTTGATAGATCTAGTGACAGATCAGAAAGATCTAGTGACAGGTCAAGGACTTTCATGAGACCTGGTGAAAGAGATTCTAGGAGTGACAGACAGGACAGAAGTGATAGATTCATGAAGCCTTCGGATCGGGAGGAGTCTCCCAGGGATAGGAGACAGTTTGTGAAACCCAACGAAGACTCGCACAGGCGTAGCGATTCTCCTGACCGACCTCGATCCCGACGGGATGATGCTCCAAGATGGAGAAAGAAAGGGTTTGAAAAACCAAGAGAGAACACTCCACCTAAATCCAGGGAGGACGACTCGAACCAACGCTCAAGGGACAATGAACGATCAAGGCGAAGAAGATCAGGTCTGTTTAACAATACTCATTTATTGATAACTTGCTGATTCAGGAATTTTCTGGTAACTGTCCATAACCAACTGCAATCCATGTTGACCTATTTACATTGAAAAGAGGATAAAGCTGCCATCAATTCATGGGGATAGACCAGAAAGACCAAAATATTGTGTTACATGTTTCGGGGGTTAGACCCACTTCATCAGACTGAGGATTCTAGAGATTTGCTCTCCTTTTATAACCTTTGAGGAGGTCACTTGGTGCATTTGCATTGTGATGTCATAGTAATGTTTTACATTGAAGAATAATATGGAGTTGTCAAACTACAGGCAGGGGTATCTTGGGTATCTTGTCTTCTTTCACTTTTGCCTTGTTTATATTTGCAGTGTCCTCCAGCAGTAGCGAGAGCAGCAGCAGCTCCGAATCAGAACCGGAGCCATCAGCGGAGTCGAGTGAAGAGGAGACAACTCCGCCTGTGACCATCCTCTCGGAGAAGGAGATGAACGAGCTAGGGGCTAAAATACTCCGTGCCGAGATCATGGGAGATAATGTGAGTTTGCACTTCAAGCAGTGATCTTGGAAAGTTTTTTTTAACTGACGTGTGTTGGTCTTGCTGTTTTGTCTTGTTTGGAGGTTCTCTATCGATTGTACTGAGAGTTTAATATTGGAAGATTTGTGCACTTTGCTTCAAGTAATGATTTTGGAAGTGTTTTACTGGACGAATGTTGATCTTGCTGTTTTGCTGAGGAGGTTCCCTATAGATTGTATAGACAGTATAATCTTCTGAGGATATTTGTGTCCTTTCCATCCAGTTGTGATCCTCAAAACAATGACTGTGTGTTGATATTATACACTAAATTACTCATGGTGAGGTCATTTTGTGAAATACAAGAAGTCGAGACCTGACTCTTGAGGTGGTCAGGTCCGAGAGTCCTTTTATTTCACATAATGACCTCACCATGAGTAATTAAGTGTTTTATTATACCGAAATTCGTTTTTCTTTCTTCAGACTATAGTATGTATTTTGTAACCCATCAGCTGACGCTATCTTGAAAGCATACGTCAAAACAAACAGTCACTTGACAAATCACGTGACGAGTCAATATCTCAGGTCAGAGACAGAAATTTCTGTCACAAAACTGACCTCATCACTGGAATCAATGTACAAAAATATTTTTTGATCACATGGTGTAAACTGGCCAATGATATTCTTACAAATATTATAGAGCTATGATAAATCGTTTTGCTATGAAGAGGTTCTTTACAGATTTTACTGATGGTATATTCACATTTCTGATGTCTGTCTTGATTTGAATTCATCAATGAAATTTGTGGTTGATATTTGTTTTATTATATCTAAAAAATGTGCTGCTGAATTGCAATGGATACTTGAAGTCATGCATTCTAAAATAGAATATAAGTGCATCCAATCAGATGATTAAATTATGTTACCAAGTTACCAGGGATCACTTTAGTTATTATCTAATTAGAGTTCATACATCTCATTTCAATCAACATCGGGGGAAAAAACTGTTTCTGAAAATCCCTTTGCTTAGAGACATAAAAGAGGGGAGAGGGTTTTTCACTTTTCCTTACTCTCATAGACCATTTCCACCAGGATTATTCTTGTTTTTGTTATATGAACTTATGACACAAATATGAATTTATCTCCCGACAGACTGTTGCAGAAGAGTTGAAAGCCAAGCTGGAGGCAGCCAGGAAGTTGAAGGCTGAGAACCCACAACTCCAGGCTGGTGGTCAACGTAAACAGAAGGAACCGGAGGATGTGTTGTTGACGCGGACGTCCCGTGGAGGCCTAGTGCAGCCCCTCCCTGAACAGGAGCATGAGGGGGGTGGGGGGAGGAGGAGGAAACAGAAGAAGGTAGCTGTTGTTATAACCAGTGTTGTTCCTGGAGGGGAACCAGGGCCCCCTTTCACAAAGCAGTAAGGTGATCGTAAGTCACTATGGTAACCTTAGTGCACTGTTAAAGAATGGGAGTTAGGTTAACTTTGCTTGTGAAAAGAGGCCCTGGGGAAATTTGACTTTTGGCTTATGTCCATTAAAATTTTGAGAAGATCTTTTACCATTACAAAGGGCCCAATTTTCTCAGCATTGACCAAAATGACTCCCTCGACACACTGTATTACAATGTTATTGAAACAGACAAATGATACCACATGTGTTGATGTAAGCTTTTTCCTGTTGAGAAATGTAATTAGTATGTTGAAACAAAATCTGGCTAGCTATTCTAGAAATGTTTGTATGCCAATGAATTACAAAAGAACATTCTTGACATTTAGGCTTTAGAGTTACTAAACAAAGAATGAAGGCTCTGATTTGGTATATCTAGAGTAAAGTAATGTAGAGCACACTATGAGTGGAGACGGATATTGAGGATATCATATGAGTGTCTTAATCTATTTATGACAGGAATGACTAAATATTGCTATTTCATGAATATTACTGAATCTTTGAAATCAGACTTATTAGCTTTCAAACATGGGCAGATCACAGTGCCGCCTCAGTTAGAAAGTACGTAGAGAAAAGAAGAATTGTGACTTTATAGTATTGTTCATGCTGTTGCCATAAGTTCCCCATTTGCATGATATATCGCAGAAATATCAAACCTCAAATGTTTGTCGTCATCTAAAGATTCAGAATAGTCATTACTTCAATCAAATTTGTTAATGTTTTATTTTATCAAGGTTGCGACTCACGGGAAAGACGGTGAACGAGACAGATACTTCGATGATGATGATAAGCACAGTCTCAAGTCATTGGTGAGTTTTTTTATTTTAATCAAATTATTTTCAACCTCAGATAGCACGGGATTAAAATATGACGTGATTGACATTCATAATAGTGATTGTAATATTTAAAAGAAAACAATTCCTTGCTAGTTTGATGTTCCATATTTAGACAATTTTGTAAATCTGATTCAATGTGTTCATGTTCGCAGGTTGAGAGAGAGAAGATGGGGACCGCTGAAGATCAAAATGCAATGTTTGCTAGACTGGCTGGTCGGGTGGGTTGAAATTCTGAATTTGAACATTTCTATGTACATCTGTTAATGAAAATGTTCTTGCACTGGTGTGAATGGTCTTATTATCCCCCGCCACGAAGTGGAAGGGGGATATAGGTTTGGGCTCAGTCCGTCTGTGTAACCGTCTGTCCGAGATAAAGGGGACAGCTTTTCTCAGAAACCATTCAAGATAGGGTTACCAAATTTGGTGTTTTGCTTGAGGGCATAAATATCTTGATGGAGTTCGAAAATTAGAAGCGTGCAAATATTTTTTCCCAAGTTATTGCCGTTGTTCCGTATTTTTGGACTTTGTTCATTGTATCTCCAAAGGGGAGAGCTTTTCTCAGAAACTGTTTCAGATAAGATAACCAAATTTGGTGTGTTGCTTGAGGGCATACATACCTTGATAGAAAGGAAATGAGTAGTGCACAATTATTTCTTCTCGAATTATTGCTCCCAATTTCTTGGGCCTGGCGGGGGATGTTGATGACTATGTCTTCTTGTTTGAAATATTTTCCCTAAATATCTTTCCTAGATGATTGTTCCTGTAACAGAACCTCAATTCTGAAATATGACATTAATTTAACAACTTGTATTGCTTTTAATTGTATTGCTTTTATGTTTGTGAATGAAGTAGCTTAATCAGGCTACTATAACGCCCTGATCATCTACTTAACTCTTGCCTCATATCACTGAAGGTTGTTTAGTCATTGCTATTTATAGCATGTATCTTGCCAGCCAATGAAATACTGTGATTAGAAATTTAATGGCTCTAATTTGTCTTTTCGGGGTCCTGGCAATATTGCTTGATTTTAAGTCATTTCGTTGGCTGGTTATTCATAGCACAATACAAGGCAAAGGATGATCAAATGATCAGGGGATGGCAGTTACATTGATAAGATTCAGAGGTCCTAGAAATCACTCTTACAAAACAGTTATACCTGTACCATGACAAGATCGGAAATAGTTCATGGAATAACTTTAAACTTTTATTGTGATTTATCTTCATATTTACATTGGATTAATGAAACTCATACTCATGAAAATTTGTTAAAAATGCAAGACGTCTAACTGTTGCAGGCGAGTGAAAAGACGGACGATGACTACCAGATGGATGACGTCATCATCAACAAGGCAGCTCGGCAGCAATCAGAAGCGCAGAATGAGGAACGTGACCGAGCTAAGGCCATTTTTGGTGAGGGTTCTAAGCCAATTTTTTGGGCCTGTTAATTTCCTTCATTCAGTAAATTTTGCAGTAAAGTGAAGTTGTTTCTGAAGTAATTTAATTATGCTTCTGATAATATTTTCTTATCCATGTTGGCTTCTGTAAGGTTAATCATATCCTTCTTGTTTTGATTTTCAGAACACAGAAAAATGTCAAGTGCAATGGAAAAATGTCGCTTTTGTTTTGATAAGATTCCAAAACATCTTATCATCTCAATTGGTCGCAAGGTAAGCCATTATATGTTGATAATGTCTGATATCTATGTAAAGGACATCTTTTGATAAATATTTTCTAACGTAAATCTGGATCCAAAATGGTGCTTGATACTGCTAAACCACTCAAACTCCTTTAGTTTAGCTTTGTCTAAGACAAGAGAAGTAATGCTTTTGGTGCCATAAGATAAACGCCTGTCCCATTACTTAATAGGTCTGTTCCTTTTGATTACTGAAGTTTGTTCCGAACTTACATTACATGTGCAAAGTAAAAGGAGTGGCTCCGAACACTGTTCTTGGCGTGTGAAACATGTTTCTGTGAAGTAGGTGGTGCAAGCTGCACAACACGGCAACGTGTTCCGCACGTCAAGAACAGTGTTTGGAGCCACCTCTGTCACTTTGCACATGTACCGAATGTTTAAAACAAACTTCGGTTTATCATAAGGAGCAAGACCGTTTACCGTTAGGAACATGTAGTCGGCTTTGTCAAAATCAGGTGAATGGTGATTCCTTAAACCAAAACCCAAACAAACAAGGAGGATGTAAAAGTTACTTTACACTATATCTGTCCCTCTCAAAACCACCGCTCCCAAGCTCCGAGACGATGAGAATGGTTATCACTTAAACCAAATGGAAAGAAAACTAAAATGAGGATGATCTCAAATTGAATTTACATTCCAGGTGTATCTGTCTCTCCCAAACCATCGCTCCCTGACCCCGGGGCACTGTCTGATCGTCCCCATGCAGCACGTGACCGCTGGCACCGCTGTGGATGAAGATGTGTGGCAAGAGATGCAGGTATGGATATTTCTTTGTCTACTGGTTATAAAATGGACTTAAAGCGTCTGTGACATTTCTCTAAACAGATGTAGCACTCGGGTCAATTTTAGCCACTTTTAAAAGACTGAACAGTGAAATGGCAAATTGGTTTATACGAATTTTCTTTGATGTACTTCAAAATATGTAGAAGTGTCAAGTAGAAGTGTGAATATTTTTACAGTGATTGTGAACAATTCACTGAAGTCCAACACAAATTCAGAGGAAACCAAAGATGGGTAGTTAGGGGTAACCATCTTTGGCCTTAAATCAGTCTCAGTTAATATCAAAAGGTGGCTTTTCAGTTACCAGGGTGAAATCCTAGGGAATCCTTGTTTCCCAAAGTATCGTCAAACAGTGATCTTAGGGCTACAAACAGTCAGTGGAACAGTACCTGATCATTGATGTTGAATGCAAATGTTTTCATGATATAGTAACATTGTGATTACTCTAGTTGCTATATCATCACTACAGAATGAGATGATTTCTGTTTAGACTTTCCGCAAGTGCCTGACGCGGATGTTCGAGTCGCGGGAGGAGGATGTTGTGTTTATGGAGACCAGCATGCACCTGAAGCATGTGCCGCACATGTGTATAGAGTGTGTACCGATGGAGAGGGAGACCGGGGACCTCGCACCTATATACTTCAAGGTACCGTTGAAGTGATATCACATTGTGACTGATTACTGGTTTTGTTCAGTAATGCAATGTTGTGATAATAAGACCAGGGCCTACTAGCACAGGGCTCCCTGGAGATTAAGGATCATAACTCAATGTTTTTGACATTCAATTATAGAATTCCTTAGCACTTACGGGGCTATGCTTGATTTGCAAACCTGTTGATCAGCCTGTTAGTGCGGGTCATCTGATTGTCCAGTTCTTCACCAGCTGAGACACTCCTTTTGGAACAGCTGATCAGCGTTGACACCAGCTGTCAGTCTAATGAGCTGGTTTCATTTGATTTGTTGAAGTTATCTTTTGATTCCTCTTGTAATCCGAGCTTTCAGTCACATGTTATCTGCCCATTTAGGACAAATCAAGTGTATCCATGGTAAAATTCAGGTGTGAAGTGTGTATCTATGGAAAGGCTTACTTGAGATCACTCATCTGATTCGCTATTGGTTTTCAAGAGATAAGTTAGTGACTCTTGATTGTATACCCTCTTCAAGAAGCTACTACAATGTTTTCTTGGTGATCTTTTAATGAACTCTAATCAGATGTTCAGGACATTTGATGTAAAATGGCAACCATTTCATTTTAATTTGTCTGAAGTCTTGATTATTTGGTCTAAATATAAATACAAGAAGTCAAATAATATCTCCAAGCCTAAATATTCAAGTCCTACTCTTCCTTTAATTGAATCTTCAAACTTTACCATGTATAGTGAGTTATCCTAAGCTTTTTTGTATCTCTGTCCACAGAAAGCTATCCAGGACGCAGGTCCGGAGTGGGCGCACAACAAGAAAGTAGTTGACCTCAGCAAGAAAGACCTCAGGCACTCGGTAAGATCTACATATATTAGACTCCCCTGTTACCCATTATCTGTAAAATAATGTGAAATCAGAAGTAAAATAAATCATGCAATTTTTTATTTGCATTTAAAGAAGTGTGTTATCAGTGAATGACAGTCCATGCTTTTGCTCTTGGCATGAATTTTTTTTTTTGGCAGACGAATTTGCAAGATAATATTAATAACTGCAACTATTTTAACTTATTCTCTGTTAATAACAAAATGTCATTTTAAGCATGTCATTTATGCAATTTAATAGGCTTTAGTTTTGTTAATTCACAAATTCTATAATATTGACTAATAAAACTTTTTATTTAAAGTGTTCAAAGTTTTATTCAAGTGACATTCCTGTATATGCTTTTCTGCAGATACCCAAAGGTTTTCCCTACTTCTGCGTTGATTTTGGTCAACAGGGTGGATTTGCTCATGTTATCGAGGATGAACAGACGTTTCCTTCTTATTTTGGTCGGGTAAGTCAAATTGTTGTCACTAATACACAGTTTTATGATTGGACTTGCAATACAATTAAACAGATGATGATAAAAATGATAACATAAAATGTATCCATTTCGGACAATGACAAAGGGAAATACCTTTCCATTTCAATCAATTTAAACACCTTTTTGAAATATGATGATGTTTTAGCCTCTTAAATCTAATATAATTTGTTCGAATCCCAACAAGGGCACGGCAACTTTGTCTGCTGTAGAGAACTGCTCTACACGCAGAAAGGTTTGCGTATAATGCTACACTGAAATTCAGCGTAGTACCATGGTTTGCTAGTTCCAGCTGAAGCTCACAGCGCAGACTTTCTCACTGCCATAATACTAGCAGCCGTGGTATAAGTGAAATACTCTTGAAAGCAGCGTTAAACCCGAACTCACCTCACCTCACCTCACCTCTAATATAATTGTTCATATAATTCAGTTATATAAATAAAAAATAAAATATTATCCCCAAATATTCAGATAGTTGACTGAAGCACATAGTTTTTGTTTGTGTGTATATGATAACAAGAGCATGTTTTTCCATTTATTCAGGAAATAGTGGGAGGAATGATTGACGCAGAGCCAGGCCTGTGGAGGAAACCACACAAGGAGAGTTTTGACGTTCAGCGCAAGAAGGTTCTTGAGTTTGCGGAGTGGTGGAAGCCTTTTGATTGGACACTGGATCTGCAGTCAAAAGATTGAAAATAAATATCAAATTGTTGAAATGTAAATAAATGATGTAAATATAAAATATCTATGAAATGAACATTTGTTGTCATTTGTATTTTATGATTAACAAGAATGGAACATTTTAACAGGAACCAAAAGTGAAAAATTAAAGCAGAACAAAAATAATTTTAAATGTTTTGGTACAATGATAGATGTTGGTAAGAATTACTTTTAAAGATTTCCTACAATCGCTCCCCACAGAGGTTACTCAAGTAATTTCTTCCCATGAAACCTCTGTTACATGTTGAGCAATTTCATGGCTAGAAATAAACAATCCTGATTGGTTGCAATCAAAGTTAGTTAAGCAATCAGTCACATTGTTTCAAACTGAGCACAAAGTCTCTTCCTTTACCTGCTGAGAAAATTTCACATATTTCTTACAAGACAGAACTTGAAGTTGGAAATGTAAGACTATTTTACATTGGATAGAAATAAGGATGTTATCTATACTGAGCCAAAAAAGTTAAGGACCATTGGATTTTTCCCATATTTTGAAAATGTGTGTCATGAAAACAAGATTATGAATAATACTGATGAAAGTCATTGCGATAAAAAATATTGCACTAAAATTTAATCAGAAATGTACAGAAATGTGCTGCCTCAGAATCGCAATTTTTGAAATTTGAAACTGGATTGAAATCAACTTCATTGGCGTGTATGCTCCCTTCATGCATGAATTATGGCTTAAGAACGTCTTGAAAACCTAAGGAAATGTTCTGAAACAGTTGATATGGAATCTGATGCCATTAATCAACATGGGCGTTATTGGTGACGCAGGACATTTTGAAATGCGACCTTAAAGCAGTGGTGGAAGAATGGGACTAAAATTGCAAACTTTGAAAAATAATGTCCAAATAAAAAAAAAATCAAATGTTCCTTAAATTTTTTTGCTCAGTCTATGTTGCAAATTTTCACTGCTGAGGATTTGCTAGAAATATGGCCCATATGTAACAGGTTAAGTTGGAAGAAATGTCTTGAATAAACTTGAATAGATCTACTATGAATGAAAAATGAAAGGTTTTAGGTGTTTAGGAACCAAATTTACAAACAAAATGTGTTTATCAAAGGGATGAATGATGATACTCAAAAAGCAAACAACACCTGAGGTAACATAATTTACATCAACTTCCAAACTCAAGGCATAACTCTTGCCAGTCTGCATTACTGACTGATTTAAGCCTTGCTGTATTTCCCTCGCTTTGTTGTGCCTAGATAGGGAATCACTGCACCAGGAATGCATAGCGGGCCTGGATTTCTAAGCACATATTTTTTAAGGAACTACTGCATGGCCTAAATCAGCCAGTAATGGAGACTGGCAAGAGCTATGCCTTGCATTGGGAAGTTGAATTTACATTTTAAAAAACTACATTTGAGGTAAATGAAGTGCTGATAAAATCCCTAAATTGACCTTAAATATTATTTCATAGAGTAGTCCGTATTGTGACATATATCGTTCACTTCATAAAGTAAAATAAATCTATACAAAACATTTAATGAAATAGTCCAAAAATTCTCTCAAGAACAAAAACTGAAAAGGGAACTAACCCTTCCGATATTACCTAAACAAAGGGAGGTCACTCTAGGGGCGGAAGTAAACAGGTGCTTGTTTACATGATCAAGATGACTTGTGAGTGAAATCTACCTGTTGATATTCGCAAGGAACTGGTGATGGGTGACTGGCTAGTCAATGAGGGACCCAAATGGTTTATTGTGGTAAGTATGATGGTCATATTTGCGAGATGTCATAGAAAATGACACACCTTTGTAAGTCACACCTTTCAAAACAAATAGGCTTGAAATGTCAAAACGTGACTTTGAGTAATGTGAACACAACAGGATATTGTCACAGACCTGTTGTAATGTCGTTGGGTTTGGTGTTTTTTTAAACTGATCTATTTTCTTGGATTTTTTTACAATCCTGTCACTATTTCCAAATACATAGATGAATAATAAAAGTCACAAAATAATTTTACATTCAAATAATGATATTTTTTTTCTATATACATTCAAGTAATCAGATGAATCAAGAATAACTTTCCACACCTACGAAGGAGCCTACTTTTCAAATCTATTTATTTTAAGAACATGAACGTTCTTAATTATTTACAAATCATTGTTGATATTGCTGTAGTAGGCCTATAATTAAGTATAATTCAATTGCATCTTTCATGAATAAATTGTTGAATAAATCAAATACTATATGTGATGATCCATGCACTTATTGTCATGTAAATATAAAAATGGCAACTCAATCCCAATTATTATGCAATGAATTTATAATTTACTGAAAAGCATAAATTAGGGATATTGGATGTGTTATTATTTACACCTCATTAGTTTGTCAAGTAATAAATTCATCATTATTCATAATTTCAAGTTCCAAATATCAATAACTATTTTTGTGTAGTATATAATGCAAGACAATCAATTTAATTATTTGAAACATATTGCTTTGGATGTTCTTTTGTAAAAACATAAACAACAAACGTAAATATTGTAAGGTACCGGTAATTGATAAGTAAGAACATAATGTTGGGTAGGAAAGAAAGGGACATTTTTAAAACACAAACTATTTCAACTGGCCCTCCGCCACTGGAGTCACTTTCAAAGTTGCCTACCTATTCAGAATAGCTTAGCAACACCTGTGGCGTCTCATCATTATCCAAAATAAATTTACATTTCCTTGAGTCGGTGTATGAAATAAGCTAAGTGAAAATAAGTCAGCCCAAAAGTGTTATTTTGTCAATTTAAACAATGAAATAAAGAAAAACCTCAAAGTTAGGCCCAAAAACAAGAAAGATTTTGTTTCTGGTTTTCCGCCCGCGACAGTATCAAACCCACGCCTCAGGTCTTCTTTTTTTTAGGTTTCAACAAAAGAAAAGGGCAGATAACTAATTCTTTAGCCTCAGAAAATATTGGACATTGAATATGTCGCTCGTTTCTTTTGAGATGGAGTGTAGGGGTGAGATTATTGACTATTTGGAATAGTTATACACTTTCAAGAGGGTTTGTGCTATATTTATATACATAATTGTGTAAATTTTGTTTGTTTAACTCTTTAATCAAAAATAAATAAATATCGTAAATAAAAAAAAATCACGTCATCGCATCATTTTTGTCAGCCTGTAAAGACCAGAATTTTAAAAAAATTATCAGTCTCAACCAACAATTGCCCGATTTCAGGTTGGCGGACTTCATACATTGCTTGAGTGCATATATTTGTTGTTACAGAGAAATAATAAGATTATTGGTTGGAGGCGCAAACCGCCTCCAACCTGATACGCAGTTGGATTTCACGCTATATTACTGTTGGAATATTCAAAATAAACTTTCGACCAATCATGCTTGGCCTTTTCATACTTTGGAAAAAGCATATGACCAACGAACACGGCTGTAACAAATTTGTAACCACGTGACCATGTGGGTTATCCGAAATAATTATCCCCTTTTACTGCGAAAAGAGATTTTGTCTAAACATCTAAAATAGAAACGACCGTTGTGTTATTCTGAGTCTGAATGTTAGTAAACATAAGATTTTTCAATTCAAAGCCATTTTACACCTCCATGAGCAGACATGTACCAATTCAAGTGCATAATTTCGCACTGCAGTTTCGGAAAATCCAAGAAACTTTACAAGCTAATGTTATACGCGCGGAGCAAGCATATACTAAACGATAATAGTGGTTGTCAATCAACACACCAACCTTCCACTCAGTTATCAATATTTTCAATGCCAATCAGACTTGCATAATGGTAGGCCTACTCAATGTACTGTTATTGAATTAATGATAGTGAAGCTTGTACATGTATAAGCACATATTGGATAGAACCATAGTAAACTGATAGCACCAAGCATGAGGATACCGGGTCATTATCCTTTAATTAAAAAAGGTCCATATGCCTTCCTTCCACAGATAAACAGAATATGCTTCATAATCAATCGAATTGGTACACTTTAAATTTGCAAATGTTTAACAAATGGTTGACTGCATGTTTCAGGGAAAGTAGGCCTACATATTCTTATTGCTGGAATCTAACAATGACACAACTCTCAACAACCTTTTGATCAAATTCATAATATAGGCCTACTTCAAAATTGGAGCAAAAGCACCCGGGAGTTGCGCTTTAAAATCGGGAAAGTTGAATGTTCACTTTCATTTTCAAATGATAGATTATATATAATTTTATTTTATTTATGAATAAATAATGTATGTAAATTGAAAAGCATATACACAACTTAAATGATCGAGGTAAAATTCTTTTATTTGCGACTTTTGAATTGAATAACTAATTGTGTGATTAGTAATCAAAGCTTTTATCCCCCAAAATGACCATAATGCAGGCTTCAATTTGCTAAATGTACATATGACATACATATCCTTTTTATAATATATTTTAGCCTTAACAAGATGCCTCCAACCATGTCTTTTTAAAGGCTTTTCTTGTTTATTAAGCACACATCTCCACAAGCAAGCTTTTAGTATGCTCATTGAGCATAACATTACTAGGAAGGTCACAAGGCAAATATGTTTATACTCCAGTCAAATATTTCTTCACATGCAATGGTGATTGCGATACTTTTCATAATTGTTATTGCTGCATAAAACTGGAATATTGTATTTCATAACAACAGCATGCTATAAAAATTTGCATAGACACAATAATCATCAGAGAAGATACCTTAAACAATGAAATGATGGAATGAAAGGATTATTGTTCAACACACTACATTAATTAGGTGATTCGAGCACAAGGATGTTAATCAGTTTCTAGGGGAATAGAACTGTCTATAAGACCAGGAATTCAAAATACTGTTGACAAAACATGAGACATGTTTATCTTCATTTAAACAGGAAGTTAGTATCTGAGGATGGTCAACTTTATATAAATATCCTCTTACCACTTCTTGTACACCTTATGACATCTAAAACAATATTCTATTACTGATAATTTGTAAATTAAGGGGGCGGGATAGTGCAGTGGTTACCACTTTCAACTTCGGATCAAGTGGTCCAGGGTTCGAATCCTGCCAGGAGCATGGCCACTTTGTAGTAGAGAACTGTTCTACACGCAGTAAGGTTTGGGTGCCATGCTACACTGAATTTCAGCGTAGTTCCACCCATGGTTCGCTAGTTCCAGCCGATGCTCGCAGGTTTCACCGCAATACATAGCCACATGGTGTTGCAGGCTTTCTCCTTTCAATTATACTAGCAGCCGTGATATAAAATACTAAAATAGTGAAATACTCTTGAAAGCGGCTTTAAACCACATATCACCTCACCTCCTTCATAAAAGTGAGGACTTTTCATTATTTCCCCATCCTTTTTGTGCTATAAAACAAATCCTAAAGATGCTGAAATTATCATGATTTTGTATATTGTTGATCAACATTATCCAGTTACTACCAAAAAGACATTACCTTTAGTTGATCAGAAGTTTTGTTATGTTACTGCTTAGCTGTACCATCTTTTTCCTCCATGTCACAAACTGGAACTGAACTAAGTTCGCTGTTGTCGACAGTTAAATTAACACTTAGTATCCAAGTGGAAACTTCCTACTTCCTCTTGTATCAAACTACATAGCGTGTATCATGTGCAGACGTAGAGAGAATTTGCTTTCAGAAAGTAGTTAAAGGGGCAGTAGCACGTTTTTTCGCTAAAATAAGTTGATGAAATGTATTTGAAAAATAATTTCACCAATAGTAAAACATCCTTCTCTCTTCGGAAAATAAAGTTTAAAATGAGTGTACATGTTTCGGTAAAGCCATGGGAATCGTTTTTGTAATACAAAATAATAAATTGTGTTCACAATAAAATGGCCGCCATGTAATTTTTGCTTTATACGCAACATAGTTTTTACCACTACAGATAATTGGTTTGTGTAATAAGATGTTTTACCCTCTAAAGTTAATTTAAACGACATAAACTATCATTATAAATGGGAAATTTGAAAAAATATATTTTGCAAAAAACGTGCTACTGCCCCTTTAACACTTTATATTAAATTATATTATTCTGTTGCACTTTTAAAAAAGATAGGATTTAATAAGATGGGCTGTTATAATTTGTCAAGTGCTTAGTGTCTTAATGTAGTTAAAACGTTCCAAATTTCCTTTCCATTCAAGTTAAACCTTTCAACCTATTTGTAACTATGCATCTGTCCCAACTGAATGTAAAATAAAAAAATAATTGAAATTTAATTGAATTACAATGAAGAGGATTTTCTGAAAGTATGAGATTACCATGTTCAATAAAATTTCAGATTCTTTATTTCAACTGTGCATGTAAGGAAGGAATAAGGTTAACAAATATCCAATTTCGAAAGATAATTAATGTCAATGAAAAACAATGATAATTTCAAAACATTTGAAAAGTGGTCACAAGTGTGGATTACCGTATAGCCTATGTAGTTCATATTAGTGTTATCATGTTTTAGACTTTTTAAAAGACTAAAAGACTTTTTAAAATTGTAACTTTTTAACTATTCTAAATCAGTTTTTAACCAAATTGTGATAATTTGCTGATGTTTTTTACGGCCTTTGTGTCATTACGTTTTGGTTTTGAAATTATTTTTAAATTAATCAATTACACTTAAATTTCTCGCCGCTAATGGCTGTGATATTGCTGAAGCGGAGTTAAGCAATAACTCACTCACTCACTCATGTTAGTGTTCTAGTTTCCAACCCAGCTCTTATGCCTGTAACCTCCAGTACGGATTCATGTCTTATATAGCACTTCTACCAGTTGTGTGTTGCGACAGAGTACAGCCATGTTACAACCCTTCACCTTGTGTCAGGCAGTGTGGTGTGTAGTCACTCAGTTCAACCAAGGACTCTGAGTTTAACCCCAACTGTTCCATTTAAAATTTATCAACAATTGAGTGGCAGCTTGTTTGAACACTGGTTACGAGGTTGCTGACTATGTTACAACCATTCTCCTTGTCTCAGACTTGTGGTGTTATTGTGCAGGGCGTGTGGATCATCATCAACGTCGCCATATTTGCCGGGACGTTCGTCAGCTACCAGAAGGATCAGGAATACTTCTATCTTAGACTGCTGGTCGGGGTGAGTAGGACATTTGATAATGCAGTATTTGTGTTGAAATTTATCTTCTCATTTTGCTAAAGCACATGTATGTTGCTTTTAAAGGGCTTTTGAGATATTGTTGATATTTTTTAGATGAGATATTTATGACACAAGGTTAGTCTCCCATATTGAAGTAGTGTATGAAAGTAAGAAGATAGCCTTTAACCATAACTCTTGCTTTGGCAACATTTTGAGATTTTTGTAAGATTTTGTATAATGATGAGATTTTTGTATGATTTTGTATAATGATGAGATTTTTGTAAGATTTTGTGTTATGATGAGATTTTTGTAAGATTTTGTATTATGATGAGATTTTTGTAAGATTTTGTATTATGATGAGATTTTTGTTAGATTTTATATTATGATGAGAATTTTGTAAGATTTTGTATTATGATGAGAATTTTGTAAGATTTTGTATTATGATGAGAATTTTGTAAGATTTTGTATTATGATGAGAATTTTGTAAGATTTTGTATTATGATGAGATTTTTGTAAGATTTTGTATTATGATGAGATTTTTGTATGATTTTGTATAATGATGAGATTTTTGTAAGATTTTGTGTTATGATGAGATTTTTGTAAGATTTTGTATTATGATGAGATTTTTGTAAGATTTTGTATTATGATGAGATTTTTGTTAGATTTTATATTATGATGAGAATTTTGTAAGATTTTGTATTATGATGAGAATTTTGTAAGATTTTGTATTATGATGAGAATTTTGTAAGATTTTGTATTATGATGAGAATTTTGTAAAATTTTGTATTATGATGAGAATTTTTTAAGATTTTGTATTATGATGAGATTTTTGTAAGATTTTGTATAATAAATTGACAATTCAACACTGCCAGCATTGCATTCATTTCATACACTGCTTATAGTACTGTAGTGATGGATTGATATTACAGGATGCGCTATGTTGGGCGAGAGCGAGTGCGGCGTGTCTCAACTTCAACTGTATGCTTGTCATCCTCCCCGTGTGCCGTAACCTCATCTCCTTCATCCGGGGATGTTGCTCTGTGAGTTAGCTTTTAAAAAACGTTTACAATACTACACTGAATTTCACCACAGTACCACCAATTTTCTTTAGTTCCAGCCAATGCTTGCAGGTTTCATCGCAATGTATAGCCTCCATGGTGTTGCAGGCTTTCTCCCGGTGATAATACTAGCAGCTGTGAAGTAATATACTCTTGAAAGCGTGTTAACACCCACCCAAATTACCTCACCTCTGGGCTCACCTCACCTCAAGAAAGTTAATCACCCTAACCTATTTATCTTGGGATTTTGTTTAATGTTATAACCTAAGGTTTAAGTAGTCCAGCATATAACTAGACTATTTTGCATTATACCAAGTTGTGATACTGGAATACAAGATTATATTAAATGAATTAATCTTTTAACCAACTAATCTTTTGTTAAAACCTTATTGGGACAATTCCATAAGTATACTTTTTGTCGATACAAATTTAGAAAATATAATCCACATTGAATAATGCTTAGAATATTTTCACAAATCAGGATATTTCTTTTTGTTTTCTTGTTGTTTTGAAATTTTGTTTCCACCACACACACACAATCGTGTTATTGCTCGGTTCTTAGATTTGTCCGAGGAACGCTCGCCGACAACTGGACAAGAACATCACATACCACAGATACCTCGGTTACATGATTTGTGTCATGACAGGTAAAATCTAGCTTGATTTATTCTCACTTTAGTCAAAATTAGTCATATGATCAGCAATATTTGAACTTTTTACCTTTTTACAAAAAAATTTGTGTTGTGCAAATGAAGGAAATTTTGTTGCAACCTTAAACCTCCATTTCCATGTTTATAATGCTGAGTGCCGAGCAAGGAAGCAAACTCCAATCTTGTACCAGGGATTGAGGCAGCAGGATAGCGTAGGGGTTAGTTAGCATGTTTAGCTTTAGGTCAAGAGATCCGGGGTTGAAATCCTGCCAGGGGCTCGGCAACTTTGTCTGCAGTAGAGAACTGTTAGATGCAGTAAGGTTTGGGTGCAATGCTACACTGTATTTCAGTGTACTGCCACCCATGGGTTGCTAGTTCAAGTCGATGATCGCAGGTTTCACCGCAATGAATAACCACAATGGTATTGCAGGCATTCTTCCTGCTATAATACTAACAGTCATGATATACCGGTAAGTGAAATATTTTGGAAAATTGAGTTAAAACCCAAATTCCCTCACTGGGATTCGAACCCCAGTCTTCCACATGGCAAGCGGACTCTAAGGCAAGTGGACTCTATGGCAAGTGGACTCTTCTCCATTTGAATTATATCCCCAGCTGTGTGTTAATTTGTAACATTAAATATAAATCTATATTTATGTATTTTACATATGTTTATTAACCCTTACGTTGCGTATATATATTTTACCATTTTTAGCCCCTGTGGCGGAATTTACAGGCTCGCAGCTCGCAGCAGTAGTTTGAGCTTATTCACTAACGAGCTCTGCTGGCGGAATTTCCAGGCGGCGATTCCGGTACCGTTTTTACGAAATATACCGCATCTACATGGCGAATAAGGACTATATACGGGCGTTCAATACAAATTCAAGTAGCGACACCCGTACACAAATGGCTAATTCACACCCGAAACTTTGAATGAATTTTCTATGTTTTTTCGTTTTTATTCTATTACTTTCGAAAGATTGTCTTTAATTCGAGCCTCGTAACATCATAAATACCAAACGAAAAAAATTCCATTTATATACGGAATTGAAGACAAGATGTCTAGCTTCACAATGATATAAAAATTATTAGAATGCGACCTTTGGTTATAATTCTATAGCTATGTAAAGTTTGTCTTTATTTCCACCTATAAAATCGTCAATACTTACAACATGTATGCGGCATTGCAAACGGTCGTTCATCGCACTTTTCCAAGAAATCATAATCTCGAACCAGTTGACAAATAAGCACATGTCAACCCAAATATGGTTATGTTGTTTGACTATTCAAATAAACGCTAACTTCGAACCATAACTGATGAAAATATGTTGATTAGTTTGTGTGCCGTTTGGTTTCACATGCCTCTCAGAAAGGTAAAATTGTATCTTTATTTCTGTGAATAAATCTGCGCATTTTATATAGAATAAAAGATTATTCTTTTCGGTTTATTGTGATATAAAAATTATGAAAATGCATTCAGTATTTTAGCCGTGATAAATGTTTTAGAAGTTGTGAAAATCGCCGATTGTTTCAAAATTTATGAAGTGTAAACATGACCTTTTTCACGGCGCTTGCTGTGTCTTTATTATTTTTTTGAGATTTTCTAATTTTATATGGGAATGTAGTCCATTGTTTCCCCTTTATTTTGCCGTATTTTTTTTTGAAAACAAACTATTCGCTCACATGATATGAAGTGCGGGAGTAAGGCGAGTTAGCGATTTTTTCCCCCGTCTCGCGAGATGCGAGGCAGATAGCAGTCTCGGGCGAGGCAAACCCGAGGCAATACAAACACGTGGGTGAAAATAGCCTCAAGCGAATTAATGCTTCGGGGGCTAAGCCCGACAAAATTGGCCTTTTGTAAAGCTAATTATCAATGCGTTACGGGTCAACAATGCACACGCAATTTGGTGTGAATTTTACTTGATATTTCGACCGGACATTCACACAGACTCGTTATCGTGGCTATCTGCGAGATGTATGTAAACCAGTTTTCATGTGGCGATA
Source organism: Gibbula magus (assembly GCA_936450465.1). Lineage (NCBI taxonomy): Eukaryota > Metazoa > Mollusca > Gastropoda > Trochida > Trochidae > Gibbula > Gibbula magus. Next base: position 58,640,726 of record OW388293.1, on the reverse strand, counting down.
TACGGACACACTTCGTCTCGCATTTCGCCTGGGGGGCAAATATAATTATTACTGACCCGGTAAATGCACTAAGTCCAACGTACGGGTCTCGCCAAGGGTTCTAACATTTTTCTCTATGAGCCTCCCGGATAATTCCGTCGCCCGCATGTTAAGGGTTAATATAAGTTTAACTATGTCTTCTTTAACAATTCTGATTCTTCAGCTATCCACATCGCGGCACACTGTTTTGACTTCGAGTACCTGGTGTCGGCGTTCAGTAGTTCAGACAAAGCTATCCAAGCTATCAGCTACCTCAACACTCCTAACGGCAGCTGGGTCAACCCCATACGTGACCCACATACAGTATGTGTCGCTTGTCTTTAATATAAACAAAATTCTATCTCAATTTTCGAAATGAGTTGGATGTAAAACAATCTTTGAAACTTAGAAACTCTTCTTTATGGAACAGTGAACATTTTTCGATAAATACATTATATTGTTGTTTTGATAACATTTTGTATTAAAGTCTTATTTCCTGAATAAAGCTTTATTTGGTCAAACTGCAATTCAGCTTATAAAGAGTTTGGACCAGGAAATATATTTTGTATTTGTTAACAAGTAGAATGAGTAAAAATCTATAAAAGATAGAAATCTGAAGGGGTTTTTTTCATGATACTTCGAAATCAAATTAACTGTATTTTGCAACACTTATTGATGTCTGAGAAGATTTCCTGGATAACTGTTTCTTACTCCTTCAAATGGTATGAAGATTGGAACTTCCCCTACAAGGCATAACTCGCCCTGTCTCCATTATTGGCTCATTTAAAGGGGCAGTAGCACGTGAAATAAGTCAATGAAATGTATTTGAAAAATAATGTTACCAATAGTAAAACACCCTTCTCTCTTCGGAAAATCAAGTTAAAAATGAATGTACAGGGTTCTGTAAAGCCATGGGAATTGTTTTTGTCATTCAAAATAATAAAATGTGTTCACAATAAAATGGCCGCCATGCAATTTTTGCTTTATACGCAACACCGTTATTCCCACTACGGATAATTGGTTTGTGTAATAAGATGTTTTACCCTCTAAAGTAAATATAAATGACATAAACTATCATTATAAATGAGAAATTTAAAAAAATAAAATTTGCAAAAAACGTGCTACAGCGCCTTTAAAGCTTGAGGCATTTCCTTAACATTTCTGTGCTGGTCTAGTGGTGCGCTGCAAAAAAACTTCATAGTTCACTCTACTCGTGAAGTTGTTAGATTGTAGATCTTTTGATCTAATTTGAAAGATAATTTAAATTTGATGTTCACAAATCTAAATGGATGTTGTGACTAGGACCCGACGCGTGAGATGTTCAAGACGATAGCGGGCGTGTCTGGCGTGGTCATCACTCTGTGTCTCATCCTCATGGTGACGTCATCCACCGACGTCATCAGGTACTGTCAATGTGTCTCTTATGTCATCAAAGATAACCAGTGTGAGAAAGATCATTTGTGCACTACTGCAATAATATAATAAGGAAACGTTGTTACTTTCTTCTAATAATAATAATAATAACACTTTATTGTATGCAATACAATGTACATGGGAAATTCGGTTTGTGCATTTTGCACCCCGGCAGCCACAGTGCAGCGCCAGTTCAAGCGTAGTTCTATCCTTATAATGCAGTATTGTCGAGCAAGGAAGCAACAACTCCCATCTTTTAACGTCTTTTGGTATGATGCGACCCGGAATCGAACCCCAGTCTTCCGGGTTATGAGCGGACACTCTACCAACTGAGCTACAACCCTTATAAATGACCCTCTGATTAAGTTCGTCTATTGCTGTATATATTTACTTCTTTTCCCACATATAATCAAATATAATCATTGTCATAAATATCATATTTGCACTAGTTGATGAAACATTGTAACCTACTTCTATAACTGCACTCAAAGACCAAGGCGTCTATTGCTGTATATTTATTTCTTTTCTCACACCCAGTCAAAGATAACACTCATAGATATTATATGGGCACTAGAGCAATATGTTGAGGCGACATAGTTAATTATGCACTTTCTGTAATTATAGTCTCAGATTTAAGTGTCTTTTGAAACAGCTTTATCTACTTTTCCCATCACCCCATTGACTGAAATACTGATCAAACCCCCTAAACAATATCTTCCGCACTAACTTGTTTTTCTTCCTCAGACGATCCTACTTCGAAGTATTCTGGATCTCCCATCATCTGTTTGTCATCTTCTATATCGGCCTCATCGTACATGGTGTACAGTATGTATTTCCTTCTTCTACTGTAGTTATAGGATAGCACAGTGGTTAGCACATTCAGATAGATAAGTTTGGGGTTCAGATCCGAGGAGCGCTCAAGCAACTGTATTATCAATCTTATCCGACAGCGCTCGGCAACTTTGTCTAAAGTAGAGAACTTTTCTACATTTGACCATTGTCTTATCATTGGACTTTATCATCCTCCTCTATTTCATTCAATTCATTCATGAAAAACTAAACTTATTCTAGAGAAAATTTATTAAAGGATGAAATATTTTAAACTTCAGAGGTGTTATACGGCGTCAGATCAACACATCGACCCACGACCCGGCGGTGTGTTACAATAAACACAATGAGTGGGGCAGCAATCCCAAGTGTCCCACTCCTCAGTTTGCAGGCTCTCCCCCAAAGGTAGGTAGCGAAATGAAAATAGTCAATTTATTCAAAAATAAATTTCGAAAGACACAATTGTTTTGAAAAAAAAAGTCTAAATACAAAGTTTGTATTACAAACATATTTATTACAAGAGGGAAAATTTTGTTATTTTTTCCCATAATCCATGTTTGTCGATTTTAATCTGACCTGGTACCCTGTTCTACTGCTCGGTATATAAAGAAAACCAAGGTTTAAAAATTTAGGTTTTTCAAAAAATATTTTCAAAGGTCTATGACTGAGTATAAACCTTATGAAAGTCAAGATTGCTAAAGAAAATAAAAAAGTAAGTAAGTAAAAGTAAAAGTATATATTTTCAAGCAGGAAATGTTTAAATTTCAATCCAACCAGGTACCCAGTTTTACTGCTCGGTTAAAACCAAGTGTGTGTGACTGTTCACAAAGGTCAATGACTGAGTATGAACCAAATATGAAGATTTATTACCCATATGGTTGAAAATATTTTGGCTTTAAGCCCATGTGCACATATCATGTCTGTCTATCTATTTGTTGCAGCTCGAAACTTGTGCAAATTTATGTTTAAACGTCACTCTCACTCAGGCATTTTGTAAAAATCATATGACACCCTTTCTCGGGTAACAATCTCTATAAACATCATGTTTCAGACGTGGATGTGGGTGCTGGCGCCCATCATTCTGTACATAGTGGAGAGAATCATCAGGTTCTATCATCGGTTACAGCTTGTAGTCATCACCAAGGTGAGGATAGAAACCAGGGATTGAAATATATTATATGACGAGCAATGAAATACTGGGATTTATTATGTGACGAGCAATGAAATACTGGGATTTATATGTGAAAAAAATGTCTATCAAGCTACAGTGAAAATAACTTATATTTTCACTGAGGTGACTGATATAATTTGACGTCATAAAACAATGGTCTCACGCGGCGAATTGGCTTTTGACGTCATATTGTTGCTGTGATGACGGGCTGTTCCTAGCGGCCAATCGGCGTGAAATCGACCCTTTTCAGACGTAATTACATGGATAATATCACTCGTGAAAATATAACCTTTCTACCTCACTCAATGAGATAAACATGGTATTAGTCAAGAAAAGACAGATATCCTCTATATATCAATCTATCTTTTGTATAGGTTTTAAAGTCTGAAATTCAACACAGATTCTTTTCTCTGAAATAGTTTAATTGAAATCAATTTACCTTTACCTGTTGTGCAGATTATCAGCAATATCTGATTATTGTGCCTTGTGAAGTATCAGGCGCTATTCCCCGACTCACTAACAATCACTACAATTGATTGTAGCTGTATTGATTGCCTTGTGGAACGTGACCAAGCCCTGATTTCACAAAGCTCATCTAGTGGTATGAGGACATTTAACCCACAGTTATAACATTAGGAGCAATAGTCTAAGACAATGGATCCAAGAAGGGGGGAGGTAGGGAGGTTTTGAACAAAATTTCTTTGAAGTTGGATGAGTCCATCATTATACTGTGTGTAATCCCCCATGGATCAGTCTATGCCCAAAATTTTAATATTATACAATTATTGACTTCAGTTGAGGTGAATCAAATGTTTTATCCACCTCGGAACAGTTATGTTCACCGAGGTCGATAAACCATTTGATTCACCTCAACTAAAGTCAATAATTATATAATCAATAACTGTTTTAGTATAATGATTCATTAAAGTGTAAATTTAAAAAAAAAGAAAAAAGAAAGTTTCTTTTTTAAAATTTTACTTGCAAATCTAAAATTAATGACAACATACACTTTGATTGAACAAAAAAAAGGAGTTATTCTTAAATAACTTAACATGAAACATTAATTGGCTTCAACTATAGGCAACTCTAAAAATTAGAACTCCTTGCAGTGGTGATCTATTTTTAGCTCCAGGTCATTGGATTATTTTATCGACCTCGCGTGACGCTTCCCGTTAACATAACGTTTGATCATCATCGATTACCATCCGTCTTGGCCAATCAGAAAACAGAACACTCGTCCATCATATAATAACAGTAATAACAATGTATAGTGTTCGCTCACCAGGGGCGGGATAGCGCAGTGGTTAGCGCGTTCGGCTTCGGATCAAGAGGTCCGGGGTTCGAATCCCGCCAGGGGCACGGCAACTTTGTCTGCAGTAGAGAACTGTTCTACACGCAGTAAGGTTTTGGTGCAATGCTACACTGAATTTCAGTGCAGTACCACCCATGGTTCGCTAGTTCCAGCCGATGCTCGCAGGTTTCACCGCAATGCATAGCCACATGGCATTGCGGGCTTTCTCCCTGCCATAATACTAGCAGCCGCGATATAAGTGAAATACTCTTGAAAGCGACGTTAAACCCCAACTCACCTCACCTCACCTCGCTCACCAGTTCAAATACGCCCTGTTCTCCCTCCAGGTGGTGAAGCACCCGTCCAATGTGTTCGAGCTCCAGATGAAGAAGAAGGGATTCTCGGCTCTCCCCGGGCAGTACATCTTCCTCCAGTGTTCCTCCGTCTCCAGGATGGAGTGGCATCCCTTTACTCTCACCTCGGTAAACAGACAATAAACAACTCGTAACAAGTTTAGATTTATCAACAAGATCTTACAAGAATTCATATTATCGCATGCAAGATCTTCAAAATTCACTCTCACCTCGGTAGGCAGGAAGTAAACAACTTTGTAAAGATATTAAATTTGTAAATTCATATTATCACCCTTAGCATAAAAGAGATAATGCAAGGTCTTCAAAGTTCATAAGGGGCAGGATAGCACAGTGGTTAGCATGTTCGGCTGCTGATCAAGGGGTCCAGGGTTTGAATCCCAGGGGCAAAGCATGTTTGTATGCAGTAGAGAACTGTTCTACATACAGTATGGTTTGGGTGCAATGCTACAATGAATTTTAGCGTAGTTTCACCCATGGTTCGCTAGTTCCAGTCGCTGCTCGCAGGTTTCACCGCAATGTATAACCACATGGCATTGCAGACTTTCTCCCTGCCATATTACTAGCAGCCGTGATATTAGTGAAATACCCTTGAAAACAGTGTTCAACCCCAAATCTCCTCACCTCATATTGTTGAAAGAGAAGATGCAAGATATTTGTAGCTTTGTATAACACACATAACTTTAATAAATTCTGCTTACAATGTATAACCTGTCTCATTTTATCTCAGTCTCCAAATGAAGACTACTTCTCTGTACATATCCGTCGTGTTGGTGACTGGACAGAGAAACTCGCTAAACAGTGTCACGTAGACGAGGGACAGTTTCAGGAGGCCTGGAAGATGCCAAGGTATGGGTTCCGTTAAACTATGTTACACAGATTCATGTTTTTCTTCTGTGTGACTAAATATTTGTGACACGTTATATCTGTGTTACTTCTAACTAGCATCAATTTTCAACTGTTTCTGTGTCACTGTTTACATTTACTATACAGCAATGTTAGTTTCAATATGTCTCACTTCATACAACTGTCACTTTACACCTGTGATGATTATCACCTGTTATTATCCCCCGCCAACATAGTTGGGGGGGGGATATTGAAATGGGCTCCGTCCGTTCGTCCGTCCGTTCGTCCGTCCGTCCGTCCCGATTTTGTTTACGGAGAAGAACTCAAAAACTATAAGACATATCTCAAGGAAACTTGGTGTGTGGAACATTCATCATGTGTAGATGTGCCTTTTGGGGTTTTCAACTTCTTCGAGTTATTTTTTTTTACTGTTTCCATAGAAATGTAACTTAGAATTTCTATTCCGGAGCAGAACTCGAAAACCATAAGACATATCTCAAGGAAACTTGGTGTGTGGAACATTCATCATGTGTAGATGTGCCTTTTGGGGTTTTCAACTTCTTCGAGTTATTTTTTTTTACCGTTTCCATGGAAATGTAACTTAGAATTTCTATTCCGGAGCAGAACTCGAAAACCATAAGACATATCTCAAGGAAACTTGGTGTGTGGAACATTCATCATGTGTAGATGTGCCTTTTGGGGTTTTCAACTTCTTCGAGTTATTTTTTTTTACCGTTTCCATGGAAATGTAACTTAGAATTTCGTTTCCGGAACAGAACTCGAAAACTATAAGACATATCTCAACGAAACTTGGTGTGTGGAATAATCATCATGTGTAGATGTGCCTTTTGGGGTTTTTAACTTCTTTGAGTTATTTTTTTGACCATTTCCATGGAAATGTAACTAAGAAATTTGTTTCCGGAACAGAACTCGAAAACTATAAGACATATATTAACAAAACTTGGTGTGTGGAACAATCATCGTGTGTAGATGTGCCTTTTGGGGTTTTCAACTTCTTCGAGTTATTTTTTTTTACTGTTTCCATAGAAATGTAACTTAGAATTTTGTTTCCGGAACAGAACTCGAAAACTATAAGACATATCTCAACGAAACTTGGTGTGTGGAACAATCATCATGTGTAGATGTGCCTGAAAGGCCCGATGGGCTTATGGTATTGCACGGTGTCCAGCTGTCTGTAAACTTTTCGCATTTAGTCTTCTTCTCCAGAACCACTTTGTCTAAGGAGCTTAAATTTTGTGTGTTGTGTTTAGTTGAAAAAAGGTTCATAGTCACTGTTATTCAACAACTATTCTTCTATAAATTTTCCCAAAGGCGGGGGATATGGCCGACTCTGTCTGCTTGTTTAATTTGTGTTACTTTACACCTGTGACTTTTTCACCAGTGGTTGCTTGTACTAATGTTACTAAGCATTGTCATTACTTGACAACTGTGTCACTTCTAAGAATTGCGAAAAATTATATGGATAACAACTTCTTTATTCCATGATATGTGACATTTCGACACAGATTCTTGTGTCTTTATCAAGTTGTTATCCATATAATTTTCGCAATTCTTATCATTCCAAATTCTGAAATGCCTCTCGAAGAAGCTGTGTCACTTCTAATGAACTGTTTTCATGTTTTTCTGTTATCAGGCTTGCTGTGGATGGCCCCTTTGGAACAGCTACAGTGGTGGGCAAATCCTTTTGTATAACTCTTATAATGCATTACTGAGTTGTGTTCCTGTTACTGAAATACTGTAAAAGCAGTGTCTACTTTGATTTGTGCAATCAATTAACGACAGAAGAATGGTTAAAATTTGATATTTTTAATATTTGAAATTCTTTTGGGGGCTTTCTTGGAAGCTCAAGTTTTGGAATGGAGAGAAAGATTGATGAGAGGAGAAGCCACTTATGTTACCCTGGAGTAATGTTAACCCGGACATGGTGTCCTGGAGTTAAGTAACTCGAGCTTAAGGGGATGTACCCTGGAGTTAATAACCCGGACATTGTGACCTGGACCCATATTTTCGAAGCTCTCTTAGCGCTAAGATAGTCGTAAGTCCCATACATTAACATTGACTTACGACTATCTTAGCACTAAGAGAGCTTCGAAAATATGGGTCCAGGAGTTAAAAACCCGGTTTTGTTTGAAGTTATGCTGGGGTATCAGAGATCCAGATAAGTGGTAGGAAGGGCTTCTTCTATGAATTGGTGGCAGAAAGCCAAAATGAAGTTAAAGTTTATTTATAAAATGAGCAACCGAGAGCCCCCAAGAGAATAAAGAAGGAGATAAGGATATAATTCAGCGATTTTAGGAGATTTCTTCTCTGAGTGGCATCTTAGAAGTTGGAATGATGAGAATGAAGAGAGAGATATGGATGACAATGTCTTTTGTCATGATATGCAACTTTTCGAACAGATTCGTGTATCATCTTCGAGCAGATACCACACAAGAATCTGTGTTGAAAGTCACATATCATGAATGAAAAAGTTGTCATCCATATATTTCTCTTCATTTTCAGGGATTTGTTGTAACAAGCAGGTTTAGTATGATGAAATGTTCTAATTTCAGGATTTCTACAGTTACGAGATAGCGGTGCTCATCGGTGCAGGTATTGGGGTCACACCGTTTGCTGCAGTACTCAAAGATTCATGGTGAGCTTACATTCATGCAATCATCAGTGAATTGGTCTTGTCTTATTTCTCCAAATTTCAAATGTAAACTGTCACGTATTGTGTGAGATCAAACAGTTATAATTGAATATTGAAAAGAGTGTTGACATCGATTATTCAGGTACAAGTACTGTGACATCAAGACGGAGATGTCGGTGAAGCAGGTTCACTTCTACTGGGTGTGTCCGGACACAAACGCCTTTGAATGGTTCCAGGACCTGCTGCAGTCCCTCGAGGCTCAAACCAACACCCGCGGCAACCAGCACTTCCTGTCTCACAACATCTACCTCACGCGGGGCTGGGACTCAGACCAGGTACCGCTTGTACCTCAAATATTAATATATGTCTGTGAATGTTATGTTACAAAAGCTGCAAGATTGCAAGATTTCCTCCTATTTCCTGCAAAAATTAACATCAATGAATCCTGTCACAATATTAATGACTCGTAACTATAAATGAAATAAGTATCTTTGTGAACACATCAAATTTATAAGAAAAATAAATATTTGGGATAAAAAAAAATATTTTTGTGTAGAAACACAACGTTTCGGATTATATGCTTCATCAGGTGGAATATGAATTTGAAGAAGCGGTATATATTCATATTCATAGTGTATCAACATACGGTAGAAGTTGTTTTTCAGAAAATCTTGTTTTCTTATGTACAGTGAGACCCCCTTTATCCGCATCCGGATAACAAATCGTGCAGTTAAGTGAATCATCATTTGCATAGAAATGCATAGAGAAGATTTGATATACTACCGTGCCGATGACTGGGTTTCCGGGTATACAGGTTCGGATAAACGAGGTCTGACTGTATTCCATTTCTAAATGCTTCTTAACCCTTAACATGCGGGCGACGGAATTATCCGGGAGGCTCATAGAGAAAAATGTTAGAACCCTTGGCGAGACCCGTACGTTGGACTTAGTGCATTTACCGGGTCAGTAATAATTATATTTGCCCCCCAGGCGAAATGCGAGACGAAGTGTGTCCGTATATCGCCACATGAAAACTTGTTTACATACATCTCGCAGATAGCCACGATAACGAGTCTGTGTGAATGTCCGGTCGAAATATCAAGTAAAATTCACACCAAATTGCGTGGGCATTGTTGACCCGTAACGCATTGATAATTAGCTTTACAAAAGGCCAATTTTGTCGGGCTTAGCCCCCGAAGCATTAATTCGCTTGAGGCTATTTTCACCCACGTGTTTGTATTGCCTCGGGTTTGCCTCGCCCGAGACTGCTATCTGCCTCGCATCTCACGAGACGGGGGAAAAAATCGCTAACTCGCCTTACTCCCGCACTTCATATCATGTGAGCGAATAGTTTGTTTTAAAAAAAAAATACGGCAAAATAAAGGGGAAACAATGGACTACATTCCCATATAAAATTAGAAAATCTCAAAAAAATAATAAAGACACAGCAAGCGCCGTGAAAAAGGTCATGTTTACACTTCATAAATTTGAAACAATCGGCGATTTTCACAACTTCTAAAACATTTATCACGGCTAAAATACTGAATGCATTTTCATAATTTTTATATCACAATAAACCGAAAAGAATAATCTTTTATTCTATATAAAATGCGCAGATTTATTCACAGAAATAAAGATACAATTTTACCTTTCTGAGAGGCATGTGAAACCAAACGGCACACAAACTAATCAACATATTTTCATCAGTTATGGTTCGAGGTTAGCGTTTATTTGAAAAGTCAAACAACATAACCATATTTGGGTTGACATGTGCTTATTTGTCAACTGGTTCGAGATTATGATTTCTTGGAAAAGTTCGATGATCGACCGTTTGCAATGCCGCATACATGTTGTAAGTATTGACGATTTTATAGGTGGAAATAAAGACAAACTTTACATAGCTATAGAATTATAACCAAAGGTCGCATTCTAATAATTTTTATATCATTGTGAAGCTAGACATCTTGTCTTCAATTCCGTATATAAATGGAATTTTTTTCGTTTCGTATTTATGATGTTACGAGGCCCGAATTAAAGACAATCTTTCGAAAGTAATAGAATAAAAACGAAAAAACATAGAAAATTCATTCAAAGTTTCGGGTGTGAATTAGCCATTTGTGTACGGGTGTCGCTACTTGAATTTGTATTGAACGCCCGTATATAGTCCTTATTCGCCATGTAGATGCGGTATATTTCGTAAAAACAGTACCGGAATCGCCGCCTGGAAATTCCGCCAGCAGAGCTCGTTAGTGAATAAGCTCAAACTACTGCTGCGAGCTGCGAGCCTGTAAATTCCGCCACAGGGGCTAAAAATGGTAAAATATATATACGCAACGTAAGGGTTAAAGATCTTATCAAATTGATAGAATACTGTCAGGTCCCCCCTGTTTGTAGCAGTTATAGTTTGTCTTGTTTGAGAACGGGGTTGGGAGTATTGCATGATTACTTGCTAGTTTCTGCCAGGGCTTGGATGCTTCACCAGATGCACAACCACAAAGCCATGTAAAAAGAGATTTATTTTATGGTATTATGGGCTTTCTGCTGCAGTGATTATAAAAGTGATATACTCTTAAAATCAAAGGTGAACAAAGCAAGCATACCTCTAGTTTGACTACTTTCACATGACCTCAATTAATTTGAAAAGATATGTAGACAATCATGTCAATGAATGATAATTTAAAGTTGAAAAGATGATGTTATATGGAATGTTAGAGTTCAACAAAGTGTTTCCTTTTAAAAGGCACATCACCACCACATAGGTAAATTTCATAACAAAAGTAAAGTTCCAACATAGTCGGAGGTATATAGCGGTCAGCACGTCTGTCCGTCTGGAATGTTTTTGTTCCGCTCATAACTCTGACACTAGTTGTTAAAATTTTACGAAACTTGATATGTACAATCACCATGATGTGTACATGTGCCTTTTGCATGTTTCATACCCTCATTTGCATAATTTATGCAAATTTTCTCTGTTCCTTTTTACTTTGCCATTCACACTTTTTGTTCCGCTCATAACTCAGACACTAATTGTTCAAATGTTACAAAACTTGAAACATATGATCACTATGATGTGTATATCTACCCTTTGTATGTTTCATACCCTCATTTGCATAATTTATGCAAATTTTCTCAGTATTTCCACTTCCACTCATAACTCAAACACTATTTGTTCAATTTTTTCGAAACTTACATACATTATACATTACTACATATATTCACTATGTGTACATCTGCCTTTTTAATGTTTCATACCATCATTTGCATAATTTATGCAAATTTTATCGATTTTTCAACTTTTAGTCCTAAAGCACTCTTACGGGTGTATCTATGAAGACACATCCTCGATAATCCAGCGCTATTGTTCCGATAAATCTACACACAAGCGCTGGAAAACAGTAAGGGTATTTATCCCTAACCTAGTTACCTCCTCTTGGGTCCATGTTATCCAATCAGAAACGAAACGCAGACACTATCTGCGTAAACAACTCGACCAATCAAAACGCATCACTACCGTTGTTTATAGAAACAAACATAGCGGCGGCCGACTCACTCGATTACGATAAAGTTTGTAACACATTCAGCGTAGAAAACCTGACAGAAACTCAAAAGAAAGTTTTAAGAAGTCTGTACGAGAAGAAGGGTGTATTAATGTCCATCAAAACGGGTGGAGGTAAATGATTAAAATCCCTGTACTGCGAAAGCCAAGATCCTGACACGAGAGTGCTTGTTATTTCACCCTTGATTTCAAGTGATCTCATTGGTTGTTAGAAAGCAAGCGTTTCGCTGAGTCATTGCGAAGGGAGGTAACTAGGTTAAGGATAAATACCCTTACTGTTTTCCAGCGCTTGTTTGTAGATTATCGGAACAATAGCGCTGGATTATCGAGGATGATGAAGACATAGGTACCATGAAAACACACATACTTTGCTTTCATAGTACTGCTGTGGTTTGTTTGTACAGAAGACTAAACATTGATGTCTATCTGCTATTTTGAAACTTTTCTTCTTTGACCAATGTTAAAAGCGGGGGTATATGAGTGAGCTGTGCTCACTAATTCTCTTGTTTTCAAATTATGTTTTTTAATTATGTTTTTTTAAACCCACTATCGGGACACCGAGCACTACAAACCCTGACTTCATCATGTGGAATAAATTCTATTCACGTTTCCTAAAATATGACACTTTTCTTTCTACAGGCAAAGAACATCATGATTCACGATAGCAGCACACTTGACCCAGTGACGGGTCTCTCACAGAAGACGCACTATGGTCGACCACAGTGGGATCGTGTTTTCTCCTCTTTAGCACAGCAGCATGCTGGGTAATTTCAGTACTTTTATTTCTTGAAATTGAGAACTTATTTCTGTAACAGTAAATTAGAGAAATTTAATATTTGATTTCCTTAACAACATTTATTTCTATAACTCAAAGGTAATTACAGTTTTAAAAAAACTTCTTGTTCGTCAAACCCAGTGCAGACCAATGATGTATCCAAATGGATTCATGGAACAGATGAACAAACTTCGAGACAATATAATTACCTTTCGTGCACAATTTATAAATATCAGTTGAACTCTTTCATAAATTGATAGCATTAATGCACATGCATTCAGGAATATTTCCTCAAAGTTTGTGTCCATAAAAATACCCTGGTATAACTGTTGCTTTAAATAATAGCTGCATTGTTGTCTACCTTTAATATTACTTCTAGAGATTTTCCCTTAAAGGGGCAGTAGCACGTTTTTTCACTCAAATAAGTTGATGTAATGTATTTGAAAAATAATGTCACTAATAGTAAAACATCCTTCTCTTCAGAAAATCAAGTTTAAAATGAGTGTACATGGTTCTGTAAATCCATGGGAATCGTTTTTGTCATTCGAAATAATAAAATGTGTTCACAATAAAATGGCTGTCATGCAATTTTTGCTTTATACGCAACACCATTATTACCACTACGGATAATTGGTTTGTGTAATAAGATGTTTTACCCTCTAAAGTCAATATAAATGACATAAACTATCATAATAAATGGGAAATTTGAAAAAATAAAATTTGCAAAAAACGTGCTATTTCCCCTTAAGACCTTAATTGTCTTGAGGAAGTCATGTGAGAGAGAGAGAGAATATTTTCATTTAAATTATTTTCCAAAGATGTATTAAGTAAATAGTCTGATCAGAAAATTCATTTAAGTAAAATTTGATTTTAATATTAAAATTAACATTCACAATAAAAAATATGTTCACATTTTCAGAAAAAGTGTTGGCGTATTTTTCTGCGGTCCAAAACAGCTCTCCACGGAACTCCACAAACTTTGCAACAAATACTCGGACAGCAATGGAACAAGGTTCTTTTACAACAAGGAGAACTTTTAGCACTGCAATCTACTTTTTACCTTTCATGCATATCAGCATTCCACATGTGATACTGTTTAATTTTAAGAAAATTGAAGTCATGATTTGACTTTGAAATCAATCAAGCTGATAGTTAACCCTTAGCCTGCAGGTTCAGAATAATACAGGTTGCCTACCTTCAGCTAGTGACTTATCCCCTGATTCGCCCAGTCTGATTAAAATATACAGTTTTCAGAGGAATAACAATTTCAAAATAGTGCATCTACCGGGATACGAACTCAAATCATTCAGAGGTTTCCTTGCAAAACTGTCTGATAACAGCCCGAATGCTTTAATGTTCTAATGCATTTCAGTTAACCAATCACAAGACCTCCAACAAAAGCTTTCGGTGCAAGAAGTCACAGGCAGATAACTCCAAACAACTATCCTTTTGTCTGTCCGAATGCTATCAAAATGGCGACCATTTAAAAACTATGATGTGCTTGGTCAGCTTTTGACTATTCTATTTACAAATTCTATTCCTCAGACTGTATGCAGACTGGTCACTGATTGATAGCGAGTGTGCATGTTGAGTCCTTGTTTGAAGTATGAAGTGATGAAAGTTCAGTTTTAAAGTACCGGTACTTGTTCGTGAATTTGTTATTTACTAGGAATCTTTGTTATCTATGAAACTATGAACAATTCTCAAAACCTTATTGAATTTAGAGATTTTCTGTGACTGAGGTATGAAAGCATAGTGTTTTATATATAATGCAATAGTTTTGAGCACTTTTAAGTATTTGTGTAATTTTTAACATTCACCATCCCTTTAAAGTACTCCATAATTCATATATTAGAAAGGCTGTTCACAAATATTTTTAAAGCAATACATGTACCTCTTTCCATTGTCTGATCATTTATAACTTAGGTTTCTTGAACATGTTAACCCTGTTGGTAGGTTGTGGAATTAGTTAACCTATTAGGATGTTTAATGATGCATGACCTTGTACATTTTCGTTATGTGCTGAGGATATAATCCCAATATATTGTTAGGATAAAGACAATTATATATATTTATACCTGATCTAATTCATATCATACATCTATAACTGATCTTGCCATTACTGCTAACTTCCTATGCAAAAAATATATTTTACATGTAAACCCAAAGAGGTTATACTCAAATCATATCATCCCACATAACCTTTGTGACAAATGTGTCATATTCCTTGGATAATCTCACACCAAGTGTCTTCTGATATCTCTTGTTAATCTTATACAAGCGATGTCTTCGGTGGAACATTGATTTAGATGATAAAGCAAAATCCCCTAGCGGTGAATATTTGGGACTGTTTACCGTCCTTTTCAAAAGTCTCTTTGCATCTACGACTGCGTCTTCTCAGAAATATGTGCGAACAACTCCGATCTTCTCAATAGCTAAGGGAACAGACCAAATGATCTGTTTGAAATAACATCACTGATTGCAACCCCATCAGGATTTTCAATTTCAAGCGAAGAAAGTGCTGCAATTGTTCCAGAGAATGTTGTAAAGCAATTTGAATCTCTGTAAATTTATGATAATAAATGTTCATCCACTCAGGCTTATGTAACCATGCTAAACCTTAGGTTTGCTCTTAAGCAAATCGACTCATAATTCTGTTCAATTATTACATTGATTTCTTACTTTCTTCATTTTGTAAATGGAATCAATGTATATTTTATCCTCTTACTTGTTAACACCAATTTACAACTTTCACAACATACCATATAAAGCAAAATTGCTGATAGCCCAGGTCTTCTTACAGATCAGCAGCTTGGAAGTCTATAAAACCAATGATAACAATTAACAATTCCTAAAAGGAAGACACGCCTAAAATGGACTTTCTTACCCAAGCGGGCACAGATACGCCGGGTATTAAAGTTTTCATAATGGTCATGGGAATTACAGTTTTTCTAAATATAACTTGCGTTTTGATTGGTTGACGGAACTACTTTGCGCTCATTCATGAATAGCTTAGCTCTACTGTTCAAGCTAAATCACAATATTGAACAATTTCAAACATACCTAATTGAAGTCACACGTCAGTAAAACATAATAAATATAAAGTCATGTTCAACCTATGTTTCCGAGACCGTAATTACAGTACTAAACTTGCAAGGCGAAGCAGCATGCAAGAGGCGCCGACTGCACTGCCGTGACGTCATTGCTTTGTGACGTCATTTGGTGACGTAATTACACTCCTATCTTGCATTCCAACAGTGCGATTGTTAGTTCACGTTTTCACTAATTTTCTCTCATTCTGCGGCATAGTTTACAATATAAACAACTTAAATTCTATGTCAGTAACCGTTTGGCAATAAAACTCATCAGTTACTTTGGAATAGTTCTGAAAAAATAGAGCAGATTGCAAACTATTTAGATATGCGCATCTTGAAGGTGTGAAAGAGTTTATGAATGGCGTATGACTACAATTTGTATTTTTCAGTCTAAACAAAGGTCGTGAATTGGGGTTTATCACAATAATTAACTCGGGACAGATAATCCGTAATTCCTCGCAACTCGTTGATTATTCTTAAAATGCTAATTAACCCTTTTACTACTAAGAAACCTGAACGCTAATACGTTTTCTGGCCTCTGTAGGGGTGACAGAAGACACCCATAAAATGGACTATGCTAATGAATAACCCTTGACAGTTATTAAGTTCCTCCTCTGAATTTCAGCTACACCCTCTGGCTGCTTACTGTACTTTACAACACAGTTTGGTATCAAATGAAACGTGTCAATACATGCCAAATATTATCAAGTATTTCTCATTATTGTGTGTCAAAAGATTTCATCTATTCACGTTTATTTTTTCTCTGAATACTCTTGTTATGGTTTAAATTTCTTTTATTGTTATCATTTCAAGGTGTCATCAACTGTTTTCCACAAATAACCAAGCATTAACTGAATATTTGAACAAATTAAGAATCCGTAAACATAAAACCCCATCAGAAATAATGTGCCAATAGATTTTATATTTTTTAGATTTTTAGTTTGTGCCAAATAACTTAATTGAAATTTCACTCAAATAACCAGGCATAGTTCAGTGAAGATTATTTTTAAATTGTCTTTGAAAATTTGAGGGAAATAATAGAATCTTCATGTACTTATTACAGATTCATTCCATTCCATTCCATTCAGAAACCAATTGCAAACTTCCCTAATGTTTTCTTGTTCATATTTTCATGCATAATCACATACTGATGTATATTTCAATGTTTTATTACCAAGAATGTTAATCTCCACAACACACATTAATGTTCAAACAACTGCAAAAGATATTGCAGTTTCTCTTTTATCTGAAAAACCATGCAATGATATCAGCTGTTTTACTTATCTTATTTTACATGTTAGTTTTGTCTGGCAAGTATGATTTTAGACAAATGTATCCAAATTGTTTTTCACATCTGCAAATTCTCTTTAATAATTGAAATTTAAGATACATGTGATAAAATGTCTTTGCAGATTAATCATTCTTCCAATAACAATTATTTCAAGTGGTATTTTCCCATCAATATTAGTCATAAATGTGCCTTAATTATTGTAAATGATTATTTATATACATGTGCAAGCAAATATTTACCTTGCTTTCATTTTGTTTTAATAAACAAATCTGTTAATAAACATGTGTTTGTTATTTTTTATCCCCCGCCGCGTGTTTAGCGCGAAGCGGGGGATATAGTATTCGGATGTGTCAGTCTGTACATAATAATAATAATAGTGGCATTTATATTGCGCAATATCCACGCCATAATGGTATGCTCAGAGTGCATGGCCTCCCACGATGGAATAGAGGCTGTTGAGTTCTTGTTTGTCATAGGTGTACTGCTTGAATAGGTGAGTTTTCAAGTTTGACTTAAAAGTCTCGAGAGATGGGCAGAGCTTGAGGGTTTCGGGCAGTGAGTTCCATAGGGAAGCAGATGAAGCTGCAAAAGATCTGGACCCAAAAGTTTTCAGTTTGGTGGCGGGTACATGGAGAAGATGTTGTTGGCTAGAACGTAGACTTCTTGTAGGGCAGTACGGGACAGTGATGTCGCTCATGTAGGCAGGTCCGATACCGTTGACGGCTTGGTAAGTGAGCAAGAGGATTTTTAATGTTATTCGCTCTGGGATTCGCAACCAGTGAAGGGAGTTGAGCACAGGTGTGATGTGGGCCTTGATGCTTGTCCGAGTGACGAGTCTGGCAGCATAGTTCTGGATCTGCTGCAAACGTTTCATCTGTTGATTGGTGATTCCATAGAGCAAGCTGTTGCAATAATCAAGTCTGGAGAATATCAGAGATCGCACAAGGGAAGCTGCAGCATATCTGGTCAGTAGGTGTCGGATGGCGCTGATGTTTCTAAGATGGTAATGGCAGACTTTGCAGCAGTGACTCACATGATCTTCCATGGATAAGGACGAGTCAAGGTACACACCCAGGTTCTTAACAGTTGATTGGTAGGTGATGTCTGATGATCCAATAGACAAGTGATCAATGGTGCATTTTCTTAGTCTGGATTGGGGCCCAAAGAGAATCACTTCTGTTTTGTCAGAATTGAGTTTCAACTTATTCCTCTCCATCCATGTACTGATGTCAGCGATGCAGTGTTCCATAGCATCCTTTGCTTCTGTTTGACTGGTGAGTTTGAAGTTCTTTTGTATTTGAGAATCATCTGCATAAAAAATACGTCCATACGAAATGGAATAACTTAAATACTTACTGGATTCTTTTCATATTTTGCATATGGGTTCATCATAGGGAGAGTAATGTTCCTACAGCAGTTCGTGACCTTGACCTTCATTTCAAGGTCACATTGAGACAGTCATTTTATCCTGGTCAGTGGGATATCTCAAGAACCATTCGCTTGATTCTCTTCATATCTTACACATGGCTGTAGGTGAATTGGTAGACCAGACAGATTAGTAGATGTATAGTTCCGGTGGATTTGTAGAAGAATGGGCGGTGGATTCGTAGACGTTCGTAGACATGGGAATATATTAATACTAACGAGATATAGGAGTACAATAATGAATTTCAATAAAGCAATCAGACACTCGATGTTGGATAATGTTTGTGTTTGAAATAAATAAATAAATATGGGAAGTATAATATATAATCCATTTTAGATTACCCATATACAGCATCGATCAACAACAAACCGCAGACGTCGGCGAAGATGAAGTACGTTAAGTCATTGACATTCAAAACACATCACAACATTCTGGGTTTTTTTTTAGTTGTTAATCTACTGACAACCTAATTTACTAACTTAACATTACTTTCATGTTGTGAATATACACAGACAACAATCAAAGCAACTCACAACATATTGTATATTTAAATTGTTGTATGCTACAATTCACAGGGGCTTGTATTGCTGAAAACAAACAGTTCCTAGGTCCTATAATTATTTATACTATACTGATTTATTTATTAGTATAGAGTATATATCGAATCGTAGTATTGGAACTTGGAACTGCTTGTTTTCAGCAATACAAGCCCCTGTGCTACAAATTATCGGGAAGTATATTTCAAGTCGTTCATAGTGTCGTATCTCACCCTATGCATGGTGTTGTGTATATAGTGGCTAAGTCTAATAGTCAAATAAAATGATATACAATGTAGTTAATCTTTACAACTTCTACGAATCAACCGGTTACGAATCCACCGCGTCTGCGAATTCACTGCATCTACGAACCTGTCTACGAATTCACTGCATCCCTTTTCCAAGGAAAGAGGATGGGCTGATTAGATTTTGGTGACCTTGACATTATTCTCAAGGTCACAGTAGAACTTTGAATTTTTCTACATGTTAATGTACATGTAAAGCTTGTCAGCAGATCTCAAGAACCATTCACCGGAATTTCATCATATCTTACACAAAGCACCTCCTTGGGAAGACAAAGGGCTGATTAGATTTTGGTGACCATGACAGTATTCTCAAGGTCACAGTGCGAAATGTTCGACAGTCGATTTTGCTGACCTTGACATTATTTTTCAATTTCGAAGTATTAATTTGTGGTAGGGGATCATGTCACCTTAGTGACAACTACTTGTGTATGGTTTTGTCTTGAAGATCTGCTAATTAGCTAACCACCTGCATTGTCATATGTCAAGAAAATTTTAGTGTCAGAAAATGTCAAACAAACCGTTAAAGGGGTTTGAAACCTCCATACATGAAAGACATTTTAAACAGTGTGTGTACATCCCTAAAATAGTTATCACTGTATGGGACCTGCGTCGGCAGGAATAATTTTTTAACGGGTAATGGTTACGCTGCTTCACCCGGGTAGGCTGAGATCGTGCTTTCGGAAAAGCTTCAGTTTTAAAAAACATTTGAATTCAAGGTTAAGTCTACTTTCTATGTACCTTTAAATGAGTGTATGATCAAGACGATATGTTGAAGCATAATTTCCTAACTTCTGAGCGAAATCTATGCATTAGTTATATAGATGTGACCAAAAATATCCCATATTCCTCGAAAACATTGACTATTTAGCTATTATTCTTTAAAATGGACGATTTAAACTTTGAGAATTATATATATATAGGAAAATACACTCTATTGAAAGTGTACATCACTGTTTGAAATGATATTTTGCATTATCATAGTCAAGAGAACGTGTTGAACATTTCGCCTGTTGATGTACCGATTTTTGAACATGCGACGTAATTTGAACAACGTGTTACGATTTTAGTTACACGTTTAGAGCTACTTCATAACTTATAATTTGTAAAGAAACATGGAATAATCTTCAAATATAGTGCATTAAACTTACACCATTTGGCATGTACAGCCGTATCTTGTTGTATAGATGGATAGAACCATTGAAGAAGAGGAAGGCAGTATGATTCAGGCAGGTGACAGCACGGATTTAGACTTCATCATCGTGAGCAACGTTGAGGAAGTCAAAACAGCTTATTTACAGTAATTCTAAAAAGAAACTGTACAATTCAGAGACAAATAAATTCACGACAGTCCAAGAAAAGTGATTATTTTCCAAAACTACAACTTTTGATGAAACAGTTTTTGATTGTTCAGCACTCGGTTATTAACAATATTACATTTGTAGGACTAATTTGAATGAAGTTAAGTACCCTAAAAGGCCCAGATAATTTACGTTCAAGAGTTATAAGTAGTTAAACAAAAACCTACAGGAAATTACTGTTTTGTTCTTGTTTCGCTGCAAACGTCTACAAAAAAGTTATTCCCCCAAAAAACGTAAAAACACTGCATGCTCACAGTAAAGCATATTTCACTTTGTTGACCTCACATGACACCTCTTCAAAATTCAAAACTCGAACAAACCTGTATAGGTTCCAGATTCTTTGAAGGGGATCCTCCTTGGGGTACTTATTGCATAAAATCCTTGATTTTAGATATATGACAGGTTGTAACTATATTTTTCCACTTTAAAAATTAGTTAAAAAACTAAAAAACTAAAGAACCGTACTTTGGGTCACCCCTCTTGAGCCTCATCCCTTGTGGTTGTCATGCAACCAAGGGCAGATAACTCTGATCTCACCACTTTTCAATCCAGTCATGCAGGCTGAATGAAGGGGAGGTGGGTGGCCCTACCCCAAGGAGGATCCCCTTCAAAGAATCTGGAACCTATACAGGTTTGTTCGATTCTTTTTCAGAAGGGATCCTCCTTGGGGTACTTATTGCATAAGACAGACTCCCAAAGATTAAATCAAAGGCAGTGGCATTCAGACTGCACCCAAAGGCGCAAAGAAGTACAAGAAATAACTCACCCCAAAGTATAAAAAGAATCCACCATGAGGAAAACTCAAGGACCTGGGGAATACCTGGCGCACTCACAGTCGCCATACAGGTCTAAATACCCCGCGCCCCCCCCTTTTTTGCAAGAGGGAAAACGAGGGCAAAAAATCCCATAAAAAAGATCACCCCACGGGAGTCTTCAGCCAGGGAAGTAACCGTGGGATAAAGGACAGGGCCGCTGCGTACGCCTTCGACGTCGCGACTGCCCTCGACTGCTTAGAGGCGGGCAAACCCTGCTTGCCTCCACCATAACAGCAGAAAAGCTGATTATCCTTACGGATAGAGGCTGTTCTTTTGACATATGCTTTCAAGGTCCTGCGCACATCTAGAATATGATCGTGCGAGGCCTGAGAGCCCGAAGCTGCCGGCTGCTTAAGTGCCGGTAACTCAATGGGGGCTGACACGTGAAAAGAGTGGGCCACTTTTGGTCGGTAGGAATCTGGCAGTCTAATACTGACTCTGTCCCTGTGGAAGACTGTGAGTCCGGGATCGGCGGACATAGCATGTATGTCGCCTACCCGTCTGCCAGACGCCACTGCCACTAGAAAGGCTGTCTTCCAGGTTAACAGCTGGAGAGACAGCGAAGACAAATCCCTGAACCTAGGCCCCGATAGCCAATCGAGGACTATTGAAAGGTCCCACACGGGGCTAATCCGCCTCACAGGAGGCCGGATCCTGTCCACACCTGCTAAGCGCTGGACCAATGGATGGGCACCCAAAAGAGCACCGTCCTCCGGAACGTGAAAGGCTGAAATAGCCGTGGAGTAACCTCTGACAGTTGATGCGGCTAAGCCAGCATCCAATCTGGACTGCAAGAACTCCAGGACCAACACTAGATCTGCAGAAAAGGGATCGAGTACGTCCCTATCTGCACACCAGCGCGAATAGCAGGCCCATCTATCTTCGTACTGAATGTTCGTTGAATCCCTCCTCGAAGCCAGTATTGTGTCTGCAACTCGTGCAGGAATACCGCTGTTTTGGAGGCGATTCCGGACAGAGGCCAAGCCACCCACTGCACCCTGGGGTTGGGGTGGGGGGCTCTGTCCTGGGACAGAAGTCCCGGTCGACACGGTAACAGAACAGGTGGCATAGCCAGAGACCTGAGTACCTGTGGAAACCAAGTCTGCGCTGCCCACAGAGGAAGCACCAGCAGACGCGGAGGATGGGTGGCTAGACGGGCAAGGACCTTGGAGATCAGAGGCACTGGTGGGAAAGCCCACAGAGCTCTGTCTGTCCAGTCCAGTTCGCATGCATCATGGGATAGGGCCCGAGTGTCGGGTATCCTGGAGCAAAACTGAGGTATCTGAAAGTTCGTCCCTGACGCAAACAGATCCACCTGGAATGACCCGTATAACTGGGAGATAGTCTCGAATATCTCTCGATCCAGTAGCTACTCGTGGGGAATCCGGCGAGACAGAGTGTCTGCTCGGATATTGTCCACCCCGGGTAAGTACACTGGCAGGACCGTGGTGTCGACTTCATCGCACCAAAGGAAAAACTGCCACGTCTCCTCAAGGAGGGACGGAGAAACCGCCCCCCCCCCCCCCCCCCCTGATTGAGGATGTAAGCCATGGAGGTCCTGTTGTCCAGCTGGAGCCGGACCACCTGACCCCTCACCTGATCCCTCAGGTGTTGCAAGACTAGCCTGGCCGCCCTGAGCTCTAACACATTGATGTGCATCTGAGACTCGGCTTGTGACCACAGGCCCGAGACCGTGCGAGATCCCAGAACCCCACCCCATCCCGTGAGGGAGGCGTCGGTCTGAACAGTCAGGGTCGGCACCGGAGCCTGCAGGGGGTAACCCTGAGTCAGGTGATCGACATTGGTCCACCAAGTGAGGTGTGGTAAGACCCACTCCGGAGTGACGAGCATCTTCTCGTAAGACTCCGAGTGGGACCACAGACCCGCCAAAGCTTGTTGGACAGGCCTCATGCGGAGCCGGGACCTCCAAACCACATCTATGGTCGCTGCCATGACTCCTAAGAGCTGGAGCCAGACCCGAGCCGTGTGGGTTGGAGCACTTAGAAAAGAGTTCACAGCCCCCAAGATCTTTGGGACCCGGTCAGGGGCCAGGGATATGATCCCCGGCTCCGTCTGAAACCTGGAGCCCAGTAAGACTAGGACCCGTGACGGGGCTAGCTCCGACTTCTTGAGATTCCCGATCCACTCCAGCGTGACCAACGTGTGCAGTATAGCCTGGGTGGACTCTTGGTTCTGAATCGGGGCCAGTGCTCTGAGGAGCCAGTCGTCCAGGTAGGGATGACAACATCTGCCCTGAGACCTGGCCACCTGAGCCGCTACCAGCATGAGTTTGGTGAATACCCTCGGAGCCGTGGAGATTCCGAAGGGTAACACCCTGAACTGATAACATTTCCCGTCGAATGCAAATTGCAGAAGTTTTCTGAAGTCTGGGTGCATTGGAACATGAAGGTAAGCGTCCTTGAGGTCGATGGAGGAAAGCCACTCCCCGACCTGCACTGACGAAATCACGGATCTTAGAGTCTCCATCTTGAAGGATGGTGCCTCTATGAGCTTGTTCATGACTTTTAGATTCAACATGGGTCTGAAACCTCCGCCCTTCTTGGACACCAGGAAGTAGGTGGAATAATATCCGCTCTCTTCCTGGCCCACAGGCACTAGCTCGATCGCAGCCTTGCGCTTTGATCTCTGAGCGAAGAATGTCCCCCTTCTCCAGCGCTGAGGGCACCTTCGTGTGCCGCACCCCGGTAAATGAAGGAGGACTGCGCTTCCACCGTACATGGAGGAATGAGCAGCGGGCAAGTCCGCTAGGCAGGTTAGGCAGGGCCAGTTGGCCTCCAGGCGGTACCTGACCGGTGTCAGGTGCCTGGAGGGGCTGGGCGCTTGAGGAGACCTGGGGCCCCATACTCGACAGGGCTAAGTCTGTGAGCTGGGTGCCTCATACCCTGAGGTGGAAGCCTAGACCTGGGGACCGACTCGGGCGGGAGGTCCCAGGTTAGGCAGGACCAGCCGGCCTCCAGACGGGACCTGACCAGTGTCAGGTGCCTGGAGGGACTGGGCGCTTGTGGAGACTGGGGCTCCATACTCGACAGGGCTAAGCCTGGGAGGTGGGTGCCCCGGGCTGATCCCGTGTCTTGGACTAGGCCCAGACCGGGACCTCCCCCTAGGGAGAAAAGCATCAGGTCCACGACCCGATGACTTGGGTCCCGCGTGCGGCCCGGACTGCACCGTCACTGGGACGGCGGTCGCGGCACACGGGGCAGGGGGAGAAGTCGCTGATCCTGGAGCCAGGATGCGCCTCATACCCTGAGGTGGAAGCCTGGGCCTGGGGACCGTCTCCAGCGAGAGGTCCCAGGTGAGGCAGGACCAGCTGGGCTCCAGACGGGACCTGACCGGTGTCAGGTGCCTGGAGGGACTGGGTACCTGTGGAGGCCTGGGGCTCCATACTCCGCAGGGCTAAACCTGGGAGCTGGTAGCCTCATACCTTGAGGTGGAAGCCTGGGCCTGGGGACCGTCTCCAGCGAGAGGTCCCAGGTTAGGCAGGACCAGCTGGTCTCCAGACGGGACCTGACCGGTGTCAGATGCCTGGAGGGACTGGGCACCTGTGAAGGCCTGGGGCTCCATACTCCGCAGGGCTAAGCCTGGGAGCTGGTAGCCTCCTACCTTGAGGTGGAAGCCTGGGCCTGGGGACCGTCTCCAGCGAGAGGTCCCAAGTTAGGCAGGACCAGCTGGCCTCCAGACGGGACCTGACCGGTGTCAGGTGCCTGGAGGGACTGGGTACCTGTGGAGGCCTGGGGCTCCATACTCCACAGGGATAAGCCTGGGAGCTGGTAGCCTCATACCTTGAGGTGGAAGCCTGGGCCTGGGGACCGTCTCCAGCGAGACGTGCCAGGTTAGGCAGGACCAGCTGGTCTCCAGACGGGACCTGACCGGTGTCAGGTGCCTGGAGAGACTGGGTACCTCTGGAGGCCTGGGGCTCCATACTCCACAGGGATAAGCCTGGGAGCTGGTAGCCTCATACCTTGAGGTGGAAGCCTGGGCCTGGGGACCGTCTCCAGCGAGAGGTCCCAGGTTTAGACAGGACCAGCTGGCCTCCAGACGGGACCTGACCAGTGTCAGGTGCCTGGAGGGACTGGGCACCTGTGGAGGCCTGGGGCTCCAGACTCCGCAGGGTGCTCGTGGGTCCCACGTGTGATCCGGACTGCACCGACACTAGGCCGGCGGTCGCGGGGCACGGGGCAGGGGTCAGAGGTCGTTGCTCCTGAAGCACAGGAGGCGCCTCGTACCCTGAGATAGAGGTGGAAGCCGTCGCCTGGGAACCAACACCAACGAGTGGATCCAGGCTAGGCGGGGCCAGCGGTCCCCCAGACGAGACCTGCCCGAAGCCAGGTGTCTGGGAGTGCTGGTGTGTTTGTGTGTTGGCGTGGGGCTCCATGCTCCGCAGGGGTGAACCTGGGAGGTGGGGACCCCGGGGAGAAAGCGTGCCTTGGACTATGCCGAGATCGAGTTCTCCCCTTGCCTGGGTAGCATCGGGCTCCCGACTCGAGGCCCGGAACTCCGTACGGAGCCCCGAGACCGCCGAGTCGATCATTACCTTCATTTGCTGTGTAATGAGTGCGGTGAATTGCGACATATCAAAACTGGTTAGTATTAGCTTGTACATTAGATTGTGTTGGGGTGGGAGGATGGGAAAGTTCCCCGGCTGAGGACCCCCGCTCTTCCTCGACTGAATCGGCCTCGGATGACGAGTCATCGAGGTCCGATTTGGCCACAGAAGCAGAGGCGGGAGCCGAAGCCTTAACCTAAACTTACCACCTTTCTGAAACTTGTTTACTAAGTGAAGAACTTGAGGTGTTTCCATGTCGGGCCCGGGCCTTGGGAGTGAATGCCTGCAGCAAAGCCTTGTGCTAAGAATCTCAAGCACTAGTCGTGGCTATCAGCCACAGACACAGGCCCCTTACACTGCCCGCAGGGCTTGAATGGCTAGAAGCAAAATAGCCAATCAAGGACCGGGCAATGTACTAACATGTGTAAATATATACAAAATTTATCATATATATATACGTAATACATGGGGAAATGCAATGTAGATGTTTTATGATGTAAACATGCATGCATAACATGAGCAGAGGCGAATGGCAAATGCGAAGTACAATGTAAACAAGCATGGCCAGACCCCTATCATCACTGAAACAAATAGAACATGTAATGTGAACTAATTTGCTTGTAGGCCAGAGGGCGATTCGAGATACCTACGGAAATGGAATCTAGAACCCTAAAATGATATAATAAACACGTGGAAAGCCCAGATCTAACCAAAAAACTCTGATCAAAAACCATTGATCAAAGAAAACTGGCCGTCATCTTGGGTCGACTTTCCCACCATGTGGGAAAGCAAGTTACAATAAACATGAAATTACTACTGAAAAACATGAAGCCATTCGACCCTACTGTAACAAGGTAGAAGTTACCACACATACAGATTGTCCTTGGGCCATTTTCTTAGGGATCAGTAGTGAAAAACTCAGAAAAAATCAGAGCAAAACTTCATGTGTCCTTATCCTAGAAATGACAGATTGAAAAGTGGTGAGATCAGAGTTATCTGCCCTTGGTTGCATGACAACCACAAGGGATGAGGCTCAAGAGGGGTGACCCAAAGTACGGTTCTTTAGTTTTTTAGTTTTTTAACTAATTTTTAAAGTGGAAAAATATAGTTACAACCTGTCATATATCTAAAATCAAGGATTTTATGCAATAAGTACCCCAAGGAGGATCCCTTCTGAAAAAGAATGATGAAACCATCCATACCACATTTACATCGTATCCAAAAAAAATAATTCACAAACTTGAAAACTAATCGTTTCGTTCCAATAAAATGCGATGCAATAACTCGACACTTACCGTTCTTAAGCGTGATGTAAATAACCGAATTTTCAACAACCTATCCCCTTTAATCCAACAAATTATATATAGTGTTTAATAAACTCGTCGCCATACAAAATACAAGATATTTCAACCAACGAGCAATACATATAACTGAAACAGTTTAACATCTTGTTTTCAGAAGCCAACTTAACTAATATCTGTTCATATTTATGTGAAATACACGTTTTAAGAAATTGTCATTTTGGAAAATTCCTTAAATAGTAAGATAGATCCAAAAATGGCTTTTAATAATGACGACCTATAATAATGATAATGACGCGTCGAAGAAGGTACATTATACCAGGGACTTTCTATACTCCCTCATCCTCGATAATCCAGCGCTTTCGTTCCGATAAATCTACGCGATTTATCGGAACGTAAGCGCTGGATTATCGAGGAGTATACTCCCTTAGAGTGCCAGTGTCGCTGATTATACAGACTATCGTATACTAACATACTATCCTGTCAATGAAGCAGCTTTTGTATAAAATCAGTATCGTAGGAACATTTGTCGCAATCATTTCATCATCTTAAATGTAATTTAGGTGTTTTATTTCGTATCCTTTAACATTTTAATGTTGCGAATTCTGTTTTAAAATTGTAACACTGTCATTTACTCACGTTAAAAAATGGTAATAGCAAGTTCAAAATATGTAACAGTAAAAAATAGGGTGCTTGTGTTTGAATGGAAATGTTGAAATAACACGTGAATTAAATAGATTGCAGTCAGTGTTTACATGAAGATAAGAGGTTTTGAAGACTATCTCAATAAGAATTATTTAACAATAGTACTTAATTAGTGAATATTATGTCTCGAAAGTTAGAAAATATATAAATTACAATAAACTGACTTCTACTGTTAAAAAAAGATGACCAATGTTAATGAAATCCTACCAACTTCTTAACAAATGTATAAGTGATCAGCGACCAGTAACAAATATTACCGTAGAAGATCCGTCTCTTTCACTCACGTGTTTTTCTAGTGTAGGGGTACCTCCCCGTTGCAAAATCGGAACACCCGTGTGAAGCAGCGTAACAAATACCCGTTAAAAAATTATTCCTGCCGACGCAGGTCCCATACAGTGGTTATTTTATTGAGTGAACAATCAATAGCTATGACATGAGAAATGTGATGTCTCCAAGTAACTAAATTTGCTTTTACAAAGCTTAAAAATTTGAACAATTGTCTTAATTTGTGAAAAGAAACTTTGATGTACACCTGATCTTTAAGAGGCGAGGTGGTAGTAGTATGGCAGGGAGAAAGCCTGTAACACAATGTGGCAATGTATTGGGGTGAAACCTGCGAGCATCGGCTGGAACTAGCGAACCATGGGTGGCAACTCTGAAATTCAGTGTAGCATTGAACCAAACCTTACTTGCTTGTAGAACAGTTCTCTACTGCAGACAAAGTTGCCAAGCTCTTGGCGGGATTCGAACCCCGGACCTCTTGATCTGAAGCCGAACACGGTAACCACTGCGCTATTGCACCCCCTGATCTTTAAGAAAATTTGCTAGTAGGACAGTTGGAATGGTTGCTTTTTACCCCAGCAGGAGTATAACAAGCAGACAGGGTCGGCTTTATTGTCCCGCCAAGTGGGAAAAGTCGGAAATATACTGAACAATGATTATGGAGCTATACTCTTTAGTAGATCATTAATCACAAACAAATTCTGAACTATTTAAATCATTTGTAGTAAATTCATGTTACACAAGAATATTGTTTTACTCCCAACCTGAATTAATCTCGGCCTTACAGTTTTCAAGATTTGTTCTGGAAACAAGATCAACATGTTATTCCATGTAAACGGCTAAAACTGAAAGTCCAAAGAAGTTGAAAACCTTAAAAGGCACATCTGTACATGATTGTTCCATTGAGACAGTTTTTGAGTTCTGGTCCAGAAAAAAATTGCAAGTTATGTTTCCCTAGAAACGGATAAAAAAAATACCCAACAATTTCAAAACCCTGCAACACATATCTACATAGAAACAAGCTTATGTTTTTCTATGAAACTGCTAAAATAAAAGTCCCAAAAGGCACCTCTACACAGGATAAGTGTTCACATACCAACTTCCATTGAGCTAGGCCATACAGTTTTTTAGTTCTGGTCAGGACCGGAAACGAAAGCTGGACGCATGAATGGACAGGAGGTCATTTCTTTTTCCCCACCAACTTTTAACTAAGACTTGATAAGAACCTCAGTGGTGTAGCCACATGTTCTTTTTCAAACCTTCAAAATTGGAAGGATGTAGCTGATGAACTTATTGGAGATCTCCCCAACTGTACAGAAAAGAGAAATTCACATAAAAAGATATTTTACTACCGCATGTTGTGCTCCAGAGACATTGATAGGTGAAAGTAGGACAAACAACATATATAGAAGAACGTCTTTCGCTTCAGTTTTATTGAAAAGGTTACAAACACGTTATGAGCTCCTCTCATCATAGCAAATGAGGACAATAATTATTGCAAGTATATCATTACTTGCTTCTTTAAGGCAATTACATGTACATTGTTAGTAATTTGTTACAGAAATCTTCCAATTTGCATTATTTATAAGACTGTTAGAGTCATTAAATTAATAATTACAAGAACCACAAGTAATTGTAACATTCATTTTGTTCAATGCTTGCTGGCAATATGTAAGAATCAGTGCCGTAATCATTGGATCTGTTAAGTGGCAAATTTAAATCTTGTGCAGTTCCTGAAAAGGAATTGTTTGGTCTCTGTGGAGGAAGAGATGGAATCGGGTTACACCCAAAATAATAATGATTAAAATTTCATTGATTTGACAGTACCTTCTGGGTATTAGTGTACAATTAATGCTTGAAAACAATAACATTTTAATCAATACAATTCTAAACTTTTAAAAAATCATGCAGTAGTAGCATAAATGAGAATCTTGCCTCAACAAAAAATATCCCTGTAGTGGCTGCCATCTCTTTAATCAGAAACGAACGTAAATCACCTTGGAATGAAAAATACTTCATTTGTAAATATAAGATACCCACGGCAATAAAACACAGGCGGTCAATGGGACCTACAGCATGCTTTATGAGACATTAAAGCATGCTCGTGATTTTAGACGTCAGTTAGAGCGTCGCTTAGCAAATGACGTCATATTTTACGTCACTTCGATTGTTCAATGCTAGTGAATGTGTTCTACGACGGGAGGCATAAATATTTTCAAAATAAAGTTTATACAAACAACATAATATCTCCACTGTTTCTATATATAAGCGAGTAACTATTTAAAGGCATCTCATATAAAAAATAGAAGACTCGTTGTGATTTATCGTAGAATAAAACATAGCAGAGAGCATAAAACACTCAGGGCTGCGCCCCTCGTGTTTTATTTAACGATAAAGCACTCCAACTCGTCTTCGATTTCTTAAATAAACAAAACATAGTGATGGTTGCATTAACATCCTTCAATGTGAATCACTTCTTAAATGAACCATACAATAACATAAATAACAAATGTTGTGACAGACCTGACTATCTTTCAGTTCTGTTCCTGGGTTAAAATTAATGCTTGAAAGAAAAATACATTTCAATTAGTAAGATTCTTAACTTTATAAAATCACGCAGCAGTAGCATAAATGAGTATCTTGAATTTTGCCTCAACAAAAATTATCACTGTAGTGCCTGCCATCTCTTTAATCAGAAACGAACGTAAATCACCTTGAAGTGAAAATAATTTATTTGTTAACAAACAGTGATGGTTGCATTAACATCCATCAATGTGAATCACTTTTTAAATGAACCATACGTAACAATAACTTAAGTAACAAAAGTTGTGGCAGAGACATGACAATCTTTCAGTTCTATATGCCGCTTGTTCCTGGGTTAGTATCAGATCCTTGATTGGTTTGTTGAGATTGCATTCTTGCTTCCCGTTTTTGCCTCTTAAGTTCATTTCTGTCTCGTATTTTCTGTTTGAATTTTTGTCTTTCATCTTTAGACTTGGAAATATTTGTAAACACTGCTTGTCCTGTGAGCAACTGTTTTTCCATAGCTTTTCTAATATCAATATAGTCTGGTATGTGAACAAAACGTATTTGCGGTCCTTGAACATAGAAGTCGGTGAACTTCAATTCAGGGCCTTTCACTGGTTTGAATGTAACATTTTCCATTGTCAAATTCATACGTCCATCCACAAATAAAATTTGGCCCATTACCACATTTTCATTCCTCAGTTCAACGGTTGTTATAGCACCTTCTAACGCTTTCAAGAGACATAACAGCGTATTTTTAAACTTGAATTTCTCTCTCGTCGAAAGCATTTTTGTATGTGCTATAAAATATGAGACTGAAGTATAATGAAGTGTAAGCTGTGTGAACAGCAACTTATCGCTGGGACAAAATTCCCGCAAAATTAGAGTTATCTCCCTTGAAAAGACCATTTTCCATATGACTATTTCCTTCTGCATGGTTGAAATCGCGAATGCTGATATGAAAATACAATCCATGGAATTAACCATTAGACATTACATTTTTTAAATAGTTTTCACAATACTTATTTATATTTCATGTGTAGAATTTCAATATATGCTCCTTAAAAGTGTTATTTATAAGAGGATTGATAATATTGTGGAAGGATAGTAGTATTGCAATTGTCACTTACATCATAAAACAAATCATGATTTTATTATATTCAATTATTCATTAAACTGTTCTTATATTATATCATACACGTTTATTGCCTAGGTAATTATGATGGCTTGTATGTTTCAATTTGAGTCCATAAAATGTTTATATTATTCCCATTCTTATCTATGTGTTCTAAGCGACACAGGAATCCATCATGGCGGCAAAAAGTATAATTTTGAAGTACAAAGGGATATTACTTTGTTAATTTAGCTTACCTCGCGATCATATTAATATCTGCGAGTTGTTATTTTACATAAATATTATCAAATGAAAAATGTATATGGAAACCTGCATGAAAGACGTTATCATTGTTTAAAGGTCACTTTTTAATCCCCAACAAAATGACAGACGAAAACTTGTATGATCACTTCATGTCTGGAAGATACATTATGTGTGTCAGAGTACTGGAAAAGCTTCAGCTTACACTGTTCAAACCATCATCAATTGAAGCAAAGAACAATATGACTGTGTGCACGCTCCTAAAGGTAAACTTATAATAAGTTTGTAAACCACCTACATTTTATAAATAAATTATAAATGAATTTTATTGATCAAGTATACTTTGATAAATGACTATTATGGTGTTTCCATTTTTTTAAGTAATTAAAATTGTATATACATTTAATTATTACAAATCATCTAGATAAACATGTAGATTGACATGAATGAAAAATATTAATATTATCTTAATTAACTTTTACGATGAGTTGCAGGTGAAACTGGGATATTTCACAATGAATTACTTAATGTTTTTACTTTATGTTTTCTGTTGTTGTTTTCTTCCAGAATCTGTCAGTAATTTCTAGAGAATGTGAAGATTCACTTGTTTCAAGTATGAAAGATCTTCATCATTGCCTAACACAGATGCAAAGTACGTAATAACTTTGACCATGTCCAAAATATTGTAAGATATGTTACATCAAAATAAACTGTTAGTCACACTTGTTAAAAATATGCCAAATGATTTGTGACTTTGAATGGGGATTATTTTCAGGGTATGTTATAATAATAATCTGACGTTCCAAAATCTGGTAAAGTTTGCAGAGGACTTTAAACTGTTTAGGACTTTTCTTTAATCTTCACCTTTAAAATTAACTAAAGTACAGTGTTTGGCTAACTTCTTCTCAAGCTTTTTTCATACACTGTTATTTTCTGGATCATATATTCTCTTTAATATTTCAGGCTTTCCTCCTTCAATATCGAATATGAAGATCGAACTAACCATCCTGTACAACTGGTTGTATTTAAAGCTTATTCTCAGTATGAAGTCGACCAAGCAAGAGCTACATGCATCTCTCTTCGAGTGTGGAACGAGCTACATGAAAGCATTACTTAGAGGTATAGATATCTTTTACTTTCATATGGTTTATATAGGTAAAAAAATAAATTTTTAATTTAAAAGTCTAAAATTGTTTTAAAAATATTATCATCATGCACTGGGGTTGTCATTTTTGAAAACATTGCAATTTTAGCACAAATTAAGAACAATGTCTATTGGGCCTGTCATCCTTGTCACCTTAATACTAAAAGCAATTTTGCAGCAATGTAGCTTTAAATGTTGCCCTGTATGTTATTTATTGCCTTCAAACTTTTGTTAATTGCAACTTGCTGTTTACTTTTGTGTAAATATAATACCACATGTCTAGTGTCTCTGATGACAGAGCATGCTACATACATGTTTGTTGTTTCTTTATTTGAACTGATATAATTATTTTAATATTTCTTATTTCTTCAGTTCTCTCTTGTGTCAAACACAAAGTTGCCTCCGATACTTTTGATGAAGAAGCTTTAGTCCAACACTTGAGAGAATTATCCAAATATTCTGAGCTCTTGAAAGGTATGGTCTCTTACCTCCTAAGATATTTTTTACAAGAACTATATTGAAACTTTGGTTAAAAATATTTCTTAAAATCATTCTCTCTTCTTAATTGAAAAAATATGAGTGAAATATTTAACACGATGATGTTTCACAGTTTACAGAGTTATCTCCCCTCTGTGTTTCACTGGATGTGCGTGGTCGGCCCTGCTGATGTACAAAGGAAAACATAAACAGAGTCTGGCTTGTCTGGAATCTGTGAAACTCTTCTGTGATAAATCACCGGAAAACAAACAAGAAGCTTGGGTGAGAAATTGTTTGTGAATTAGATAAATTGTTTGTGAATTAGATCTATCTTTCATTGTTTTGAATCATTGGTATTGCACAGATAAGTGCCTCTTCTGAGATCACAACAGTTTAGCTGCTATATCAATTCTGTGTGGCCAATTTATAGGAGTCCACTGCCTAAAGATAGGAAATCCAGGACAACTTTGCTATCCGCAGTTTAAAGGGAAAGTTCTAACACCGATCTATCTGCAGCATCCGCCATATTGGATTCTTGGCAATTCGTGAAATGAAAACATGCTATATTTAACCCAATTTTACACTTTTTTAAAAATTAAACATATACAATGATAGAAAATTCACATAGTAACACGTAACATATAATAAAACGAATAAACAATATGCGTTTAGTCCGTAGCGAAGTTTTCCCCACTCGCAGCGCCGATGAATGGCTTCAGTCCTCATTGTTTTTATTTTTCAACAAATATGCGCTTGTCTTTATCAAGTTATGAAATATAAAGTCATTAATATATTTCAATTTTACTGTGTTTTAATCATGTATTTATATCATATTTGTGCAAACGAGAACATCCTCTCGAATTTTGTTCCCACAAAAAATACCCCGATAGAACCCTCCTTTTAAGGTTGTTCTACATCTATCATTGCATTATATTTGTCTCGTTAGAATATTTGGGTCTATTCCAGCTCAGACAAATCTGAGTCTTTTGAAGAAAATACCAAGTTTTATCTGATGTAAAGATAGTGAATCTAAAGTAAATGGCAAGTAAGAATATGTGCCGAGGTGCTTGTTGGGCTAAATTGCAATTATGGGATATTATTTAGCCCTTTGATTCCTATTCTGTTTAAGCCATTAGATATTTGTTGACTGCCTTTTTTATCTGACCATTATTTCTAAGGGTTGGTTTGGTTGTTGGTATAGCCGCCTATATGGCTTCCTTACATATTTAAGAAACATATCACCCTATATATTTCAGCATCATTCACACAAATCAGTTTTAGTTACTTTTGAAAAGATCTGGGCTGTTAATCGATTTAAATATTTATACATATTCCAGATGCCAATGAGTCAGACTGGGTTCCTTCTGTCTCTACCAGACTCTGATGTGTCCAATAGTTCAGATCCTGGGTTGTCTGCCCCTGATATGGTGCATACGCTGGCGGGACTTTGTCACTACCATCTCTCCAACTGGTCGCACAGTCGAGATTGTCTCTCTCATGTTGAAACACTCTCTCTCCAACCTCATCTCAAATATATATCAGGTAACATTTCAGTAGTTTGGTTTTGATTGCTAAATTACCTTCTCTGCTACAAGATAATTTGGGTTGAATTGCAGATGCCTCCATAACAGTTTTGAATAAGCAAATTTCAACATAACTCCTTTGCTTCCATGAAATATAGTCTGTGTTTGAAGTCGGAATTTAAAGTTTTGTTACACCATCATGAACAATTATATCCTCTTATGGCATTGGATGTTGTAAGCCATCCGTCCGGGGTTAACCATAAACATTCACATTTTCGACTTCTCCTCCAGAACCATTGCACCTCCAAAGTTGTGGGGAGGTACCTTGTCCCTAGTGGGGTCAAAGTTTAGTCCTGATGGCGCTTAAATATGGCAGACATTATCCCTAATGCCTTTCAACGCATTCTTCTCTAAAACCAGTTGGCATAGAAGCTAAACTTTTCAGAGTAAGATCTTTGTTACATGGAGACTAAAGTTCATTTAATCATGATGCCCCCTCAAGTATGGATGTTACATGGAGACTAAAGTTTGTTCTGTTTGCTTTGATGCCCCCTCAAATATGGACGTGCCAGGGTGTCCATACTTAAACTTTCTTTTGAGTTCACACCAGGAACTTCTTTTTTTTTCTTTTTTTTGTAGATACACGACATAACATGTAAAATTCATTGCTCTACTTTTCAACGTTTTCATTAATCTTAAATTGATAAATCAAGGGTTGAACATGTGGATTTCAAACATCTTTTCATTGCAGGTTTATGTCACCTTAATGAAAACAATCCGCGAGAATGCCTCTCCTGTCTAGAGAGCACGACAGGAAGTGATATCACACCAAGGATGAGAGCTCGAATTCTGCATCTGAATGCCCATTGCTATGAAAAAATGGTACAGGATCGATTCCAGCTGATGAATATGAAATGTGTCTAACTATCTTGGTATTTCAAAGTTCAAGGCATTTAACAAATGTATAGAGTTTCTATGTTGAAATAAAGATATTATATTCCAACTTATATGTGACATTTAATGTATTTCTGGGTAAAAATATTGTAAAAAGCAGGGTTAATTAAAAATAGGCCGTTTTGGTCAAAATATAACTAATTGTTTTGCCTTGTTTTGTATTGTGTGATCAGAATGCATGAAAGAGAAGGGAAATGTGTTAAAGATGTTGTCTCAGTAAGTTTGTATTTCAACTCATACAATGTGATACTTTTGACAGGCCCTATACCAGTGTGCTGTGCAGATGTCGAGAGAAGCGCTACAGACAGACTTCAGCTACGTGTTGCCGCTCCACCACATCTCTCAGTTGTACCAGAGACTAGGCCAGGACGAAGCGGAGCTAGAGGCTCTCAACCTTCTTGTGACGGTGAGAACACATAATAATAATAAATAATATCTTTATTGTCCAAATGCAGGAATTTCTTGTTTTCCATTCTTTGAACTCTCCAACACAGGATATGATTAACACATAACACCAACCACTTATCTTTGGGGAAATGAAAATCAGCTTTGGCACAAATCGTAGAAATGCAATGAATTTCCTCCCAATAATACTGAAGTCAATAAAAAATATACATAGAAAAAAAGACATGAGGTGGACAGGTTAACAACCATTTAGCCAGTGTTCAGAGTTCATAGAAAAGGCGCCCTCACTACAGCCGCTATTATTATAAAAAATAACTGTCACTTGTGACATTAATAAAACTGATAGTCTCGGAGGAGTTACCTCCCTTTGAATTTACTAGGGAACTTGCATTGGGTCCGTCAAGTTTAAAATCAAATAAAGGAAGTATTTTAAGCTCATCTGGCCTGAGAGGCCCAATGGGCTAATGGCATGACATGGTGTCTGGCGTCCGTCTGTCCATCCGTCCATCCTACCGTCTGTAAACTTTTCGCATTTTCATCTTCTTCTCCAGGACCACTTCGTCTAGGGAGCTGAAATTTTGTGTGCAGACTCCTTGACTAATGGGGATTCTAAATTGTAGATTTCATGACCCCATGATCTCAAATGGGGTCACAGGGGTCACAACCCAAAAAACCTATTTTCCATCTTCTTCTCCAGTTCCAAAAGGTCTAGAGAGCTGAAAAGTTGTGTGCAGACTCCTTGGCTAATGAGGCTTCTAAATTGTAGATTTGATGATCCCGTGACCTCAAATGGGGTCACAGGGGTCACAACCCCAAAAACCTATTTTCATCTTCTTCTCCAGTTCCAAAAGGTCTAGAGAGCTGAAAAGTTGTGTGCAGACTCCTTGGCTAATGAGGATTCTAAATTGTAGATTCTTTTTCAGAAGGGATCCTCCTTGGGGTACATATAGCATAAAAATCCTATTTTTTGAGTTATGACAGTTAGAATTTAATATTTTTAATAAAATAACGGTAAAAATGATAAATTACTAAAAAATAAACATTTGGACCACCCTAAGTGGGCCCCCACCCTGGCGGTTGCTAGTGACGCCAAGGGCAGATAACTCTAACTCACCACTTATAAATCTGTCATTCGAGAGAGAAGACGTGTTTCAGAATTTGTTCAGTGTCGCAGATTTTCTTAAGAAATGGACCAAGATCTCAATACTGTAGGAGTGGTAACCTTTTCTTATATTGTCTCGGCAGAGTTTCTCCATTTATTGTCGCATTCTTTACCTCGTAATTACGTTTTTTACCTTGTCTACGTGGTCAGTTTGACAACGTGGCGGGAAAAAACGACCATCATGGCGGCCCTTTTGTATTTTTCGTTTCTCTTTCCCCAGAGTTCGAAAGTGTTTTTGGGTCGTTTATGTTGGTGTACGATAGGTTTATGTAGGATGCACGGCAGTTTCCATCCCTTTCTGGTCAGTTTTGACTTTCCGATCGGGATTGGCACTTGGCGTTTTTTCATGTCAGCCATGTTTGTTTACATGTTTTTCATTCAGGCATCAGGTACGTATCAATGGCTTGCATTTATTATTATTACTATGCAGGACTAATATAACTACCTCTGCCGGGGGTCTTTTGCATTTGTTATGTTTACATATGCACTTTCCTACCCCAACCCCCATTGGCCTCACACTCTGACTGTTGGATTTTCAGTCCTTCACTCAGTGTTCGGGGTGTAGCGTCAGACTACCTCCTGCTGACAAACACGACAAGTGTCTCAAGTGTCTAGCGGAGGATGGGCATGACGACAGCAGATGTAATGTCTGCCTTGACTTCACCCCCAAGACCAGGAAGTCCAGACACCAGGACTTCCAGTACTTTTTCAAGTTGATTAAGGAGGGTGCCGACGTTGCAGCAGTCGATCCCCCCTCTAAAGTTAAGAGGAAGTCGGGCAAGGGTAAGGGCTCTGGTAAGGCCCGTCCCTCAGATAAAGCTCTCTCTTCTCCTCCTCCTACACTCGTTAGAGAATCAGAGGAGGAGATTGAGTTGCAGCCCCCTGTCTTAGAAAGACAGGTTCCCTTCCCAACTGCACCTTTTGATATCAATCAATTTTCACAATTATTGCATGAGCAAATGAAGGGAATGCTGGCTGAGGCGGTCTCGGGGCTCCGTAAGGAGTTCCAGGCCCCAGAGGTTGGCAGACCCGGATGCACCAGCGCAGCCCGGAGTCCCTAGTGGCTCTGGTGGCGCCGGGGGTGGCGGCAACCAAGGCTCCGACCTTGCTATGCCGTCCATCCCCAAGCTCCAGGCTACCGAGCTCGCTCGGAGCCTTCGGAGCCAATCCAGGGTGCGAAGCGCCAGGGTGCCGTCGGCTACGCCGAGCAACCCTGAAGCCTCTCGGCGCCAGGAGACCCGAGCCACGGAGCCTGGGTCCACGGGACCGGGTTCGGGGGTGGTCACGAAAGTCGCGGGGCAGACTGTGCTGACGCCCATCGTTCGCATCAGGTCTTCCTCTCCCATCGATTCAGTCGTCTATTCCTCTTTGGAGGTCTCTGACGTCTTGGATCGGGGGGATGGGGAAGACATCGACATGGAAGACATGGAGGTCGATGTCGATGCGGATGATGTGGTGGACGCTAGGGATGTCCCCCTAACACCGACTTTCGCACTGAGGCAGATGCGCGATAGAATCGCTGTTGCTCTGCCTCAGGTGGTGATACCGCCCCCGGCCCTGATCTCTAGTGGATTTCGCCTTCCGGGGGATACTTTCTCCGCCCCGAAGGCACCACAGGTGCAGCTTAGCCTGCTCCCTTCCCTCGAGGCTGAGAGCATTACTAACTGGTCGGCACCAGGGTACGGGTTGATTGCCCGGACCTGGTGAAGAGGTACCAGATCGGTGAGGAGGGTTTGTTCGATGTCCCGGGGGTCGGTGAGTACGTGCTTGCCCTCACCTCCCTTGCTGGGTCTAGGACCCAATCCCTTCTGGGGAAGCAAGGCAGCCGTGTACCTTCCTTCACCCAGCAGGCCTCACACTTGCGCTCGGCGTTTAGGTCCTTCGAGGACTCTTTCCGCAACGCTGCGCAGCAAGTGCGAGTGTCCGTGCATGCGGCCTATCTCTCGGCGCTTCAGTCGGAGATAGTAGGGAGGTTGGGAGACCCCGAGTCCGACTCGGTGGTTCTCCTTTCACAATCGGTGGGGGTCGGGACCCATCTGGCTCGTGACGCTCTGCGTAGCGCATCTAGCCAGATGATGGTCGCAGTGATGGGTATGAGGCGTCTCTGGCTGTCGACTGTGTCGGCGGGTCAGGACACTCATGCGCGGCTCCTGGCTCTGCCTTTCCGGTTGGGGGACTCCCTCTTCCCGGGGGCACAGCAGGTGCTCAAGGACGAGGTGGAGATGGCGACGGTTTGCAAGGACACTGAGCTCCTTACAAAACCGCCACCTACCAAAAAGAGCAAGCGTCCTTTCCCCAAGGTTTCGCAGACTCCGTCGGCGGGAGAGGCTCCGGAGTGGATCAAACCGCTCCACTACCAGGGCCAGAAACCAAGGGGCGGCAAGCAGGCACGTGGGGGAAAGCTTTCCAACAAGCCTTTTCGTGGGGGCCGGAAACCCAATCAGGGTTCCTAACCCCTCCGGTGCCCGAGGTGTCTCCCAAAATTCCTGCAGCCAAACATCCCAGTAGGTGGGCGTCTGTCGAGGTTCCTTCCGGCTTGGTCCAAGGTAACCGACAACCCCACGCTCAGGGACGGACACCTGCCTCGGTGGAAGGTCGAGCCACCGGTTTTCTCCGGGATACGGTACACACCGGTCCCCTCTGTGCCGGAGAAAGCCGAAATCCTCAGGTCCGAGCTGCGAGCTTTGCTCCAGAAGTTGGCCATAGAGGTGGTCCCCCCAGGTCAGGAGCAGAGTGGATATTATTCCACCTACTTCATTGTTACCAAGAAAGAAGGGGGGTTCAGACCGATCCTCAACCTCAAGTATCTCAACCTGAAGATAGAGGTTCCATCGTTCAAGATGGAGACTTTGAGGTCGGTCATAGCGTCCGTAGAGGCAAACGAGTGGCTTTCCTCGATAGACCTCAAGGACGCATATCTCCACGTCCCAATGCACCCAGAGTTCAAGAAATATCTGAGGTTTGCTTTCGACGGGACGTGCTATCAGTTCACGGTTCTACCCTTCGGCATCTCTACGGCGCCGAGGGTGTTCACGAAACTTATGTTGATTCCCGCTCAGGTCGCCAGGGCACGAGGTCGATTTTGTCACCCGTACCTGGACGATTGGTTGGTCAGGGCGCTGTCTCAGGCTTTGAACCAGGCGGCCACCATGGAGATTATCAACTTGTTGGTATCCCTGGGCTGGATAATCAACCTGAAGAAATCGGACCTGAAGCCCTCTCAGGATCAGATCTTCCTCGGGGCCAGGTTCCAGACGGATCTGAAGACGGTATCTCTCGCTCCAGACCGAGTTCTGAAGGTTCAGAGGGCCACGCTTTTGTTCCTAGAGTCCCACAGTCACACTGCTCGCAGATGGCTCCAGCTACTGGGGTTCATGGCGGCAACAGTGGACGTGGTTTACAGAGCTCGACTTCGGATGAGACCAGTTCAGCAGGCTCTAGCCAGTCTGTGGTCTCATTCCGAGAGTTACGAGAAGCAGCTCGAGACTCCGGGGTGGCTCTCGCCGCATCTTTTATGGTGGACCAGGTCAGAGAACCTCGCGAGGGGTATCTCTATGGTGACGCCAGTGCCCTCGTGCACAGTCCACACAGACGCTTCGCTCTCGGGCTGGGGAGGGGTCTTAGGGCCCCACTCGGCGTCGGGGCTTTGGTCCCAGGCCGAGGCCAGCCTGCACATCAACGTGTTAGAGCTGAAGGCAGTAAGGCTGGTGTTCGAACGCTTTCAACAGAGGCTTCGTCATCAAGTGGTTCGTCTAGAAATGGACAACCAGACAGCCATGTCGTACATCCTGAAGCAAGGCGGGACAGTGTCCCCAGTACTTCTTCAGGAGTCATGGGAGTTCCTCCTATGGTGCGACAAGTTCGACATCACAGTCCTACCGGTTTATCTTCCGGGGGTGGACAATGTGAGGGCGGACGCGCTATCGCGCAGAATCCTTGCCCCACACGAATGGATGCTCGACCCGGAGATATTCGCAGCTATCTCCCGGTTGTTCGGGTCATTCCAGGTGGATCTGTTTGCGTCAGAGATGAACAATCAGACCCCAGTGTATTGCTCCCGGCTGCCAGACCCAAGGGCGGTGGCTGCGGACGCATTCGCGCTAGAATGGACCGGCAGAGTACTGTGGGCCTTCCCACCAGTGCCTCTGATTTCCAAGGTCCTGTCACAGCTAGCGGTTCAGCCAGCTCGTCTGCTGGTGCTGCTCACGCCGCTGTGGATAGCGCAGTCCTGGTTTCCACTGGTACTCAGGTTTCTGGTTTCGCCACCTGTGCTGTTACCGTGTCGACCAGGACTGCTGGCTCAGGAGGGCAAGCCACACCCCAAACCAGAGGTTCAATGGGTGGCTTGGCCTCTATCCGGAATCGCCTCCAAGAGGACGGTATTCCTGCACGAGTTGCAGACACAATACTGGCTTCGAGGAGGGATTCGACAAACGTTCAGTACGAGGATAGATGGGCCTGTTATGCGCGCTGGTGTAGAGGTAGAGGGCTGCCAGATCCCTTTTCTACGTCTCTAGTGGCGATTCTTGAATTCCTTCAATCCAGACTAGATGCTGGCTTAGCCGCATCGACAGTCAGGGGATATTCCACAGCCATCTCTGCTTTTCACATACCGGTGGATGGTGCCCTCCTAGGTGCCCATCCCCTGGTCCAGCGCTTCTTAGCAGGTGTGGACAGAATCCGACCTCCTGTGAGGCGGATCAGCCCTTCATGGGACCTATCCATAGTACTAGATTGGCTGTCAGGACCCAAGTTTGGGGACCTGGCAAGCCTTTCTCTGCAGTTACTTACTTGGAAGACGGCCTTCCTTGTGGCGGTCACGTCCGGCAGGCGGGTAGGAGACATCCATGCGATGTCCTCCGATCCCGAGTTGACTGTCTTTCACAGAGACAGAGTCAGCATTAGACTGCCGGACTCCTATCGCCCGGAGGTCGATCATTCGTTTCACATTACTGCTCCTATTGAGCTGCCCGCGCTACACCAGCCGGCAGCCTCGGGTTCAGTAAGTTCTCGCCCCCATATTCTGGACGTGCGCAGAACTCTTAAGAAATATCTTTCCCGTACTGCCACAGTCAGACGGGATAAGCAGCTTTTCTGTTGTTATGGGGGAGCCAGCCCAGGGGCTCCCGCCTCCAAACAGACGATATCGAGGTGGATTGTGTCAGCCATTGTACTGGCTTACATCCATAAGGGCATGAGCCCGCCTGAAGGTCTGAAGGCTCATTCGGTTAGGGCAGTAGCGACGTCAAAAATCGAAGAGATCTGCTCCGCAGCTATCTGGAGCCGTCCGAGCACGTTCATTC
This sequence comes from Gibbula magus, assembly GCA_936450465.1. Taxonomy (NCBI): domain Eukaryota; kingdom Metazoa; phylum Mollusca; class Gastropoda; order Trochida; family Trochidae; genus Gibbula; species Gibbula magus. The sequence goes on along the minus strand of OW388293.1, from coordinate 58,597,257 downwards.
GGCATTATCAGCTGGATAAGCACTCCAGAGAGCGTGCTCGGTTCGGTCAGACAGTTCTCTCCAGTGGGCAGAGTCATAACTCCTCTAGCTGAATGAGCTTTCCGAGGTTGTTTTTAACTTTGTCACTGTTGTTGGTACTAACATCACGAAGTGCACTCCCGAAAAGAGAATCAAAACCCTGCATGAGAGACAGGGGGCTGCTTCTCAGGGGTTTTAGTAGGGGTGTTTATGCCATTTTTGTACTCCTCCCATAGTCCTTTTCCAAAAAAAGGGGGGGGGGGGGGGGGGGGGGTGCATTTGACTCAATGCTAAATTATGCCTGTTTTAAAGGCATTTTTGGTTAGTATTTCCCTGATCCACTGGCACGTCCCATCCCTTGGAGTCAGCCTTAGGATGTTCAGGTTAGTTGCTCCTTTTCCATTCTTTAATTTTAAGAAATTATCTGCGAGCATCTTTATTTTTTACATTCTAGCAGACAGAATTCCACTCCCAGGACTCTGCTTTGGGAGTCTGTTTTATGCTATATGTACCCCAAGGAGGATCTCTTCTGAAAAAGAATCGAACCAACCTGCAGAGGTTGCAGATTCTTTGAAGAGGATCCTCTTTGGGGTAGGGCCACCCGCCTCCCCTTATTCTGTCTGCCTGTCAGATTTATAAGTGGTGAGTTAGAGTTATCTGCCCTTGGCGTCACTAGCAACCGCCAGGGTGGGGGCCCACTTAGGGTGGTCCAAATGTTTATTTTTTAGTAATTTATTATTTTTACGGTTATTTTATTAAAAATATTAAATTCTAACTGTCATAACTCAAAAAATAGGATTTTTATGCTATATGTACCCCAAGGAGGATCCTCTTCAAAGAATCTGCAACCTCTGCAGGTTGGTTCGATTTGATGACCCCGTGACCTCAAATGGGGTCACAGGGGTCACAACCCCAAAAACCTATTTTCATCTTCTTCTCCTGTTCCAAAAGATCAAGAGAGCTGAAAAGTTGTGTGCAGACTCATTGACTAATGGGGATTCTAAATTGTACATTTCGTGACCCCATGACCTCGAATGGGGTCACAGGGGTCACAACCCCAAAAACATATTTTCATCTTCTTCTCCAGTTCCAAATGGTCTAGAGAGCTGAAACATTATGTGCAGACTCCATGGCTAATGGAGATTCTAAATTGTAGATTTGGTGACCACATGACCTCAAATGGGGTCACAGGGGTCACAACTTTAAAAACCTATTTTCATCTCCTTCTCCAGTTCCAAAAGGTCTAGAAAACTGAAAACTTGTGTGCAGACTCCTTGGCTAATGGGGATTCTAAATTGTAGATTTGGTGACCCCGTGACCTTAATTGGGGTCACCGGGGTCACGACTTTAAAGCCCATTTTATCTTCTTCTCCAGGTCCAAAAGAATTACAGAGCTGAAAACTTGAGTGCAGACTCCTTGGCCAATGGGAATTCTTAAATGTAGATTTCGTGACCCCCTGACCCCAAATAGGGTCACAGGGGTCAAATCCTTAAAAACCAATTTGCATCTTCTCAAGTTCCAAAAGGTCTTGAGAGCTGAAAAGTTGTGTGCGGACTCCTTGGCCAATGGGGAGTCTAAATTGTAGATTTCGTGATCCTGCGACCCCAAATATAGATCACAGACGAAATGACCTGAAAACCTATTTTCATCTTGAGGTTTTATGTGCCCTTCAAAGGGAGATAATTTTAAGGAATCAACGATTATGAATTAAATCTTCAAGTGTGGTTTTATTTGTAGGGGATTTTATCTCTTGCCTCAAAGATAGGTCAGAGGGCTAAGGACCTTAAGACCTATTTCATCTTCTCCATTTAACGTGCTTCCTATTTGTTGTACCTCTCACCTTGAAATTGACATTTTGAATTAGTTAATGTATATAAAGCCTGATGAGCTACAGAGCCCATGGCTCAATTTTTTACACAATGCATCAAGCATTGTTTATTGATGAATATTATGTCAATCATAATTATGTGTGACTTATATTATGTAACTGGAAAGAAGGTAGAATAATGTTGCTTGCTCCACAAGGTACTAATTAATAGGTAAATTGCTTGGTATACTCAAAATACTTTACTATTCTGAGACACCATAGATGAACTATTGGGCCATTCTTTGCCCTGTTTGTACACAAGTAAATTTCACTTACAGATCCTAGAGGACTCATCTGAAGAATCTTCCCGTGGAGACCAGGAAGGGGTCACAAGCATCTGGAAATGGGACATCTTCCATCATGTGTGTCCAGAACTGACCATCTCCCTGCCGCAAGCTCTCTACACCCTCGCAAACAGGTGTCTCCAGCTCAGCAGGTAGGCCATTCATCCATCAACCCGTCCACCTCAGTTCTCTACACCCTCGCAAACACATGTCTATGGCTCCAATATGGTGTTGTGGGCTTTCTCCCTGCTAGCAATTCTAGCAGGTGTGATGTAAGTGAAATATTGTTAAAAGCAGCTTACTTATGTGACTGCAAGTAGTTTTGTCTATTGTCTCTCTTATGGAGTTACGGCCCTTCTGGAATTGAACTCAGTATGAAAACCACTGTGGTGCTTCAATGAGGAAAAGTTTTCTCAGAAATTGTTACATCTAGGTGAATGAAATTAAGCATGAAGGTAGTCCTGATGATAGCCTACTATCTAGTTTGAAAGCAAGTTCGGAAATATGTTTTTATTGCGTTATGACCCTTGAATCTGAAATACGCTCCAATAAATCTACTCTATATACTCTGGACGCATGTGAGGTTCGGCCCGATAACTTTATTACCTCCCTTTGTTTTCCTGCCTTTTCTCACCAGCCAATCGGGTGCGCATGTCAAAGTGAGTGACAGCTTGTCAACTCTGCTCGCTGTGCGAGAAGCATATTTTAGGAAGGTAATCGTGTAGACAGATTGGCATTTGGCATGTTCAAATTTCTAAAATTAATGTTCATTGAGCGAACTCCAACGAAGGAATCCGAAATACCAACATTGAAGATAATTACGTAAGAAAACAAATGATAGTCAAAACTACAAAGCAGGAAGAACTCGCACTTCGAAGTTGACCCGGTTCATGACACAATCCGATCGGCTACAAACGTCCGATCAGGATAATAAAAAAAATCTGATGCAAATATAAACGTTCCAGTTGAAACGATGTGGCACTTCGCTGTATCTTGGTAGAAATTATATTTCAACTTCACTTCAAAGAACTTGCAGTGTAACTGTAATTGAATAAACTTTTCGACCCTAAATTGAGAAAATACACCAAGGTTGCTCCATCTGTTTAGCGGAGGTGTGTGTAGAAGTCTTTTGATTGGTACGCTCAACTTACCAGCGTAGACCGCTGATTGGATGAAATACTGGCCAAGGGAGGTAATAAAATTATCGGGCCGAGCCTCGCATGAATCCAGAGTATATAGAGTAGATATATCGGAGCGTATACTCTGGATTATCGAGAATGCTATACCATAGCCCAGAACCAAAGATATTGTCAACATAGAAATCAATTTGTTCAAGAGTATTTTTATGAGTTAGCCGTAAGTATCGATGATGTTTTGGGTTGAACATATTTTGTTTTGTGATATTAATTGAAGGACAAATTTAAATTGTTCAATACTTTTAGGAGGATTGAATTAAAAGAACAAAAACAATCCCTTTGACAATCTTTGTTGTATTGTGAATCCTACCAGTTGGGAGTTTGTATTTTGAGTGTGACAACAGTCATTGGTTGCATGTGCTGTGTTGGAGCTTTAAATTATTATTATCGCCGAAGACAGCACAGAGCTCATTTTCTGGAGCTAGGATCTTTTTATTATGATTTCAATGCATCAAAAAAAATAAATTTTCAAAGAACACTTGATGCATGTTAGTTACTCAAATTTATCATCCTCCACGCAGCCGGTCTGCGCACTCTGGACTTCCTCTTCGTCAGCTTTCAGACCCCTGCCACTAGCCCTTCCCTCTGCCTGCTAAAATTTAGCAGAAACTTTAGGGGATACGAGCAAGATCGAGTGCAATGTTGTTATTTTAATAGTTCGTTTACAAATGAAAGTTTTTTCAAAATATATCAACTTCAGTAAGTATAAGGTGAACAAATCTTCAAAACATTACGATTATAGTTGGTGTTTTGTACAGCGTTTGTCGTACGTTGCCGAGTAGTTCATCGGTTTGCTTGTCAACGCCGTACGTTGATTTTCAACAGAATTTGTGTGTGTAGAAAAGCGATGATACGTGGAAATATTACAAACGCAACTATTTATATCATAAATAGGTACTAGTTTTGTTTACTTTAAACAACAAATACAAATGATTTCATAAAAAAACCTCGGCGTTGATTCAGTCATAGCGGAGCGGCCATTTTGTTTACATCCGGGTTGAAGGACATCGAACGCTGTACTGAGCTTACGGTCAGAGGGCATAGGTCATATACAAATGACCTAACGACAGGGGTGTGTAAGCTTGCGCATGCCGCTGCTTGGTGGATGCAAGTTTATATGAAGGGAAATGCTATCAAAGGGAGACAACTCATGCAGTGCTAATGAACATTATCCTAGTGTATAGAATTAGCTTGACAGCTAACCAGCAGGTTGATGCAAATGTTCTATATGGGAAAATAGAGAAAAACTTCAATGTTACCAGCCCAGATAAAAAGTTGCCAGGTTACTGGGTTTCGGCAGGTTATATTTGATATGTTAATAGATATGTGTAGTCACTGAGTATAGCTTAAAGAGCCATCAAGTTGATGAACATATAGGCAAATTGCCAAAAATCTATCTCCGTGAAATATACGCTTAATTTTTCCCAAATTTGTTCGACCCAAAATAAGCCCAGATATTGCACTAATTAGTAAAGGTGTTTTCCAGTCTAAATATAGATCCAGTCTACCGGTATTATTTTCAAGTGCAAAGCATTGTGGTCTAACTCACACACTGTATACAAAGACACGAAAGAATAGCAAAGTTTATGAGCAATGAAAGAAATTGAAATATATAATATTGGGGTTTTTATGTATTTACCATTTCATTTAATTATGTATTTGCTAAAGAAATTGGAATAATTGTTTTACCCAACTAGCAATTTTGCTTCAATTTTATAATTAATGAGAGTAAAAATTTTCATAATTTTGCTGGTCTTATCTCAATAAGAAGTACATTAAACAAGCCATTTTTTGTATATTCTCAGGACATTTAGAAACATTGTTTATAAAGCAATCGTCACATTCAGTAATGAGTGACAAGGGTAACATGTGTTATGGCGACTTGCGCTAGAGACGAGCCTTCACTCTTCGGAAGCATTTGCTGTTGTGTAGTACATTTTACGCATTAAAGGGGATTCTGTTTATATAAGTCAGATACCCTAAGCCCGCACTACTTGAAGGGGTACTTTGAAACCAAATTTCATTACATTGTCATGATATGAAAATTATTTATCACATGTCATGTTGTAGATAAAAGATTTCTCTGGTGATTGACGTTATAAGTTTATTTTCCAAAAACAATTTTTTATTTGAAACACTAACATCCTTGATGGCTCTTTAATTTTTTTGGACTCAACATCTTTTTTTAATGTTTATAATCACACAGTCATTATCAACTAAGCCTGAAATTAACACACCTGTACTAAATTCAGATCAAAATAATAGTCCATTCTTCTTTTTATATTTGGTCAGTCCATGCACATATTCGTAGAAACGGTATATCATGAAAAATTCATTTTCTTATTCATCCAGTCATTATTCATCTATTCACTAAATCATTTTTTTCACAACCTCTTCTTCATTCCTTCTTTATTATCTTGTTCATTCAATTGATTACTCATTCATGTATTCATTGATTTAATCACTCAACCATTCATTCACTCATTAATTCATTTACTCTCTCAATCATTCACCTTCCTCAGTAAACTTTTGATCATTGATGCAACCATACTCAATCATCCCTTGCTTATTCACTGATTTACTCTCTTATTCATTCACTCTTGCACAATCTCAAACTCATTCATTCTTTCTCTAAGTCATTCATTCATTCATTCATTCTTTCTCTTAACCATTCATTCACTCATTTATTTACTAACCCATTCTATAAATCGCTTATCCCTAATTCATTCACTTGCTCATTCACTTATTTACTCATCCATTTCATTCATTCATACATTCATTCATTCATTCCATATCCAAATTTAAGTCCCAGTTAGAAGTGCATACACCCCAACAAGCTGCAACCTGCCTACCAGTAGATCACACACATCGAGCACTAAGCTCCACACTGTAGTGGCAACTTGCCTTCCAGGGTAGCAGTAAGTCACCCATTCATGCCTCCATTTCGCGCTATTCCTTATATGGCAATTAGAGAAATTAGGTCACTTGTGTATGATGGATAGGTAGATGATCATATACATGTCACATAGCTATGTATCACATTCCTTGCTATCTATCTGATTGACTTAAGTATCGGCCGAGTCATTTGTCAAACACGCAGAACTAGACAAGGCTGTAATCATCAACAATGATTGAGTATAGGTGTTATTGTGTTGTTCGATTTTTACCTGGGAATATTGCCATTTACGGGTATTTGTTTATCACTGTCATCAATAGTCATACAATCTTTGATGGCATTCTAGAAGTTGAGTCGATGATAAATTTTATGGATTCACTTCTTTATTCCGTGGAACAAATTTTTCTATTTATATGCTATTGATGGTTTTGACTGCTGTACTAAAAAGGAGTTTTTATTCATTTTGATTTTCAGTGAATGTTTTTTTTTGTAATTTGTTTCTTATGAGCCATCTTTAACCCCATATCTGATTGGCTCGTAATATTCTGAGATTGCCTCTATTTAGCCAACAGCGGATCCCATAAGTTGTTATTCCTGTAAATTGGCAACACAGATTGGTATGCCACTAATTCAGGAGATTAAGCAATATCTCCATATTTTCTATCTAATTTATCTCACCAATTATTTTGAACCCAGGCTCTGCAAATTTTTAGAAAAGTGTTCTGCCAGTTTTGCTTTGGTGCTATGTTGAAACTCAGTTAAACGTTATTCATGGTACACTGAGGTTTTTCAGCCTTTCTCTCCGCAATAATAGAAGCTCACCTCGTCTTCTGAATTTTTTTTTAAAGTGTGTCACATTTGAATTTCACTCTATGCATCTTAATACAGATACTTTGAGAGATATGTATGTTTTATCTATGTACAATACTGTTGTATTCGTGAAAAGTGTGTTCACTCAAGCAACAGTTTGATATCTGCAATATGTTAACATATTCACTTGGGCAAAGTGTTTACCTTCTGGCAACAATAACACGCTCCTTGAAATCCTCCCTGAATTTAAACCTTGTGTTGACCTTCAACTGCCACATGCTGTCCGGTGTTTGTGTTTATACATAACTCTTTACCTGCAGACGGAGTAATATTCAGGGTATATCTGTAATCTGTCTCTAAGAGTGTCAAACAAGGAATTAGTTGTGATTCCTATAAATTTACTATTCAGAATGGGTTGAAACTACATCATTATACTCCCGCTTCAACGTACATGTTTGACCAAAAACAGTATTTAATTTTATTTTTTTCAGGTTTTCATTTTTTTCTGTAACAACATTAACATCTTATTCTTTTTAAAAAAACTTGTTTACATAACGGCAAAGAAAAATATGAATTATGTCATTTAAAAAAAACTGTTATATGCAGCTAATATTGACAGATCTCTAAAGAGAGACTACTGTAAAATAATGTTTTGAATAAATCCTTTTTGTTGCCTTCAATGCCTTCACATTTTAGAGTTTAATTCTTGTACCTTAAACTTAAAACTCATTTGTAAGAAAGAAATATATCTATATCAGTTCACATACCAAAAAATATACCATTACAGACATTTATTTCCAGTAAATGACACAGTTTGGTGTTAGTGAGCGGAATACCTATGTATCTAGGAGTGTTATCAGTATGTAGATAACTTGTATCTATGTAGACCAACCTGCTGCTGCTGAGGATTCCCCGGGAGTCTCTCTTATCGGTACCTAAGGCGATGCATACTTGATTTTTCGGTTTACGGATACAACCGACTCTAGCTTGATCCCCAACCCTTACTTCCCAGACAAGGAAATAAATATTTGAGAATTGTGGTGTTGGCACTTGGTCCTGTGCAGAGCTCAGTGAACCTCTTATCAGTGAGTTAAGCAAGAATCGTCACGGCTTGCTGTATAGATGGGTGACCCGCTTCATGACTGGATAGAGTTTGAAGGGTTGATTCCCTGCTCCACACAAGACATGAGTTGAGAGACTTGTGGTGTCACCTTGGGCAAGTGACTTTATTCAAAGTGTGCCTCTGTTCACCCAGCTGTACAAATGGGTACCTGGTATGAAAGTGAAGGCAATGTGACAGATAACCCTTGTTCACCCAGCTGTACAAATGGGTACCTGGTATGAAAGTGAAGGCAATGTGACAGATAACCTCTGTTCACTCAGCTGTACGAATGGGTGAGTGGTATGAAAGTGAAGGCAATGTGACAGATAACCCTTGTTCACCCAGCTGTACAAATGGGTACCTGGTATGAAAGTGAAGGCAATGTGACAGACAACCTTTGTTCACCCAGCTGTACAAATGGGTAAGTGGTATGAAAGTGAAGGCAATGTGACAGACAACCTTTGTTCACCTAGCTGTACAAATGGGTAAGTGGTATGAAAGTGAAGGCAATGTGATAGATAACCTTTGTTCACCCAGCTGTACAAATGGGTACCTGGTATGAAAGTGAAGGCAATGTGACAGACAACCTTTGTTCACCCAGCTGTACAAATGGGTACCTGGTATGAAAGTGAAGGCAATGTGACAGACAACCTTTGTTCACCTAGCTGTACAAATGGGTAAGTGGTATGAAAGTGAAGGCAATGTGATAGATAACCTTTGTTCACCCAGCTGTACAAATGGGTACCTGGTATGAAAGTGAAGTCAATGTAACACATAACCTTTGTTCACCCAGCTGTACAAATGGGTACCTGGTATGAAAGTGTAATGGCAATGTGACAGATAACCTTTGTTCACCCAGCTGTACAAATGGGTAAGTGGTATGAAAGTGAAGGCAATGTGACAGACAACCTTTGTTCACCCAGCTGTTCAAATGGGTAAGTGGTATGAAAGTGAAGGCAATGTGACAGACAATCTTTGTTCACCCAGCTGTACAAATGGGTAAGTGGTATAAAAGTGAAGGCAATGTGACAGATAACCCTTGTTCACCCAGCTGTACAAATGGGTACCCGGTATGAAAGTGAAGGCAATGTGACATATAACCTTTGTTCACCCAGATGTACAAATGGGTACCTGGTATGAAAGTGAAGGCAATGTGACAGATAACCTTTGTTCACCCAGCTGTACAAATGGGTACCTGGTATGAAAGTGAAGGCAATGTGACAGATAACCTTTGTTCACCCAGCTGTACAAATGGGTACCTGGTATGAAAGTGTAATGGCAATGTGACAGACAACCTTTGTTCACCCAGCTGTACTAATGGGTAAGTGGTATGAAAGTGAAGGCAATGTGGCAGATAACCTTTGTTCACCCAGCTGTTCAAATGGGTACCTGGTATGAAAGTGTAATGGCAATGTGACAGACAACCTTTGTTCACCCAGCTGTACAAATGGGTACCTGGTATGAAAGTGAAGGCAATGTGACAGACAACCTTTGTTCCCCCAGCTGTACAAATGGGTACCTGGTATGAAAGTGAAGGCAATGTGACAGATAACCCTTGTTCACCCAGCTGTACAAATGGGTACCTGGTATGAAAGCGAAGGCAATGTGACAGATAACCTTTGTTCACCCAGCTGTACAAATGGGTACCTGATATGAAAGTGTAATGGCAATGTGACAGACAACCTTTGTTCACCCAGCTGTACAAATGGGTACCTGGTATGAAAGTGAAGGCAATGGACAGACAACCTTTGTTCCCCCAGCTGTACAAATGGGTACCTGGTATGAAAGTGAAGGCAATGTGACAGATAACCCTTGTTCACCCAGCTGTACAAATGGGTAAGTGGTATGAAATTGAAGGCAATGTGACAGATAACCCTTGTTCACCCAGCTGTTCAAATGGGTAAGTGGTATGAAAGTGAAGGCAATGTGACAGATAACCTCTGTTCACCCAGCTGTACAAATGGGTAAGTGGTATGAAAGTGAAGGCAATGTGACAGATAACCCTTGTTCACCCAGCTGTACGAATGGGTGAGTGGTATGAAAGTGAAGGCAATGTGACAGATAACCCTTGTTCACCCAGCTGTACGAATGGGTAAGTGGTATGAAAGTGAAGGCAATGTGACAGATGACCTCTGTTCACCCAGCTGTACAAATGGTTACCTGGTATGAAAGTGAAGGCAATGTGACAGACAACCTTTGTTCACCCAGCTGTGCAAATGGGTACCTGGTATGAAAGTGAAGGCAATGTGACAGATAACCTTTGTTCACCCAGCTGTACAAATGGGTACCTGGTATGAAAGCGAAGGCAATGTGACAGATAACCTTTGTTCACCCAGCTGTACAAATGGGTACCTGATATGAAAGTGTAATGGCAATGTGACAGACAACCTTTGTTCACCCAGCTGTACAAATGGGTACCTGGTATGAAAGTGAAGGCAATGTGACAGATAACCCTTGTTCACCCAGCTGTACGAATGGGTAAGTGGTATGAAAGTGAAGGCAATGTGACAGATGACCTCTGTTCACCCAGCTGTGCAAATGGGTACCTGGTATGAAAGTGAAGGCAATGTGACAGACAACCTTTGTTCACCCAGCTGTACAAATGGGTACCTGGTATGAAAGCGAAGGCAATGTGACAGATAACCTTTGTTCACCCAGCTGTACAAATGGGTACCTGATATGAAAGTGTAATGGCAATGTGACAGACAACCTTTGTTCACCCAGCTGTACAAATGGGTACCTGGTATGAAAGTGAAGGCAATGGACAGACAACCTTTGTTCCCCCAGCTGTACAAATGGGTACCTGGTATGAAAGTGAAGGCAATGTGACAGATAACCCTTGTTCACCCAGCTGTACAAATGGGTAAGTGGTATGAAATTGAAGGCAATGTGACAGATAACCCTTGTTCACCCAGCTGTTCAAATGGGTAAGTGGTATGAAAGTGAAGGCAATGTGACAGATAACCTCTGTTCACCCAGCTGTACAAATGGGTACCTGGTATGAAAGTGAAGGCAATGTGACAGATAACCTTTGTTCACCCAGCTGTTCAAATGGGTAAGTGGTGTGAAAGTGAAGGCAATGTGACAGATAACCTCTGTTTACCCAGCTGTACAAATGGGTACCTGAACATGGGAAGTACGGACCTATATGGTTGCGCGGAGCGCTTAGTAGCGGCACCGAAAGTACAATTCCTTCAGGGTAATAATGTACCGCCACTGAACAGCATTGCGTTGGATATTAGGCGTTAAAATTATCATTATTATTATTATTATTATTATTACCTGGTATGAAAGTGAAGGCAATGTGACAGATAACCTTTGTTCACCCAGCTGTACAAATGGGTACCTGGTATGAAAGTGTAATGGCAATGTGACAGACAACCTTTGTTCACCCAGCTGTACAAATGGGTAAGTGGTTTGAAAGTGAAGGCAATGTGACAGATAACCTTTGTTCACCCAGCTGTACAAATGGGTACCTGGTTTGAAAGTGAAGGCAAAGTGACAGACAACCTTTGTTCACCCAGCTGTACAAATGGGTACCTGGTATGAAAGTGAAGGCAATGTGACAGATAACCTTTGTTCACCCAGATGTACAAATGGGTACCTGGTATGAAAGTGAAGGCAATGTGACATATAACCTTTTGCTTTGGGACATTTTTACTTCAAACATCGCATGAAACAGAACCCTACATCTGTCAATTTATATATGTCTTGTTTTAAACCAAAATATATTCCTTTTGAGGAGAAAAATCAATGTTGAAATTTAATTTTATATTTATTTGGACATTCCCAACCCAAAGTACAGGCAACAAATCTGTAAACCACAAAATAAAAAATGTCTGGCCTAACTGCTCCATTTGATAACCTCTTATACTGTACATACCCCCTTTAGCTTTAGCTTTAGCAGGTATCCTTAACCACTGAAGGCACTATAAACACTTTTGCTGCTGAGTTGGTGGCAACCTGCTGAGGTAGTCTTGACTCTGGGGAAAAAAAATTTTCTTAAAAATTAATATTTTATTGAATATTGCAAAGGAAGCTCTGAGAAATGGGTGTTTCAGACCCAACTCTAGACTAGCTTTTCTAGGGTGGATCATTTTTTTAAAATCGATGGAGTTAAGGTTAATATATTTATGAACTACTGTCTTTGAGTAAGACCTCCACTAAGGGCACCAATATTATTAACCCTTTAGCTGCTGAGTTGATTAGTGCCAATCATTCTGAATAACCAATCACAGGAATCACTCCTCAAACTGTGATATAATGTTGTATAACACTGGTTTAAGATAAGTTAAAATTGTTATTACTTTAGCAGATAAAGTGTTAATATCTGATAAAAATTATACAGGAGTAGTTTAGTTCACAGAGACTACCATCACTTTGGAGAATGGGACCCTGTGGCCGATGGTAGTTGTAATTTGTAGATTTAGGGAACTGAATCAACAGTTGTCTTTTTAAAGCATTTGCTGTATGTTTAGAAGTATCTAATGATGTTTGTAATGCATTTCCAAATTGTGGATGTCACATGCTCTTGCTTATTTTCACACATCCAGAAAATGTTCATCTAATTTAATCTATACCGTATATGTATATATGTGTAGGTTATCAAGCGTATTTACCCTGTCAGCGTGACCACACCCCCAATGACTCACATACACCCCAACCCACCCCCACAAACTCCACACAGGGCTACACCCCTCTCTCTACGGCCTTCCCAACTTGGTTCACCTCTAACTGTCCACACGCTTCCCTGTATGTAAGTTTAAGTGGCTAATATACAGCTTGACAGATAACAATTTATCATACTGTTACAGTGGTTCTGCAGTCCCACAGGGTTCAAAACACTTACTAGTGCCACTGTAGCGGATTGTGGAACACATGAGTGTAGAGCCTAGCTCCTTGCACTGTCAATTTGAAGAGATGTGTTCGGGAGTTTGTAGATATAGGGAGGATGAGATAGATATGTTCACTGCTAGGTTGGTTTAAGAGGCCATTACATTGAGTTATTTAAAGTTGAGGGACCTTTAGACTTGAAATAAAGATTTTTGATTGAAATTAAATGTTTGAAAATGATGTTGAATAGGCATTAAGCGAAGAAATAAACCTGAATTGTTATAAATTGAATTTTCTGATGTTGAGTTTCTAGCATTAGTAAAATCTTTCCATTGATTTCTATTGATTTGAAATTTCAAATAAATGAAACCATCTTTGATTTCTTAAAGATTCATGGAATTTATACTTGTAGGGGGGCAAATATGATCAGCTTAGATCCTGAATTATGATTATTTAAATAAAATAAAATTTGCACAATCTGCTACTTCTCACATTATATTTACATGATAAAAGGCAATTTAGTTTTGTGCACCCTTTAATAGCAGCAGCTGTTTGTCATTATTACACTATATTTATATGATTATTGCAATAAAACGATACAGTCAGTCGAAGTTATTAATCTCATTACAATGAAAAAGAATGTGATATGTTGATGTTGACTTCTTATAAGATTGTATAAATTCTATTGTTTTTGTTTATCCTCTAGTTTTACATTGTGTTACAGAAATATTTTAGACTTTGTGTGATGAAGTTTTAGTTACAATGTAAAAATATTAGTTTTTCATGTCAAGTGAAAACAAGTTAGTGAGAGTTCATTTGAAATTGATAACAAAGTTCACAAAATTTTAAATATTATCATATTCCAGCTTTAAATATGACATAAACAATATACAAGGTTTTCGAGACCCACCCCTTTTCTCTTATCGACAAACGGTTAATTCAACAAATCTAAACCACATGAGTGATAGTCTGCAAATATTTTCTAAATTTCATATGAAATTAAGAAAAACAATAACACCAAATTCAGCATTCAACACATTCCATTGTAAATATGTTAAAGGGGCATTAGCACGTTTTTTTGCTCAAATAAGTCGATGAAATGTATTTGAAAAATAATGTCACCAAAAGTAAAACACCATTCTCTCTTCGGAAAATCAAGTTAAAAAGTGAGTGTACATGGTTTGGTAAAGCCATTGGGAATAAAAAAATTTAATTTGAAATAAAAGATGTTAAAATGGCCACCATGCACTGTTATTACCACTAAGGATAATTGGTTTGTGTAATAAGATATTTTACCCTCTAAAGTAAATATAAATGACATAAACTATCATTATAAATGGGAAATTTGAAAAAATAAAATTTGCAAAAAAAGGTGCTACTGCCCCTTTAAAAGGTTGAAATATGAAATTTACAAGGTCATCTATAAGCCCTTTGTCAGCAGTTTTCTAACGGTATCTAACCTCCACCCTATTTGACAAGTGCTATCATGTTTCCTTATACATTTTCATGAGGAAAGTAACCTTGTGTCTATTTGTTTGTGGTGTTTGATATAAAACTTGATATCACTCCACAACATGTTGAGTTGGTTAAGAGATGTATGAGATTGTCTCAGAACAGATTGGAACGGTGTCGAGATATATTGTGACTGGAGGTATTAAGGGTACTGTACCTGTCTGATGTTTGTGTACAGCAAACATGGAATCTCTTATAGAAATCTGTTGACAGGTCATGTAGATGTTAAGTCGGTTACATGGGATACAAGAAAGTTGACGTATTGTGTATGTGCAAAAAAAATGTGCAGAGGACCTCAGTTCTGACACTTCATAACGTTTAATATTTTCAAGAAAAATAATTTCCATGAAGAATGTAGACTTACTTTGCACTATTGACATGAGACAGTCTGAAAGTTAATATCTGATGAGATCTTCTCATCAAAAAGAATTTTATGAAAGAATTTAAAAATTAATCTGCCTCAGTGAACTAAGACTCAAATTTAGTGATGAAATTTTTAAAATAATTACTGTACATTCATCCATTAGATTTAATTTCATTAGGCTTTCAATTTTTAAAATTGTTACACTTGTGCTCAAGTTTGGGAATGCTGCATATTATTTAAGTCACAAATTTCTTTTCTTGCAGGTTTCACTTCCTTCCATAAACACAATCAGTGTGCAGCCTTTCTCTAGGAAATAGTACTTGCTGTGATTATAGATAAAAAAAGACATAAATACATTTACAATGGCGCCATGCAGAGAATGTTTGCTGGTAGTCATGGAAACAAAACACTCAATAAGAACAGGAAGATTTCAGAGCATACGCTCACTCCTTCATTCCACTTGATGAAGGAGTGAGTATATACTCCGAAACGTCGTGTATTTTCACATTAAAGAAGTTGTTATCCAGAAAATCTTCCTGTTCTTATGTATACCACTTCTACAAAGACCCAAAACACTCAATGCATTTCTGAGATTTTAGATATGTCATGAAAACAAGTTGAATTAGCTAACAGTCTCACCTAATGTTGGGAAACTCACATCATATCTTTTAAGGCTGTTGACATATTGAAAAAGAGCGTTAAAAAAATGAGATTTCAAAAACTTCTTGAGGATTTCGACATGCTTTTCAGGAGACTATGATATTTCCTTGTAAGCGATAGATAAATAATGACTCACTACAATGCAGTATATGCACTGTGTTTTAACATGTAGGGATAGTCTATCTTCAGCCCGTCCCCAATCCTGGTTTATTGTAATTAATCCATGGTCATGACGTCACTCTATTGTGTTATCAGTTGATTATTATTTAGGAATCTACTGTCCCAGTCAGAAGGGGTGATAGGTTTAGACATTTTCAGTAATGGTACATTTTTCGAGACTGATGTATTTTGTCTTGACGTATAGGATAGGATCTCAAAATATCTAGACAACTATAGACAAATTAATTTTTGTAAATTGCATGAACCTGGAATCGAACATGCAACCCTTCACTTGGTAGTCCACTAAGCCACAAGACGCTGTTAGCAAACTTAGGATTGTTTGTCATTAAGAATCCCGCGTTCTATTTAAGACTTGTAATGCACGGAAGGCATGAAAAGGCAGATTTTTAGCTGTCAATAACATCGCTTTGCGTGGAAGTTTTGCGCTGCACGTGCATGGTAGAATCCATTTCATGAGGGTCGCAGCTACTTGTACCATATCCGATGAATGAGCACCGACATTTGCAAAATAATTGATTTTGGTGTCCCATAATTGAAATTTATTGTTTCAAATGTAAAATGATCACATATGCATGTTTCGTGACGTCATACATGGATTAAGATGGAGAATGCATTCGGAGCAGTGGATTCGTTAAAAATAATCAACTCGCCCCTTCGGGGCTCGTTCATTATTTTTAACGAATCCACACCTCCTCATGCATTCTCCATTACCTCTTTGTGATTTCTGTAAATTGACCACTGGGAATGGTTTGATACTGGCCGATTTCAGGAATAACAACTTGTTTAAGAAGAAATCATCCAGGATTGGGACTTGATAAAGATAGACTTGCACAGAAAATGCATCAAGGTTTAGATAAGCCAGTGGTATGAACTTAGTACATACCATGAAGATCAGTGTTAATTGTGTACTACCCAGTGTTTGTGTACTGTGAGTCTACACGGGGAGTCCACATAGTAATATGACTACCTTGAGTACACAAGCCTTGTTCATATGACATCAAGTGTCGGTCACAACTTGGATCAAGAATTTTAAAAAAACGGTATTTATATTTATTTCCAAATATGCAATACGGCACTCTTGATTATTATATTATAATAATCATTATTTCTTTATTACCCATTTTATTCATGTAAATTTTGGCACTAATGTCATGATATGCAAGTGTAATGGCCCTCCTGTGACGACAAGTTCAATTGTCTTATGGTTTCACAGACAATTAAATGCCAAAACTAGCACTGGGGCAGTGGTAACCAAGCAAAAGTGATATGTCCACATGTGCAAATTATGAAACCACTAAATTAGCACGAGCCCGCTAGCCCATGGCTAATGAAAAAGAAGCTGGGCTAGTAGAGTGTAAAAACTGGTAGCCCGAAAGACTAGTTAAAATTTGAAGTGAAATGATCATGGAGATGTATTTGGCTAGCTGGAATAAATCTTGACTAGTACTTTTAGAAATGCTACTGCATTGAAAAGGTTAATTTTGACCCCTGTCGGTCCCTCTTTGAAAATTCTAGTCAATACCAGTAAATGGGAATATAATAATGTTGAAGTGAAAAGAGATAATAATTTGAAAGTAAAGGAGTTTTCTGAATTAGCAGTAAAGCAAATCATTCATTAATTATCTGTTTTCTATGTCTCAAGTCTGTTTATTACTGGGCAAGAAGGCTAGTAAGATCTGAAAACTACTAGCCCAAAAGGCTAGTGACCATTTCAGGTTAGTTTCTACCCCTGACTAATGTTTTATTCTGTAAAATACACCACATCTACTTCTCAATGCTCTCTGGAGCAACTTCCCCTCGCAAGCAATGATCCAGGCCGGTTTCCATCACTATAAAGTTCAGATGGAGCGCATTGCTTCGCTAGCACACAAAAGTTAGGGAAATCCTGTAATGGAGACTGTAGTCTAACACTTAGACTCTGAATTTTTTTTCTGAAAATTCCAATTCTTACAATCTGTTTTTCAATATTTAGTAAAATGGTGGTATTATCCGAATAAATACTTTTTCAGAGTGTGAGTGTAAGACGATGGAGCCTGGTTCAAGTTGTGCCTTGTAGGGGAAGTTGGCTCTCAAGGAGATGAGGCAATAACTGGTTTTTTTGCTTGTAATATGTTCTGTATATGTGAACCTAAAACAATGAGAGGAAGTGGATACTTGACAAATGGAGTATCCCATCAAGTGAAGTGGGAAGTATATATTTCGTGGATGGGATGTGAGAATATAAAGTTTCTACTTCACTGGAGGGCATATATATACATGGTATTCAACAAGTAATGTCATATGTTATATTTATTGAACTGAGTGTATAACCAGATTGGCATCTCTGTCTTTTTCACTAAGTGTCATCAAAAGCCCTGTTTATACGGCGAACTTTGCACATATGCAATATTGCTTATGGTAGTAATATATACTCATGAGTAAAAGTAAATTTACTATGCGTTCATATGCGTTTAATTTCTGCCTAAGCAAATGGTCTTCCAACTCTTTTAATATATGAATAGCGAATTCCTAAAACATGCCACTTAATATTTATTAGATGTAAACTAAATAAATGACATTAATTTATATCTGTCAACATTGTTTTGACTATATCGCCCTTATAATATATAATGGAAATCGGATAGTCAGATGGATTTCGAAGGTCATCGCGTGCAAGAAGGAGATTATCCTATATAGAGAATTTGAAAAACAGTATTAAGAGTTTCTAAAGATCTCTAATATATTTTCCCAATCTGTGTGAAGTCACTATGTCTGTATACGACGAACTTTTACTAGAAAAGTGAAAATACCATATTTACTCACGGTAGTAAACATTTGCACCTGCCCCTGACTAGGTGCAAAATTGCTTACGGTAGTGAAAAATTTGCTTACGGTAGTAAAATATACATATGTGCAAATGCGTTTATACGGCGAAATTTGCTCATATGAGCAAATTTGCATATGTGCAATGCTTTACTCATATGCAAACGCTCGCCGTATAAACAGGGCTTTAGTGTAAGTAAGTGCTGTGTAATAAGATTGACATGTTGTTTAACCCTTGAAAATATTATGTATTGTGTTTTTGTAAACAAAAGTAACGTCATTGTAAAACAATTTAAACATTTTCAATCCATCCATCCATTTATCCAATCGTTCATCAATTCATTCATTCATCTCTTCATCCATCCATCCATCCATCATCCATCTTTTCATCCATCCATCCATCTTTTCATCCATCCATCCATCCATCCATCCATTCAGCCACTCATCCATCCATCCATCATCCATCATCCATCTTTACATCCATCCATCCATCAATTCATCCATCCATTCATCTGTTCATTAATTCATCCATCCATCCATACATCTTTTCATCCATTTAACAATCCATTCACCAATCTTTTTACCCATCCATCAACCCATCAATCAAACTGTTAATTAAAAGAAATTTTGCATGCATTTAAGTCAGATGTGGACCAGTACTATAAAGTAAAATTCTCTTAAATGTAGCTACCTGATGAGAAGTTATGTTTATTTAATATCATTGTCTGGATCCACAAAATTCTACAGATTCTCATTTCTACTGATGAGTATCTTCCAGTCTCCCTGACCAGTCCAAACTGGGTGTGTCCGTTGCTCATCTTGACCTGTTGTCTTCAGGGTTGACCCCTTTGTCTAGCTGACCATTGACTAGCTGGAAGAATGAATAAACTGGGTGTGTCCTCGCTGGACACTTGGACTGCTTCAAGGCTGACCCTGAGGTTGGTCCAACTGACCAGTGGCTAGCTTTAATGGTGGACACAAGCATTGCAATATCCTCCTCCTCATCACTTGGCTATGTACATGGGTCATTGGGACGAGTTTAACCGTCCACATCATTAATCTAGCTTTAAGGCTGACACACCTTATCGCTATCTGCTCCAACACTCACAGTAATTTATGGATCTACATGCTTTGTGTCAATGGGTTATTTATAAGCAGTATATATATTTGAATGGAATTTCAATTGGACCATGGCTGACTCTTTTATCTCTGTGAAAGGCTGGAAAACTTTCCTGCTACCTCACAACTGAGCTTTGCAAAGCCAAAGTTTTTCATTTCTCATTTTGTAACTGCTTACAGCAAAACGCAATGAAATTTGTATGAGTTACTTTTGACATGAAGCACATTGGTATGTCACCTCATCCACATCCACTTTATCCATATCCACTACACCCACATCCATCTTATCCACATCCACTTTATCCACTTCACCAACAGTCCATTCGTCAACATCTATCACATTCACTTCATCCACATCCACTTCATCCACACCCACTTCACCCACATCCACTTCACCCACATCTACTTCACCCACATCCACTTCACATTCACCATATCCACTTCATCCACATCCACTTCATCCACATCTACTTCATCCACATCCACTCCACCCACATCCACTTCACATTCACCATATCCACTTTATCCACATCTACTTCATCCACATCCACTTCACATTCACCATATCGACTTTATCCATATCCACTTCATCCACATCTACTTCATCCACATCCACTTCACATTCACCATATCCACTTTATCCACATCCACTTCATCCACATCTACTTCATCCACATCCACTTCACATTCACCATATCGACTTTATCCATATCCACTTCATCCACATCTACTTCATCCACATCCACTTCACATTTACCATATCCACGTTATCCATATCCACTTCATCCACATCCACTTCACCCACATGCAGGGCCTCCTTTCACAAAACACTAAGGTGATCGTAAGTCACTAAGTTAACCTTACTATAATGTTAAAGAATGGGAGTAAAGGTTAACATTAGTTAAGGTTGCTTTATGAAAGGGGAGCCAGATCTAGTAGCGGCATAAAAAGTACAATTCCTACAGGGTAATAATGTACGTCCATTGAGCAGAGTCTTGCCCTTGATACTAGGTGTTGATATTGACCTGGATATTTATTAAGTAAAAATAACAATGAGACTTAATAGAAATCTGTATTGAGCTATATATAACGTTAATGCAAGTCCAAAGTAATAAAGACATATTTTATTACTTATAGCATGTTCTCCTAATGATATTGGTTGGTTGGAGCTGTAAGAATTCCAAAAGCATTCCACGTGTACACTCGGGGAGTTATAGTGAACTTGCATGCTCAACTTATGAGCCAATAATATGCAAGTCAGCAGATTTTCTGATAGAGACGACGAGAATATCAGAATTTTGTTTTAAGCAAATCTTGAAAATGTTAAAGGTACATTATTTTTTTTGGAAGTATGAGACGAAATTCTTGTTCGTTCATTTGTGTTTTTGATGATATACAACTTCAAAAAGTCAACTTGAAATATATTGCTTGCACTGTTATTTTGATGTGCATTAGTGGCACAAATGGAACACCCAGCTTGATTAGGTCTGTTACAGGGTCAGTAGCACGTTTTTTGCAAATTTTATTTTTTCAAATTTTCCATTTATAATGATAGTTTATGTCATTTTTAATTACTTTAGAGGGTAAAACATCTTCTGAAACAAACCAATTATCCGTAGGGGTAATAACGGTGTTGTGTATAAAGCAAAAATTGTATGACGGCCATTTTATTGTGAACATATTTTATTATTTCAAATGACAAAACGATTCCCATTGCTTTACAGGACCCTGTACGCTCATTTTAAACTTGATTTTCTAAAGAGAGAAGGGTGTTTTACTTTTGGTGACATTATTTTTCAAATACATTTCATCAACTCATTTCAACGAAAAAACGTGCTACTGCCCCTTTAAAGAGTTGTGATTCCTGTTAATTGTACTGTTCTACAAGGTAGTAAGGTTTGGGTGCAATTCTACACGGAATTTCAGTGCAGTACCATCGATTGTTCCAGCTGTTGGTTGCAGATTTTACTGCAATGCATAGTGGTGCTGCAGGCTTTCCTCCTGCAATATTACTAGCAGTTGTGTTATAAACCCAAAATCACCTTACCTCACCTAAAATTGTGAAAAATGCCTGTGACAGAGATTGTCTACATGAACTTGAATTAATGTGGAACTTCACTTTTCATCTAAATGAAGTAAGTGACAGATGTCAAATTATCAAGTAGGTTTCCGTAGACAGCCACGTCTATAAATTTAGCATCTGGTTTTCAGAAAATAGATGTTTTGATAAACTCACTTGCTTTAAATATACCTTTATGCCACAAAATGAGGTGAGGTGGTGAGATGAGTTGGGGTTTAACGCTGCTTTCAAGAGTATTTCACTTATATCGCGGCTGCTAGTATTATGGCAGGGAGAAAGCCCACAACGCCATGTGGCTATGCATTGCGGTGAAACCTGCGAGCATGCCACAAAATGACTTTTACAAGCAATATAATGTCCTTTTAAGAAAGTTTATCTTTCATGACAGTAAAGATAATATTAAATTATGAATCTTTTTGTGAACTTTTGCTTCTTTTTAGCAATAAATGTAATGTTTTATCATAAATACTTCAATTATTATCAAAGTTAAAACATAATTATTTTTTAATTAGTGGATGTGGTATTATTGCAAAAATTTCATTGTTAAGTTTTATTTTTGTATATGTTACCCATATTATACTGTCTTATTAAGTACAAAACTCGTGGAGTAACATCATGAACCTATACAGAGATAGGGAATAGAGGATTAACTAGGTGATGCACGAACTTACTCAATAATAATATGTTAAAGACTTTAAAGTCTGGTTCACTGACCATGACTGTACTCTGTGACCTGTGGCGTCACGGTTGAGCGACTGACCTCCACCTAACGTAGGGGGGAGAGGCATGTACATAAACTTGTCACGAGTGACGCTTTACGACAATACACATCCCTCTCCTTCCTGTTATAGTACATTGTAGAGCATATTTATGCTTCTTTCGCAAACTTGAATATACTATACCCGTTATTTCATTTCAAGTGAGACTTTATATATAGAGGATATTATAGGAGTGTCTGTGTCATTACGTTTACAACATGAGTGCCTGAATATTAGTTTTTGCCAAGCGAGAGCAAGTTGTATAGGAATATTCAGGCACGAGTGTCGTAAATATAGTATGGAATCTAATATTCTGGGCCTAGATTTTCGAAGCTCTTTTAGCGAAAATTGTCATAAGTCAGTGTTAATGAATGGTACTTATGACGATCTTAGCACTAAGAGAGCTTTGAAAATCTAGGCTCTGTTTATTACCAAAGTCATTAGATTAATGAAAATAGGCTAAAATACAAGTTAAATCATAGACTGGTGACCCGCCGTCACCGCATTTAGAATTCAACGTCATAGACGAAGAGTGGGGTCATAGTATTATTTATGAAGTCACGTCACCATGACAAAAATGATATTTTGCCCTCGGGCATCATATGAAAAATATGAACCTCCATATGATTGCCCTCATAGGTAATAAACACATAAAATACACATCCCTTTCGTTCCTGCTGTATATGGTACAGTGAAATGTACATGGAATTTGGCACATGCTTATAAATGCTTTTTATAAACTTGTAAAAGTCCCATTGAAGTAAATAAATGATAAATAAATTTGAAAAGTAATCAAGAGAAAATACTTTGTTACTCTGAAGTACTGTACACATACTTGCTTACTAATATTTACTAATATTTGAAGTGACCATGAAAAACTTGATTTAAATTAATGATTTTATTATCAGGAAATGATTCATGTGAAAGTATGTTTTGTTTCTGAGGAAAAATAATATGTAACTTTATGTTCTCTTTCCATTTCCTGTTCCTGTTCTTTGTTTGCTTTGGGGAAAAAAAGTTCCCGTCATGAATTTGCCTGTCCTTGTATTTAATAATTACTTGTTAAAAAATAAAACTCTCACACAGTAAAGTCAGTGATTTTGAAGCCCAGGAATGTGAATAAGACAAATGCTTTGAGTTGGTGTCTGGCAATAGGCCATTTAACTTATACTTAAATCTAATGGAATTATTCAACTAAAATTGTCAATGATATTTCAATGGTACAATTTGTATCCAAGGTTTAGTCAAATTTTAAATTTTTACAGATTAATTACAGATGAAGATAAATATTCATGATTCATTATGTAGAAATAACATTAAAATTATTGATCAGTCTCAATGTCCTAAGTCGAGAGAAGTTAATAGGTCATTTGAAAATGTAATAGGACAATGGCCTATGGCCTGAAGCAATCTGAATCCCTGAAAGTTGGAAATCATTGTAACTTATTTTAAAACCAATACTAACGTAAAATGTAATATTCATTTTAAGTCAAGGTCTCAGAGGCCGAGTGGATAAGCTGTTGACACAGTCAGTGCTGGCAAGTGATGCCTGACTAAGTGGGTTCAAATCCCGCAAGGGCCCCGTCCCCAAAATTTAAAAAAAATTTTGCTCTTGCAGATAGTTTTAAGGAAAATATAACAATGATATATTTATAGTTCACTATTAAAATGGCATAAACTTTTAACAAACCATACAAATTCATTAAAACAAGGCTTTAACATATTCAAATCCTAAAGAAGGTTTCAGATATATCAAATTTAAATTTTTTTTTTTTTTAAAGAATAAATACAATATCCACTCAAATGTCAAGGTCGATTGTCTATTGTTCTGAATGTGTGACTTGTTTTGTTTTGTTGTAGGCAGCTCACAGTTATAGCGACATATCCTGTAATTCCGGTTTGTGGCTATTTTCTAGGTCCACAGCTTGTATATTGATAGCATCCAGATATTCACGGCAAGCCAGAGTCTGTTTCTAACAGAGCGTGAAGATCACACTGAACTGAGCTTAAACTTCACGCATACCATTAACAAATCGCTGAGCATGAAAATTCATATTTAACGTTCACCATGTCTCGTATTCAGTTTATGGTCCGCTGGTTTGCTATTATACAGATGAAGGGCCTGGTCTTTATGAATATATCCAGACCTTTTCATTGAGATAAATTGATATATTTACATATTTTGTTTACATTGGAGCTGATGTTGATGACCTCCGGAGTTATATAATGATGTTGAAGTTTACGACTTTTGGGCTCCTTTGAATTTGGATATGTTATTTACAATTATACAATACTCGGCTCTAAATCTCGAAATGTTCATAGTCCTAAGAATGTATAACTTTAATCGGAGCCCATACATAAGAATGGACTTAGAAAGTTTGTAGGACTGTGAATGTTTTGAGAATTGTCAGCCTCCCCCCAGGCTCCCCAGGCTCACGTTGTATTTAACGCGTCATTAACTGTGAATACCATTTTAACCGCAGCTTTGCCAACCTTATAGTACAATATTAGAAAAGCTTTTCTTGTCACTTCGATCAAGATGGAATAGGAGAAGAATAACACTTGTTTTAGGGATACGGTCCCACCATTCTGAGTGACAAATTTACAGGAATCATATAAATATAATTGAATAATTCTACATTGGCCATTGGTAAGACAGGCTAGAAATTAACACTAGTCCTTCGGCCCGAGGCTAGTAAAAATGGTAACGGGCTAGTAAATGTTAGCTTCTAATGGCCCTGTGGGCCTTTAAAAATGTCTCAATCATTATGAAATACTCAAAGTATGAGTAGAGATTCTTGTTTTTATCAGCAACAATGGTATCAGATGTGAATGATTGAAAAGACATCCTCTTCCAATAAAGGTTACTCCCTTCAGATTTTCTATCATAACCTCTGTTATATTAAGGCTGCTTTCCCTGGTAGAAATGGAGAATCCTGATTGGTTGGTCAGGAGTTAGTTATGCAATCACCAATGTTGTTTCAAGATTGCTTCATCTTTACGATGCACATATGTTGTTTAGAAGACAGAATTCTGTGGCATATAGAGAATAGAGAAATATTGCCTGTATTCAACAGAGGTTACAGTAGAAAATCTGAAGGGAGTAACCTCTGTGGGAAGAGAATGAGATATAAGGTTAAAATTTAGTTGCTTAAATGAAAGTAGTTATATCATTTAAAGGGGCAGTAGCACGTTTTTTAGCTGAAATAAGTCGATGAAATGAATTTGAAAATAATGTCACCAAAAGTAAAACACTCTTCTCTCTTCGGAAAATCAAGTTAATAAATGAGTATGCATGGTTCCATAAAGCAAGGGGAATTGTTTTTGTCATTTGAAATAATAAAATGTGTTCACAATAAAATGGCCGCCATGCAATTTTTGCTTTATACGCAACACCGTTATTACCACTATGGATAATCGGTTTGTGTAATAAGATGTTTTACCTTCTAATGTAAATGTAAATGACATAAACTATCATTGTAAATGGGAAATTTGAAAAAATTTAATTTGCAAAAGATGTGCTACTGCCCCTTTAACAAGAAAATCTAAATGCTGATGAAAGTAGCATGTAAACATTTTATAGGATGATGGACAAATGTTAACTTCCCTTGCAAGCATTTAAGCCTTGCTGCATTTTATTGGCTTTTCTGTACAAGTATAGGAACATGCTGCATCTGGACTTGATAGTTACAAGCTGAATGCCTTAGAGTAGTTATGAAAATCCCAATTCTCATTGTCTCCTTTTCAATATTTAATAAAATGGTGATATTTTAAATTAACCCTTTTTTCAGAGTCTGAGTGTAAGACTATATATTGTAACACGTTCCTCATAGCAGAATATTGAAACATTTTCTGAATGTGTGTAAGACAAGGCTTTCCCTGAATAATAAATTTGAAAGCAACGACAATTAGGGTTTTGATTTCTCGTAAAGTATCCACCTATGGCTTTTATATTGGTGAACATAGACCTACATGTCTGTCAAAGTCACTAAAGTACATAAGCCTGCAATGTACATATGTGTAAAGTGGCAGGTATGTACATACTCTACCTGTGTTACCTGTGAACACCTGTAATCTGACACTCTGTGTGGTGTGAATGATACATGGTGGGGGAGAGAGACTGGGGTGGGGGAGAGAGACTGGGGTGGGGGAGAGAGACTGGGGTGGGGGAAAGAGACGGGGGGAAGGGATTGGGTGCCCCTTTATGAGTATAGGACCAACTGGGGTAGTGATAAAAAGTAAGAGTTGAGGGGGAGGTATGGGGAGGAAAGGAAAATGTAGGTAAAAAGAAAGAGGAAAAGCAGTAATTGCAGGTGAAACAGGAAGAGGGACACAGGTAATAAAGGTGTGAATAAAAAAGAAATATATGATATAAGGAAAAATAGCAGTTGAGGAGGGGGGGAACAGATAAAAAAGTAATAGGAAGAAGACAGGTAGAATAGGGGATGAAGAGGTTGGGTGCACAAAGAAGAGAGGGGAGTATAAATAATGAATTAAATGAGAAAAGGATAGAGAGAAGAGCCCAAAGGACAAAAAGAAAGACAGAAAGAAAAATGGAAGGGAATATAAAAGAAACAGGTAAAGGGAGAGTAAAATGAAAAAGAACGGGTAGAAAAATGGGAGGGGTAAGAGACAAAAGAAATAATTGAAGTTTCAATCAGAAGTTGGAGAAAGGGAAGAGAGGGGGGAGAGAAAGTAAGTACCTGACAGGTGTAGACAGGTTTGTCTTATGTATATGGGTCAACGGCTCCGAAAGAATACTTTATGGCATTGTTCAAGGGCTATAAAGGCTCATAAGAATTCGCTGATGAGTGGATAAAAGTCAATTGAGAAGTTTCTAATATAATACAGGTTAAAGTTGTGTTGTAGGTGCATTTTGTTTTCAAGAGATTTAGGTCTGTTTTACAATGTTTTATGGGGCTATAGAAATTTTTAATTATTAGGTCTTCAGACAACTAGTCTGAAAGACCTATTGTTATTGTCGAGATTCTTTTTATTATTAGGTCTTCAAGACATAGTCTGGAAGACGTATTGTTATTATGCGAATCCTTATTATTATTATTATTTCCACGATTTTTGTTGGTCGTGCCCAGGACTAACGGCTGAACCGATTTTCATGAAACTTTCAGGGACTGTAGAATTCAATGAGATCTGGATCTGCATCGAACGGATTTTTGATTGCTGTCCTCAAAATGCAGCTAGAGACTTGAAACTTCTTTTAAAAGATGCACAATGACAATGTAAACAAAAAAGTAAACCATGGCGAATTCGTCAGTCACGTGGTTCAGCCGCCATTTTGATTTTAGTCACTTTTTTAAAGTGTCCGACCCCATGTACCTTTGACAATCTTCTCCTCTGAAGATACTTGCACCAAAAATCTTAAATTAATTTTTGTATATAGCTAAGGCATTGGTGATTACATGGTGTTGTTTTTCAGGATCGAACTCTTAATACTTTTCGCACAGTGACCATTCAAAGTTGGGCGACTTGTTACATTGGACCTACTTCAAGGGGACATTACTCCAACTTCCCGATGTTACAATTGCATGAAATTTTCAGGGCTATTAGATCAATATATTGTCTTTAGGAATCAATAATAAAATCGCTCGCGAACAGTCATTTCCGGTCACAAATAAGGCTGAAAAATTACAGGAAATCACGATTTTGAATTTTAACATGGGGAAAATTTTAAAAATTGAGATAGAGACTTGAAACTTTTTTTAAAAGATGGGCAATGACAATGCAAGCAAAAAAGTCAATCATGGCGAATTCGTAGGTCACGTGGTTTTGGCGCCATCTTAATTTTAAAATTAAATTTTAGATTTTTTTAGGTTTTCTCAGTACATTATAAGATGTTACGAATGGAAGTTTTGACAGAACAATGTTTGTGACATTCCTCGATCAAACATGGAGCTGAGGGTCAAGCAGAAGTCTTGAAGACCTAAGTATTGACGCGTCAATCCTAGTTATTATTATTATTATTTGTACTTTTTTTGTGTAACAGATTCTGAAGTAACGGCTGATCCGATTTTTATGAAAGTTACAGGGATGGTAGAATTCATCAAGATCTTGACTTGTGTCGTGGCGGAATTTTGATTTTTTTCCTCATTAAAGGTCCAGTTCGATTCTAAGTTTCGAAATTTAACATGGGAATTTTTTTTAAAATGCACTTAGAGACATGCAATTTTTTTTAAAAGATGCGCAATGACAATGCGAGCAAAAAAGTAAATCATGCCGATTTCGTACGTCTCGTGGTTTAGACGCCATTTTTAATTATGTCACTTTTTAAAATTGTCCGACCCCATGTACCTTTGACAATCTTCTCCTCTGAAGATACTTGCACCACGAAGCTGAAATTTCTTTATGTATGCAGCTGAGGCATTGGTGAATACATGGTGTTGTTTTTCAAGAGCGTACTATTAATACTTTTTGCACAATGACCTTTCAAAGTTGGCCGACTTCTTACACGGGACCTACTACAAGTGGACATTTCTTCATCTTCCCGATCTCACAATTGCTTGAAATTTTCAGGGTTATTAGAACAATATAGTGTCTTTACGAATCGATAATAACATCGCTCGCGTACAGTCATTTCCGGTCACAATTAAGGCTTAAAAATGACAGAAAATCACCATTTCGAATTTTAACATGGGGAAAATTTTCAAAATTGACATACAGACTTGAAACTTTTTTTAGAAGATACATAATAACAATGCAAGGAAAAAAGTCAATCATGACCAAGTCGTAGGTCCCGTGGTTTTCCCGCCATTTTGATTTACATTGAAATTCTTGAACTTTCACAGTTTAGTTGGCATGAGAGATTTATCTTACATATGTAGAATTGACAGTACAGTATCAAAGATGGACGTGAAGG
This sequence comes from Gibbula magus, assembly GCA_936450465.1. Taxonomy (NCBI): domain Eukaryota; kingdom Metazoa; phylum Mollusca; class Gastropoda; order Trochida; family Trochidae; genus Gibbula; species Gibbula magus. Next base: position 58,567,901 of record OW388293.1, on the reverse strand, counting down.
TCAAAGCGGAAGTCTGAAGACCTAAGTACTGCCGCGGCAGTCCTAGTTTTTTTAGAAATCAGTATATTTGTATTTTTAATTGAAAATTACCATTATAAATATTATTTTTTATATATTATCAGCTGCTTTTAAATTTCATATTTCAAACAAATACTTGATATTATGTCTTACATAATAAATTTGACAAAGGTAATTTGAAAGATTTAATTGAAGGGATCGAGTGGGTAAATTAAGTGAAAAATTTAAAAATTCTCTTTAACCCTTAACCTCTTTAACCCTTAACTTGCGAGTCCCGGCATGATCCGGGATGGCGATAGACGATTCCGAGGTGCCCCTTACCGGATCCCGGACACGAGCCTTAGAAAATATTTTGGCCGTCTCCAAGGTTAAAGTCGTGTTGTAGGTGCATTGGTAACGGGTCAAAATGCGCCAAAACCAAAACGCCCCAAAAGGTATACCAGAACGCCCCAGTAATGAAAAGTGATACATCATCATGAGTGCCGTGGTTATAAGATGTCATCATGTTGCAAATGTCATGGTCGTGGTCTAACAAATGTACCACAATCCAGACAAAATTCCTGCATAAGACTAACCATTTCGACTCTGTCTGATATTGCACACTGTGCATCCCTGTTATATACTCTAGTTGAGGCGATTTTTATTTTATTTTATGGTTTACGGGGCCGCCGACCCTAAAAACGAACAAATCTGAAATTTTTTTAATTTTTCATAAGGCCCATATTATTTTTCCGCCAATTGTTACATTTGTGTATACAATTAAATCTGTAATAATATACCGTTTGTATATTCCCGTATATTCTCGTTTACGTGCTTTATCTTAATACATTGTATATGGCTTATCAAGTTTGTGTGTCGTGTGCATAAAAACACCCCGTTTACATGCTGCCTCTTTATACATGACATATGGTTTATCAAGTCTGTGTGTCGTGTGCAAAAAAGCACATGGCGGCTCGCTGACATGTCGCAAATAATCTTTCTACAAGCTTCATATGACTGGCATTTTTATTTTTACCCTCCTGACTGACACTTTTTTAAAGTCTGTATAAAATAATTCTGGAAAGGGAATATTAATTTTTTTTTCTTTTTTCGACCACCGACTTTTTTATTTCATAAAAAATTTCCGTAAACCATAACATTAAAAAAAAATGGCCTGAGTAAGAAGTGACAACATGTTAGCACTGTTTGATTCCTAAGTGCCAACTCGTTAATATTAGGGGTGACTATTGACCCAAAGAGACTATTGCAATAGCGATAGTCTATTGTAACTCACTATTGCAATAACTTTTACAATAGGGTTTTTTGTACAAATACGCAATAATCAGCTAGATCCCTTATAGGTTTTAGTAGAAATGTTTAATTGATGCAAGGACTATGGAACCAAAATCAGTAAAGAAATCACTTTTTGTCATTTTGCTATTTCCTATCTCTAGTCCTTCCCTTTTGACATTCTAAAATGAAGAATCTTGAATAAAATGCAGTGAGGCTTGTGTAAATCATTCATAACTAAGGGAAATTTAATAGTTTCGATAGTATCGATAGTTATCCCCCGCCAACATAGTTGGGGGGGGGATATTGAAATGGGCTCCGTCCGTCCGTTCGTCCGTTCGTCCGTCCGTCCGTCCCGATTTTGTTTCCGGAGCAGAACTCGAAAACTATAAGACATATCTCAACGAAACTTGGTGTGTGGAACAATCATCATGTGTAGATGTGCCTTTTGGGGTTTTCAACTTCTTCGAGTTATTTTTTTTGACCGTTTCCATGAAAATGTAACTTAGAATTTCGTTTCCGGAACAGAACTCGAAAACTATAAGACATATCTCAACGAAACTTGGTGTGTGGAACAATCATCATGTGTAGATGTGCCTTTTGGGGTTTTCAACTTCTTCGAGTTATTTTTTTTTACCGTTTCCATGGAAATGTAACTTAGAATTTCGTTTCCGGAACAGAACTCGAAAACTATAAGACATATCTCAACGAAACTTGGTGTGTGGAACAATCATCATGTGTAGATGTGCCTTTTGGGGTTTTCAACTTCTTCGAGTTATTTTTTTTGACCGTTTCCATGGAAATGTAACTTAGAATTTCGTTTCCGAAACAGAACTCGAAAACTATAAGACATATCTCAATGAAACTTGGTGTGTGGAACATTCATCATGTTCAGATGTGCCTTTTGGGGTTTTCAACTTCTTCGAGTTATTTCTTTTTACCGTTTCCATGAAAATGGAACTTAGAATTTCGTTTCCGGAACAGAACTCGAAAACTATAAGACATATCTCAACGAAACTTGGTGTGTGGAACAATCATCATGTGTAGATGTGCCTTTTGGGGTTTTCAACTTCTTCGAGTTATTTTTTTTGACCGTTTCCATGGAAATGTAACTTAGAATTTCGTTTCCGGAACAGAACTCGAAAACTATAAGACATATCTCAACGAAACTTGGTGTGTGGAACAATCATCATGTGTAGATGTGCCTTTTGGGGTATCCAACTTCATCGAGTTATTTTTTTTGACCGTTTCCATGGAAATGTAACTTAGAATTTCGTTTCCGGAACAGAACTCGAAAACTATAAGACATATCTCAACGAAACTTGGTGTGTGGAACAATCATCATGTGTAGATGTGCCTTTTGGGGTTTTCAACTTCTTCGAGTTATTTTTTTTGACCGTTTCCATGGAAATGTAACTTAGAATTTCGTTTCCGAAACAGAACTCGAAAACTATAAGACATATCTCAATGAAACTTGGTGTGTGGAACATTCATCATGTTCAGATGTGCCTTTTGGGGTTTTCAACTTCTTCGAGTTATTTCTTTTTACCGTTTCCATGAAAATGGAACTTAGAATTTCGTTTCCGGAACAGAACTCGAAAACTATAAGACATATCTCAACGAAACTTGGTGTGTGGAACAATCATCATGTGTAGATGTGCCTTTTGGGGTTTTCAACTTCTTCGAGTTATTTTTTTTGACCGTTTCCATGGAAATGTAACTTAGAATTTCGTTTCCGGAACAGAACTCGAAAACTATAAGACATATCTCAACGAAACTTGGTGTGTGGAACAATCATCATGTGTAGATGTGCCTTTTGGGGTTTTCAACTTCTTCGAGTTATTTTTTTTGACCGTTTCCATGGAAATGTAACTTAGAATTTCGTTTCCGGAACAGAACTCGAAAACTATAAGACATATCTCAATGAAACTTGGTGTGTGGAACATTCATCATGTTCAGATGTGCCTTTTGGGGTTTTCAACTTCTTCGAGTTATTTCTTTTTACCGTTTCCATGAAAATGGAACTTAGAATTTCGTTTCCGGAACAGAACTCGAAAACTATAAGACATATCTCAACGAAACTTGGTGTGTGGAACAATCATCATGTGTAGATGTGCCTTTTGGGGTATTCAACTTCATCGAGTTATTTTTTTTTACCGTTTCCATAGAAATGTAACTTAGAATTTCGTTTCCGGAACAGAACTCGAAAACCATTAGACATATCTCAACGAAACTTGGTGTGTGGAACAATCATCATGTGTAGATGTGCCTTTTGGGGTATCCAACTTCATCGAGTTATTTTTTTTTACCGTTTCCATAGAAATGTAACTTAGAATTTCGTTTCCGGAACAGAACTCGAAAACCATAAGACATATCTCAACGAAACTTGGTGTGTGGAACAATCATCATGTGTAGATGTGCCTGAAAGGCCCGATGGGTATTGCACGGTGTCCAGCCATCTGTAAACTTTTCGCATTTTGTCTTCTTCTCCAGAACCACTTTGTCTAAGGAGCTGAAATTTTGTGTGTCGTGTTTAGTTGAAAAAAGGTTCATAGTCACTGTTATTCAACAACTATTCTTCTATAAATTTTCCCAAAGGCGGGGGATATGGCCGACTCTGTCTGCTTGTTAACCTTACTATTGCGATAGGGATAGTGTTTTTGAATATACTATCGATATAGTACTATTGCCAAGCCAACTATTGCGATGCATCGATGGTTCGATGTATTGTTACACCCCTAGTTAATATGGGTGTAATTGATAAGACAGATCATTTGAGTCTAAGATCTCAGTAGTTGGGTTAAAGCAACACACATCTTCTTATTGTTTACAAGACTCCAAGAACTGAGTAGGTATTTTTTTGACTCATGTGTAAGTTTGTATAGAAGCTATTACTTTTTATCATATTGTTAATTCTAGTCAAATACGTTTAAGAAATATTTATTAACTACGCAAAAAGTACACAAGAGATTGACATTGATACAAACCTCCATGTTTTATCCATGTTTTGCACATTTTGTAACTGGCGCGTTTTGACCAGGGGCGTTTTGGTATGGGGCGTTTCGATTGTGACGTGTTTTGACCCGGAACCGGTGCATTTTATTTTCAAGAGATTTAGGTCCATTTTACAATGCTTTATGAGGCTATAGAAATTTTTAATTCTTTTTAGAAATCAGTATATTTGTATTTTAATTGAAAATTACCATTACAGTCAAGCCGCGATAGTCCGGCCACCGATAATCCGAATCTCGCAGTTTCCGAATGGTAGCAAGCTGTAACCAAACTAATCTCTATATAAACTCATTAAATGTTGATTCATTAATCCGTTGATTCCGTTTCCGAATCCGAACACTAATTAGCCGTAACAGATGAGCTAATTACAACTATTACTGCTTCATTAATCCTGTGGTTCATCAAAGCGTTCGGGTAATCCCCTTGACAATCACCACACTGTTTGGATTGGTAAACTTCAATGACAGTTGATTGACATGGGAGTTGAGCGTGTCAATTGTTTGTGATTGCAATAAATTGATTTTTATCATTTTGTGTGATAGGTTTTAAATATCCAGCGTGTCAAACTCATGTGATATTCTAAATACCGGTATGTTCTCGTCTGTCTGTAGATTCAAAGGGAATCAAATCCATCTTGTTTGGTTCATTTCAGTAGTCCGAACATTTTGTATGAAAAACAGAAGCGTTCGGATTCTCGAGGCCTGACTGTATATATGTTTTTTTTTTATACCTGAGCTGCTTTTAATTTTGTATTTCCAAATACTTGATATTATGTCTTACATCATAAATTTGACAAAGGTAAATCTAACACTTACAACAAATTTCACTATGGTAATTTGAAAGATTTCATTGAAGGGAGTGGGTTCTTGTGAATTATGTGAAAAATTATATCATTCTCTCTTTAATCAGACATTTATACCATATATTAGGACACATTTATACATTGATATTTGTCATATTCTAGGCTTCTAATAATAAAAAATCAATCTACTCAAAAGATTTTCTTTATAAAGAATAATATCCTAAAACACAGCTATTTTATACATCTGGTACAAATACTCCTAAAAAATGTGTATTCAACAAAGATTTTTTTGAGCTTATCATATGAACATCAAATAAAAGTAAGGTTACGCAATATCTAGTGTCAGTACTCCTCAAGTAACATATGTATTCTACAAAGAAGATCACTAAGACCTGATGAAAGCAAAGTTAGTCTCCTATAATCCTTTGAAAGATTATTTACATTTTGCTGGGAGAAAACACTTCAATGAAGGAGGTTGCGATGACATTTTAGATGATTAAGACAAAGTGTGAAGGACACCCCAGGGGAAAGAAGGTATGACCTGGGGGTGAGGGGGGGGGGGGGGGGGGGGGGGGGGGACAATAGGGGGGACAGACAGTACAACCTTGGGGTGTTGGAGTTGAGAGGGACAGACGGTATGACCCCAGGGTGTCGTTAATGAGTGTCTCTTATGCTGTGAACTTGCACATTTTTGCATCTACAAGAGTGGCATGTTGATGATGTCGTCGGAGACATTTGGATGTCTCGTTGTTGGATGAGTGGAATATTTAGGATATTTGACATTTATTGTTGAATACCATGCCCTATCTCATGAAGTGAATTTAAAATTTATATTTTATTTCAGTTTCCTTCTATTTGGCTTTGAAATAATGCTAAACCATTTCTATACCTGGATTACTTATTCATATTATTACATAGGTAATTGAAAGTATTTAATATGTTCAACCCAAAAACTAAACATGAGCAGCATAATACACATCATATTTGACATGCATTGTTAAAATTTTGCCTCATGATCATTTTCTTTGCACACGTTTTTGTATTTTGTCTTCTTTAACATTACACAATTGATCTTCACATTGTCACATTGTAATTATGTGAGCATGGAATAAAATGAATTAAGAAATTATTAAAAATCTACTTTTTAAAAACAATTAAAATTTGTGTATAACCTTCTGTTTTACTCTTGTTCTGGTAATACAAAATATCACACTCACTTCATAAAAGTCATATGACACACTTGCTCGGATTAAAACCTCTATTTATGGGTTGTGTTTCAGATACACTGATGGGGGTCCGAGGTATCTAGATCTACTGTCCGTTCTCTGTGATACCGAACATCTCTCTCTGGTAAGTGCATATTTGATAATAGGAGCGGGATAGCGCAGTGGTTAGCGCGTTCGGCTTCGAATCAAGGGGTCCGGGGTTCGAATCCCGCCAGGGGTACGGCAACCTTGTCTGCAGTAGAGAACTGTTCTACACGCAGTAAGGTTTGGGTGTAATGCTACACTGAATTCAGTGTAGTACCACCCATGGTTCGCTAGTTCCAGCCGATGCTCGCAGGTTTCACCGCAATGCATAGCCACATTGCGTTGCGGGCTTTCTCCCTGCTATAATACTAGCAGCCGCGATATAAGTGAAATACTCTTAAAAGCGGCGTTAAACCCCAACTCACCTCACCTCACCTTATATTTGATAATAATAATGAGGATATTTCACGCTGAACTCAAAGTGCACACATTATTACCCTGGACCAAAATCATTCCCTTTTCAAGTTCAACTCACTGGGAGTATGCAACCTAGCTGCCACTTAAAGATAATATCACCTCTCTGTTTTTTTCATGTTGATTCGTTTATTCATATAGACAATACTTTCAAGTAAGCAAAACACAAACGATTATTTCGAAGCGTCCCCTACTCATTAAGATATAGCCCTTCAAAGTGAGTAAATTTAGCCTGCTCATTATCTCATTCTTGAAACAGTTTGCCGCGGCCCCTCAGTGTACCATAACCTTCGTTAGCGATGTGACGTCATACACAGGAGTTGCTTAATGAAATCCTTAGGCGATTTGCCGATTTTCGTCGATAATTCGTTTAAAACATGATAAGAACGTTTTGACATTACAAGTTTCCGATAGAATGGGTATTTGTGCGTCCGTAGGGAGTAATTTAGGAGTTTTAGGAGCATGTTTCGATATTCAACCGCTGATTTTAGATTTGTTCTTTTCCCAATCGAGTGGAGTGTTATGTTATCTTATAAGCTACAATATGTTTTGAAATGAATAACTAATAATTCAAAAACAAAAAAGATCATGCAATTATTTTAAATTATAAACGCCATTATTAGTTTTTTTGTTTTTTTTTTGTGCTTGATTTTGTGTTTGAAGAGTGTCTATAGCTTGAAATCTACTGCGTCAATATTTCTCATGGTGCTAATAGCATAGTTTCATTACAACTAAGAAAATCCTATAATTTTCATCAATGTTACTGGTTTACACTTTTTAGAAGAACATATTCGGGCTATCTTTAAATCTATAGTCGTGTACATTTACAATTACTTAGATTCAGTGTAATACCACTACCATTTTCCTAGCATGTTATATAAAAGGCCTTGCATTTTATATTACATGTGGTTTTTGATGGTCAATTCATATGTTTGTGGAAATAAAATAATGTTTAAATCACTTCGGATAAAAATATGGAAAACGTATCTTTCCCAATTTCAAATGAAAGTATTGGAACTATAGAACTTTGATCAACTCACCATGGCCGTGTGTACATGTGTTGTTTGGTTTTCAATTTAAAAAATATTACCCCGGCTATAGTTCAGTCGTGTAGATTTCCCCTCTTATTTAATATTTATCTAAGTTAGAGTGTCAATAACGCAACTACATCACTTATTGCATATCGCTACATTGATAAACAAAAATACTGAAATATATTTTGTTATTTTGCATAAGGACGAATGTGAAAACAAAAATTATTCAACATGAATGAGGCGTGTTAACACCGTTATAATCCGTATGAAATGTGTAATAGATCTCTGTGACGTTTGAACATCTTCATCATCTGACATGCGTGCCGTTGCCATATTGGGCAACGATAAGAATTGTTCCAAAACACATTGCAGAATTACGGGTCCCGCAATGGTCACATCCAGTACTAAACAGTGTTGACATCTGCTGCCAGTTGTAGTACGTTTTACGGGGCGTGTATATATGTAATTGTGTTGGATAAGGACACAGGTATATATGTTATTTAGGCAGTTATGTAAGGCTAAATCTAGTGGATTCTGTCATTAGACGCCAAGCGACTCCTGTGTATTACGTCACAAGGCCAAGCAAGCGGAATTCGCTCTCGGCTAAAGTTTTATGAGGCGTAATTGAGCGGCGTTTTAAAAAGGCAGTATAAAAGTTGTTTATTGGTTGAATTGACAAATATCAAGTGGAATCCTCGTCATCTTGGAATATGCTTGAATAAAAACCGAAAAGTGATATGGTCGGGGTTAGTGGATCTTTAAGGCACTTTTTAGGTTGTCTGCCACATCGCCTTCACTTCCATACCAGGTACCCAATTATACTGCTGGGTGAATAGAGGTACGCTTTGATTAAAATCATTTGCCAAAGATAAGCCATGACAGTTCAGCGAGTGCAAAACACACCAGCCCGGATAGTCACCAGGACATCCAATTCTTTTTCAGAAGGGATCCTCCTTGAGGTACTTATTGCATAAAATCCTTGATTTTTGATATATGACAGGTTGTAACTATATTTTCCACTTAAAAATAGTTAAAAAACTAAAAAACCGTACTTTGGGTCACCCCTTTCGAGCCCCACCCCTTACGGTTGTCATGCAACCAGGGGCGGATAACTCTAATCTCACCACTTTTCATCCTGTCATTGAACTGACTAGACGCACGAAGTTTTTCACGAAGTTTTGTTTCGCTGAGTACGTACAATCGAAAGAAAATGGCCCATAACAAAGCTGTATGTGTGGTAACTTCTACCTTTTCTACAGTAGGGTCGAATGGCTTATCCGTTTTAGTACTAGATTTCGTGTATTTGTAACTTGCTTTCTCGCGTAGGGCGGGAAAGTCGACCCAAGATGGCGGCCATTTTTTCTCGATCGATTTGTTTTGATCGTGGAATTTGGTCAGATCTGGGCTTTCCACATTTTTATATTATCATATTTGGGTTCTAGATTCGTTTTCGGTGAGTATTTCGAATCGCCCACTGGCCTGCAAGCAAATTATTCATATTTCATGTTCTATTTGTTTCAGTGATGTTAGGGGTGTGGCCATGCTTGTTTACATTTTACTTCGCATTTTGCCATTCGCCTCTGCTCATGTTTTTTACATGCATGTTTACAAAAACATTTACATTGCAATTCCCCCATGTATTTAGTATATATATATTTTAAAAATATTTATATATATACACATGTTGCATGTGCACGTCTTGATTTGGATATTTTGCTTCTAGCCTTTCAAGCCTTGTGCCCAATGTAAAGGGCCGGTGTCTATCACCGACGCCCATGATGAGTGCCTCAAGTGTTTGGCCTCTGACTTTCATCACCCACTCGACTGTGGGATTTGTCAGGCCTTTACCCCCAAGGCCAGATCAAGGAGGGATGTTGACTTAAAGTTCTTCTCCGAGGCTTTGGAGAGCGGACGGGACATCACCAAGCTTGACCCCCCGTCTAAGGCTAAAAAGGTGAAGAAGTCACCAGTTAAGAAAGTAAGCGGTAAGAAGGTTAAGGCTTCGGCCTCCGCTACGGTGTCCTCGGCCAGGTCGGGTCTCGATGATTCGTCATCCGAGCCCGACTCAGTCGAGGACCAGCGGGGGTCCTCAGCCGGGGATTTCACCCACCCTCCCTCCCCTCAACAACCTAACTTACAAAACACTAATTTTAACCCTGTTGATATGACGCAATTCACGCAAATCATTACACAGCAAATGAAGGTCATGATTGACTCGGCGGTCTCGGGGCTCCGTACGGAGTTCCGGACCTCGAGTCATGAACCTGATGCAGCTCATGGTACCAGGGGAGATCTCGGTGTCGGACTCGTCCGAGGCACGGGGTCTCCTCGGGGCGCTCAGCTTCCGGCTCGCGAGCTGCGGAGTATGGAGCCCCAGGTTACCATAACACAAACACACCAGCCCCCTCAGACACCTGGCTTCGGGCAGGTCTCGTCTGGGGGATCGCTGGCCCCGCCGAACCTGGTGCCGCTCGTTGGAGTAGGTTCCCAGGGTAAGGCTTCTACCTCAGGTTACGAGGCGCCGCCTGTGCTCCAGGTGCAGCGTCCTCGGACACCTGCCCCGTGCTCCGAGACCGTCGTCCCAGTGACGATGCAGTCCGGGCCGCACGCGGGACCCACGAGCACCCTCGAGACCCAGGTCTCGGGGGGCCCACACGAGGTCGATCATCGGGCTGGGGGCTCGGGACAGCCAGTGGTAGCTGACGTCTTCTCTCGCTCTCTTGTCCACGCCCGTGACTCTTTCCTAGACGACTCCGAGTTGGCCTCACGACTCTCGGGGAGATCCGGGATCGAGTCCATGGACGTGGATGAGGTTCGGGAGGATTCGGGCCCTTTATCGGCTGCCACTTCCATCAGGGATCTTCGCGGCTTAATCGCCGAGGCTATTCCTGGTGTTGCTGCCCCGGTCCCCGAGCCAGAGGAATCGGACTACCGCTTGTCGGGGGAGGCCTTCGCTCGAAGCAAGGCTCCCGTAGTGGGGCTCCGCATTCTCCCTTCACTGGTCGATGATCTGATCACTCCGCTCCTAGCTGATACTCGTTCACTGGCCGATCTAGGCTTCTTATCTAAGAGATATCAGCTGGGGAAGGAAGGTCTTTTCGACATTCCGGTGGTGGGAGACTGTGTATATACCGCGGTTTCCTTGCAACGACCGAAGGTTTCACCTTCGGTCGGGCGACAAGGTCGGCGGCTGCCTCCCTTCACTGCTGGTGCAGCTGATCTGAAGTCCTCGTATCGGTCCTTCGAGGACCAGTACCGAAATGCGGGACAACAGCTTCAGCTTGCAATCCACCAGGCGTATCTGGCCTCCATGCAGGTCCAGTTAACGCAGAAGGTGGAGATCCCTGGAGATTCCTCCTCGGAGCTCCTCGGGCAGCTAACCGCGGTTGGTGGTCATTTGGCGCGGGACTCAATAAGGAGTGCCACTAACCAAATGATGAGCGCAGTTGTGGGAATGCGCCGGCTGTGGTTGTCGGTGTCCACTTGGATGCCTTCAACACAGCAGTCCCTGCTGAACCTACCCTTTCGGATTGGCCCAGTGCTTTTCCCAGGGGCTCAGCAGGTACTGAAGGACACTGCGGATGTCGTCACGACCTGCCGGGAGACCTCTAGGGTTCTTACCGTGCAGGATCCAGACATCAAGCGCGCACGCATGTCCAACCCTCCCCCTGCTCGTTCCTCCGCGCCGACGGGGAAGGCAGCCTGGATGTCAGCTAGTCTGCATCAGGCTGGGAGCAGGGGCAAGGGTCCCAAAAAGCGAGGCGGGAAATTCCAGCAGCCTTCGGGCAAGCAGGGGTTTCGGGGGCGCGGGAAACCAAACCAGGGTTCCTAGCTCCTCCCGTACCGCTAGGGGTGTCCAAAAATCCTGGGGCCGGAGTGCCGCCGGAGACGGACACCTTTTGCTTGTTGGGGCAGATCCCTGTAGGCGGCCGATTGACAAGGTTCATAGACGCTTGGGCGAAAGCCACGTCGAACACCTGGGTCCTGTCCACGCTCAGGGACGGCCATATGCCTCAGTGAAAGCGCGGTCCACCTTCATTTACCGGGGTGCGGCACATGAAGGTGCCCTCCGCGCCGGAGAAGGCGGACATCCTCCGCTCAGAAATCAAAGCGTTGCTGAGCAAGGCTGCGATAGAGCTAGTGCCTGTGGGCCAGGAAGAGAGCGGATACTATTCCACATACTTCCTGGTGACCAAGAAGGGCGGAGGGTTCAGACCCATCTTGAATCTAAAGATCATGAACAAACTCATAGAGGTCCCATCGTTCAAGATGGAGACTCTAAGGTCTGTGATCTCGTCAGTGCAGGTCGGAGAATGGCTATCCTCCATCGACCTCAAAGACGCTTACCTTCATGTTCCGATGCACCCAGAATTCAGACAATTTCTGAGGTTTGCATTCGACGGGAAGTGTTACCAATTCAGGGTGTTACCCTTCGGAATCTCAACGGCTCCAAGGGTATTCACCAAGCTTATGCTGGTAGCGGCTCAGGTCGCCAGGTCTCAGGGCAGGTGTTGTCATCCCTACCTGGACGACTGGCTCATCAGAGCGCTGTCCCAGCTTCAGAACCACGAATCCACCCAGGCCATACTACACACGTTAGTTTCGCTGGGTTGGATCGTGAACCTCAAAAAGTCGGAGCTGGCCCCGTCACGGGACCTAGTCTTCCTGGGCTCCAGGTTTCGGACGGAGCCGGGGATCGTATCCCTGGCCCCGGACCGGGTCCCGAAGATACTGGGGGCTGTGAACTCGTTTCTCAGTGCTCCATGCCACACGGCTCGAGTCTGGCTCCAGCTCTTAGGAGTCATGGCAGCGACCGTAGACGTGGTTTGGAGGTCCCGGCTCCGCATGAGGCCCGTCCAACAAGCTTTGGCGGGTCTATGGTCCCACTCGGAGTCTTACGAGAAGCAGCTCGTCACTCCGGAGTAGGTCTTGCCACACCTGTTATGGTGGACCAATGTCGATCACCTGACTCAGGGTTACCCCCTGCAGCCTCTGGTGCCGACCCTGACGATCCAGACCGACGCCTCCCTTACGGGATGGGGCGGGGTTCTGGGATCTCTTACGGTCTCAGGCCTGTGGTCACAAGCCGAGTCTCAATTACACATCAATGTGTTGGAGCTCAGGGCGGCCAGATTGGTTCTGCAACATCTGAGGGATCAGGTGAAGGGTCAGGTGGTCCGGCTCCAAATGGACAACAGGACGGCCATGACTTACATTCTCAAACAGGGTGGGACGGTTTCCCCGTCCCTCCTGGAGGAGACATGGCAGTTCTTCCTCTGGTGCGACGAAGTCGACACCCAGGTCCTGCCAGTGTACTTGCCGGGGGTGGACAATGTCCGAGCAGACGCTCTGTCTCGCCGGATCCTTGCCCCCCACGAGTGGCTACTGGATCGAGAGATATTCGAGATTATCTCCCAGTTATACGGGTCATTCCAGGTGGATCTGTTTGCGTCAGGGACGAACTTTCAGATACCCCAGTTTTTCTCCAGGATACCCGACACTCGGGCTCTATCCCAGGATGCATTTGAACTGGACTGGACAGACAGAGTTCTGTGGGCCTTCCCACCAGTGCCTCTGATCTCCAAGGTCCTGGCCCGTCTAGCCACTCATCCTCCGCGTCTGCTGGTGCTAATCACACCTCTGTGGGCAGCGCAAACTTGGTTTCCACAGGTACTCAGGTCTCTGGCTATGCCACCTGCTCTGTTACCGTGTCGGCCGGGACTTCTGTCCCAGGACGGAGCCCCCCACCCCAACCCCAGGGTGCAGTGGGTGGCCTGGCCTCTGTCCGGAATCGCCTCCAAAACAGCGGTATTCCTGCACGAGTTGCATACACAATACTGGCTTCGAGGAGGGATTCAACGAACATTCAATATGAGGATAGATGGGCCTGCTATTCGCGCTGGTGTGCAGATAGGGACGTTCTCGATCCCTTTTCTGCAGATCTAGTGTTTGTCTTGGAGTTCCTGCAGTCTAGATTAGATGCTGGCTTGGCCGCATCTACTGTCAGGGGTTACTCCACGGCTATTTCAGCCTTTCATGTGCCAGTGGACGGCGCCCTTTTGGGGGTACATCCTCTGGTTCAGCGCTTTTTAGCAGGCGTGGACAGGATCCGACCTCCTGTGAGGCGGTCCAACCCGGTTTGGGACCTTTCTATAGTCCTGGATTGGCTCTCGGGTCCGCAATTTAGGGATTTATCGGCAGTATCGCTGCAACTGCTTACTTGGAAGGCAGTTTTTCTAGTGGCGGTGGCGTCTGGCAGACGGGTAGGAGACATACATGCTATGTCCTCCAATCCTGAGCTTACAGTCTTCCACAGGGACAGAGTCAGCATTAGACTGCCAGACTCCTACCGGCCAAAAGTGGCCCACTCATTCCATGTCTCGGCCCCAATAGAATTACCGGCTCTTAGGCAACCGGCTGCATCAGGGTCTCAGGCCTCGCACGCACACATTCTGGACGTGCGCAGGACGCTGAGAGCCTATCTCAAAAGAACGGCCTCCATCCGTAGAGATGAGCAACTCGTTTGTTGTTACGGGGGAGGTAAGCAGGGCTTACCTGCTTCTACGCAGACCATATCAAGATGGATTGTCTATTTTGACCAGTAAGGCGACTGCGAGTGCGCCAGGTAATCCCCAGGTCAATGTTGGTCTCCTCCATGGTGGATTCGCAAGGTACTTTGGGTGAGTTAACTTTGTATATTCATATATTCTGTGCGCCTTTGGGTGCAGTCTGAATGCCACTGCCTTAGATTCAATCTTTGGGAGTCTGTCTTATGCAATAAGTACCCCAAGGAGGATCCCTTCTGAAAAAGAATCGAACTAACCTGTATAGGTTTCAGATTCTTTGAAGAGGATCCTCTTTGGGGTAGGGCCACCCACCTCCCCTTCATTCATCCTGCATGACTGGATGGAAAAGTGGTGAGATTAGAGTTATCCGCCCCTGGTTGCATGACAACCGTAAGGGGTGGGGCTCGAAAGGGGTGACCCAAAGTACGTTTTTTTAGTTTTTTAACTATTTTTAAGTGGAAAATATAGTTACAACCTGTCATATATAAAAAATCAAGGATTTTATGCAATAAGTACCCCAAGGAGGATCCTCTTCAAAGAATCTGAAACCTATACAGGTTAGTTCGAATTTGCTCACATCACTCCCACCCTAAAAGCTCTCCACTGGCTCCCTGTAGAGGCACGCATCCAGTTCAAGATCATGTGTATCATGTACCAGTGTGTCAGTGGTGACGCTCCGTCCTACCTGTCGGAGCTTATCTCGGTGTATGTGCCATCCCGACAAGTGCGCTCATCTGGCCAAAACATGCTAACTGTTCCCCCCTCAAACCTAAAAAACTTCGGAAACCTGGAAAACGTTCGTTCAGCTCAGCAGCCCCTCATCTCTGGAATAACCTGCCACTTCATATCAAGTCATCTGCATCACTGAACTCTTCCAAAACACAGCTCAAAACTCATCTTTTCCATCAATATTATATATAACTCTTCTGACACTGTACAGAGCGCTTAGAGCATGCTTTAATGGATGGACTTATGCGCTATATAAATATACATATTATTATTATGTCTCTGTGTGGGGCAGGGAATCTACCCTTCAAATTCTTAGGTTATCCAGTCCATTTTGGAAGACGCAATCATCCGCACTGAACTTCACTGACAGCGGTCAACTGAGCTATTGTCAGGACCATGTGCTCATCCACATTTTAAGGAAATTCAAGGGAGATAATTATGCACCAACAGAAATATCCATTGAATTTATGTTTTGAAAAAATATTCTTTGACACTGTCCCTTTAAATATTCATTCACTTGCTAGGTTTAATGCACTCCTCTAAACCTCTTAAAAATGAACACTTAATTTAAATGATATATCATGTTTAAAGTAGACAACAGCCTCATTATTCATACAGACAGCAATTTGTGGAATGCTTTGAAATGTTTGCATAACCTGAAAGTGTTAGTCTAGATATTATGAGTTAGTAACTACTGTGCTTAAACATTTGTTGTAAAGTGAAGATTCTATTGTTTGCTGTGTTGCCTTGTATATTCAGATGCTTGGATGAAATTTCAAATTACTTTTAAAGACAAATGGGGCAATAAGTTAATTTAATTAGTTTATGGGTTTGATTTCCATGTTTTGACCAATTTGGAATATAAAAAAATGCTACTCCGATTTCCTCCCAAATGAAAATGTTGCCAAATTTTACTGCATTATTAAATATATAAGTGAAAATTTTTAATTTCTAAACAAATTCTTTTTTGCCTCCTGTCTGCAGACCGTTTGCTTATAATATCCATATACCAAGTTATGTAATAATTTAGTCTGGCCTGATGATTATTTATTTTTCAAGATTTCTATTTCATTTGTGGTTAATTCAAGAAGAAAGCCTGCAAAATCAATATGTCTATGGATTGAAGTGAAGCCTACAAGCAAACAATGGGTAAAATGTTGCACCTAAATCTGACCAAATGTAATTTTAAAGGGGCAGTAGCACTTTTTTTCCTCAAATAAGTCGATGAAATGTATTTGAAAAATAATGTCAACAATAGTAAAACAACCCTTCTCTCTTCGGAAAATCAAGTAAAAAAAATAGTGTACATGGTTCCGGAAAGCCATGGGAATTGTTTTTGTCATTCGAAATAATAAAATGTGTTCACAATAAAATGGCCGCCATGCAATTTTGGCTTTATAAGCAACACGGTTATTACCACTATCGATAATTGGTTTGTGTAATAAGATGTTTTAACCTCTAAAGTAAATATAAATGACATAAACTATCATTATAAATGGGAAATTTGAAAAAATAAAATTTGCAAAAAACGTGCTGCTGCCCCTTTAAAGGATAACAGGATGTTCGAAAAAAGAAATCTTCTTTCTCGCCCACACTTTATATAGTGATGTTGTTATCCACTTTGAAAGCAGAGTTTGGACTGACCAGAGCTGAGGAGATAATCCCTCCTTAATCTGTTAGATGGACAGGATTAGGGGAGTTTTTCTTGTTGAACAAACAGCCAAATCTGTGTGTTTGTTCTTTCCGATCATACTAGTAGCGAATAACAAGACTCGTAGAAAATAGGGAGCTGTAATACCAACCACACTCGTAAAGTCGGGTGAAATCTGCTCAAATAGTCAGAAGTCACCTATGAGCTGTGTTTTTGTTTCCGAGGGAACTTTCCAAAACAAGCTGTCCAACCATTTCCATCATTGCCTGTCTATGCTTCATTCACCTTTCATTTCATGAACCTATATTCAAATCAAATTCTTCAAAATCTAAATTTTGAAAAATTAGCCACAGTATAAGCACAAATTGAAATATAGCTTTGACTTCTCAGTCTTCAAAAGGCTTTAACCTTTAGCCTGCTGGATTATCTAAATAAAGGTGGTCAGTCTTTAAACTGTGTCAATCAAAAATGCTAAAATATCGAATAAAATAAAGAGGTGGGTGGTTAGCATGTTTGCCTTAGATTAATTGGTCAGCGGTTTGAATCTCACCAGGGAACCTTCAACATTATCTACTCAAGTACTTAATGCTTCAACTGAAAATCGCAGGTTTCATCGAATTGCAAGCTCAGAATGATGTTGCAGGCTTTCATCCATCAATTTCTTCACAATCGCAGGAAGAAAAGATTGTATAGTCTGTAACTGTAAAGATTTCTCATGAAAAATCAGAACTCGATATTTCATTTAATGTATATGTCAATACATTTCATTATATAAAATAAATAACGTTAGAAACGGTTGTGTGCTTGTTATGGTTATTGGTGTTATCAAGCTGATTATCTGATTGTGATTGTTGTCGATCAACTTTAACATGCTTGTGGTTTCACTGCTCAGTTTGTTTGTATATCGTAATTACCGTAATTGACATAATCAGCCAACCCCATCACAAGTTGAATCAAGACAAGCACTTTTGTGGTGTTTATAAATTCTTGCCCCTCATTGGTCTATTAGAACATGATTGACAAGCATGTAGCACAGTGGCGTAGTGGTCAGCATGTGTGCCCTCGTACCATTTACAGGCCGGGATTTGAATCCTTGTCCTCCTTTCACAGTACTAAGGTGATCATAAGTCCCCAAATTACCTTAGTGCAATGATAAAGATGGGAGTTAAGTTTAACCTTAGTAAAGTTTGTTTGTCCACCCAGCTGTTTAAATGGGTACCTGAAAATGGGTATCTGACCCACATGGTCACTCAAAGCTCTAAGTAGAATGTTTTTGAATGTAGAATGTTTTCAGGGTAATAGTATGTATTGAAGTGTCTTGGGCATACATTTGGTGTTGAAAATTCCACGATATAAATAACCATAATATCATTATTATTATTATCATAATATTAGTTTACTTTACATTCACATTTTAAATTATCGACACATTTGATTATATTTGAGCTTATTGCCAAAGACATTTAATATGTCAAGTAAGGTATGTTGGACTATAACAGTTTCCGTCCTTCCTGGACCCCCTACGAAGTCCTGAGCTGCATACACACACTAATTGGGCTAATAATTTGGCATTGGAATTTCAAAAACATGTTTACTTGATATCGATATGTGACCTTTATATCTTACTTTCTAACAGTGCAATTTATGAGGTACGTTTATGAAGTAAACTAAATATTGTTATCATCAAAGATTCATTTATTTAAAGTGAGTTTGACAAACAGAAATATGCCAATTTTGATATGTTATGACGATTGATGATTGAGAAAAATGTTTTTGACACTTAAATGCAACACAAGTTTGTTGAATTGTCTGTTGAGGGCATACTGATTCAACAAACCATTATTCCTGTGTCTGGACTCCTTTCACAAAGCAACTTTTACCAAGGTTAACCTTGATCTTTTATCATTACACCAAGGACATTACCTAAGTGACTTATGATCATCTTAGTGCTTTGTGTACCTTTGTGTACCTTTGTGAGGCCGTGCTGGTCAGCTGACATTGAAAATAATGCTCAAATATTTAACTTTTCTAAAATTTACAGAAAAGAGACACCCCCTCTGCAATCAAGATACCCAATATACGTGTGATCTACTCCGAAACTGCTCAGTGTTTGTTGCTTGCGGGCCAACATGAAGACTGTATCACTGTCTGTGAGAAGGCCCTGGAGTCCGTCTGCCTCAATCTGGACATGTCTGCTTCTTCCAGTGGACCAGAAGACATGAGTCTGCTGCTGCATCCAGAGGACAGCGAGGATCTATCACAAACTTTAAATGCTTCAAACAGAAAAAGGCAAAGAGTTCACTCATCTGACCTTGACCTTGATGATGGAGGAGACGACTGGCAGGAACTTGAACACTACATGACCTTGACCTTGTATAAAGCAGACGCACATATTGGTCTGGAAGATAAGAAGACTGCAATGACATCTTTACATAGGTGATTTCATATTTTGTTAATAAATTATCAAAATGCTTTGAAATCAATAATTAAAGGGTAATTTGATTTTGAAAGAGAACATAGTGAATATATCCTTATAGAATATTATATATTCCTCGAGGGTTGCATCAGAATCAATTCAACAATTATGAATCATTTTTATTTGCTATGCTAATTTCCTTCAAATAAGTGTCCCCAAATAACGCTCAGCCGACAAAGTCTGATAATTGTCTTCAAGTTAAAGAGGACATGAAAAGTTTGCCCAGCAGATTGTGTTAGCCAAGTGTTAAGTGGATTCAGCAAGTCACATATTGACCTTATCCCTGTATTTAAATTTCATGTAACCAGCACACCCCTCCGTCCTAATCTCTTGTGTAACCAGAATATTCGAATTGACACTTTTGCAAGCTAATTAATCTTTTTAAGTCTATTTCCAAAGTCTGTTCAAAGTTTTTCTGTACGAATGCCACACTAACATACATTGTCCCTGTTAGCTTGTCAATAAGGCTGGTAGGCAGAAACAGGGTTCAAGGGACAGATTTGTGGGGCTGTACTTCTAAGAATTAGCGCCTCTTTCTAAATCAACATGCTTTTATCTGGAAGGGCCGTCGAGGTACTCCAGGAATGTATTGGACGCTGGTCCCCTGTACCCAGAGTCAACGCAACGCAAAGCGGCGAACCGGCCTCAAAAAGACGCAAAATGGGGGAGGAAGAGGTTTTGATAAGTGCAGGTACGAGCGATGGCCTTGTTTATATATCTACATCAAGGTGTGCCCTTTATCCTTTAACAAGTTTACTTAGGTTGCCGGGTGATGACAGGCGACGAAGTGATGTTGGGGTGACGATGTCGTGGTTAAACGTCTCCTGTACGTTTCGTCTCCGATTTGAGCGATCTGTTTTGGGGTTTGTTGATCAAACATGCTGTAACACTTGAGGTGTTAAGTGGAACTAAACTGAAAAAAATTGTTGGGTTTTGGATGATCCTAAGCCGTCAATTTCAGGGTGTTTGCTGTATTTTTTATGGGAATTGCTGATACGGACCGATTGTGTATGTGACACTTATTCAGTTCGGAAGAGTTTTTAAACAAAGTTTTCGCGTCATGGCAAGGTTGCTGACATTTGTGAGAAAACACGCTCCATCCTTGTATTAATATCATTCTATATCCAGGTGTTATTACCTAGGTGGGCGGCTTGATTGACATATTTTAATACTTAAGTTTTATCCACCCATGGATTTTCATCACCTTATTCAGTAATAGGAACACACTCAATTGACAATTGATGCACCTTTTTGTTTTGATAATCACAGAAAATTATGACGAAATTGTTATATTTATATTTGGTTTGACTCAAAGTGTCTTAGCAGTACAATTCGACTAACCGATCTTAGCTCTAGATCACCTTAGCCAATGGTGAAATATGGGCTTACACTTGAACTTAGGGCTAAGATAAGTTTGTTGAAGACCCCCCTAGACGTTAGTAAATGAAAATGGGAATAGAATGAAGCCCTTCTAGATATCTGAATCGAATAAACCACCCAGGGTCTGCTGACCAAAGCCACTTTAGTACAAAGAGCACCTTAGCCCATAGTTACAACACTGAGTTGCAATCACCTTAGACTAAGAGAGGTCTGTGCAGGTGCTTAGCTAAAAATATTGAAAAGTGGCGCTTGTAAGGATTACCAATATAATTCTTGCAGGTTTCACAGCAAGACACAGTGATTATTTTGCAGGCTCTCCTCCTAGTCTTTAAAATTGTTAAATTCTTTAAAACGGATTTGGTTCTTAATCCTATCACTGAAAAACTGTGTTGAAGGAGGTACTTTTCTCGTCTTTCTGCAAATATCCCCATGCATTGATGGTGGCTTTATCCTCTTTTAACTCCATGAAAAAGAAATACCAGAATACATCATAGAAACTGCTTTTGCTTCCAAATCCACAAAATGTCCAAACAGTCATGTGAATGTTCTTTTAATTCTCACCCAATTATTTAGTATTCAAATCTCGCCAAGGACTCGGCAACTGTGTGTGTTGCAGAGAACTGTTCTACACGCAGTAAGGTTTGGGTGCAATGCTACACTGAATGTCAGTGCAGTACCACCCATGGTTCGCTAATTCAGATGATGCTTGCATGTTTCAACACAATTAGTAGCCACATTGGTGTTGCAGGCTTTCTCCATGCAGTAATACTTATAGCCCCCATGATGTAAGTGAGATACTCTTGGAAGTGTTGTCAACCCCAAACACCTCACCTAAGTGAACATTGAACTCATTCCGGTCACTGTTAGTATACATGTATTAATAATATTAAACGTTTTTGTTTACTATCACTGAAAAGGCAGATAGTACATCATAACAATGTTCACTCAAGCATGAAGTGTGCAGTTGTTGTTTAAGCAGTATTCATGCTCTGTTGAGTTCAAGCCCTGTACACACATCGAATGTATCTGTAATGAATCTCACATACAGTCGGCAAATAACCCCATTCATTGTGGTAACAATGACAATTTGGAGTTACATTCACAGTGGGCTGTTGAGGCTTATGCATGATGAAATGTTACAATGCTTACATTTAGGAGTGTTAGAAAATTACAATCCTGTTTCAAAATGATATTGAGACATACCCTTTTGTTAACATGCTTATGCAATGTGGTAAATGTACTTTACAAAGAATATGGAAATAAGTCTTTAGAGTGTTGACATAAAGTACTAACAATACAATCAGGGGAATAAGTTACATTCTACTGGTATGGGGAATAAGTTACATTCTACTGGTATGGGGAATAAGTTCCATTCTACTGGTATGGGGAATAAGTTCCATTCTACTGGTATGGGGAATAAGTTCCATTCTACTGGTATGGGGAATAAGTTACATTCTACTGGTATGGGGAATAAGTTACATTCTACTGGTATGGGGAATAAGTTACATTCTACTGGTATGGGGAATAAGTTACATTCTACTGGTATGGGGAATAAGTTACATTCTACTGGTATGGGGAATAAGTTACATTCTACTGGTATGGGGAATAAGTTACATTCTACTGGTATGGGGAATAAGTTACATTCTACTGGTATGGGGAATAAGTTACATTCTACTGGTATGGGGAATAAGTTACATTCTACTGGTATGGGGAATAAGTTACATTCTACTGGTATGGGGAATAAGTTACATTCTACTGGTATGGGGAATAAGTTGCATTCTACTGGTATGGGGAATAAGTTACATTCTACTGGTATGGGGAATAAGTTACATTCTACTGGTATGGGGAATAAGTTACATTCTACTGGTATGGGGAATAAGTTACATTCTACTGGTATGGGGAATAAGTTACATTCTACTGGTATGGGGAATAAGTTACATTCTACTGGTATGGGGAATAAGTTACATTCTACTGGTATGGGGAATAAGTTACATTCTACTGGTATGGGGAATAAGTTACATTCTACTGGTATGGGGAATAAGTTACATTCTACTGGTATGGGGAATAAGTTGCATTCTACTGGTATGGGGAATAAGTTATATTCTACTGGTATGGGGAATAAGTTACATTCTACTGGTATGGGGAATAAGTTACATTCTACTGGTATGGGGAATAAGTTACATTCTACTGGTATGGGGAATAAGTTACATTCTACTGGTATGGGGAATAAGTTACATTCTACTGGTATGGGGAATAAGTTACATTCTACTGGTATGGGGAATAAGTTACATTCTACTGGTATGGGGAATAAGTTACATTCTACTGGTATGGGGAATAAGTTACATTCTACTGGTATGGGGAATAAGTTACATTCTACTGGTATGGGGAATAAGTTACATTCTACTGGTATGGGGAATAAGTTACAATATACTGGTATCATGGGAAAATGGTATAATGTTATATGCTATTGGGAAAATGTTACAATGTACTATTTTTGGGAAAATGTTACAATGTATTAGGCAGCTATTAGGAAAATGTTACCATATACTGCTATTGTGAAATGTTACAATGGCCTGCTATATGGAAAATGTTACAATACACTGCCATTTGGAAAATGTTACAATATACTGCCATTGGGAAAATGTTACAATATACTGCCATTGGGAAAATTTTACAATATACTGCTATTGTGAAATGTTACAATGTACTGCTATTGGGAAAATGTAACAATATACTGCTATTGGGAAAATTTTACAATATACTGCTATTGGGAAAATGTTACAATATACTGCTATAGTGAAATGTTACAATGGCCTGCTATTGGGAAAATGTTCCAATACACTGCCATTGGAAAAATGTTACAATATACTGCCATTGGGAAAATGTTACAATATAATGCTATTGGGAAAATGTAACAATGTACTGCTATTAGAAAATGTTACAATGTTACAATATACTGCTATTGGGAAAATGTTACAATGTACAGCTATTTGGAAAATGTTACAATGTACTGCTATCTGGAAATTGTTAGAATATACTGCTGTAAGGAAATTGTTACAATATACTGCTGTTGAAAAAATGTTACACTGTACTGCTGTTGGGATTTGTTGCAATACAACAGGACTTGTTACAGTATATATATCGCTTTAATAGGTAAATGGTAGTTACACTGCTGAGAGAATCCTTTTTGAAATTGTTTAAATGTTTATTAGTGTCTCATAAGAAATTTAGATGAATTTAGAAGACCAAAAAAGGACATGGATTGTAGTGTATGACTATAAATGTTTTCATGGAAAATGACTCAGTATTTGCAATTGTTGGATTATTACATCATACCTGTAATTGTGTGTAAGCCCCCCTCACCCTCAGTTCTGGAATATTCAAGCATGTCCTGTATTTACCCAGTAACCAATCCTGCATAATTCCCCTGTTAACAGGTTGTGATTCCTGTAAATTGGCCATTCTGAATGGTTTCACATGAAGTAATTCATCAGCTGTCTAAAATATATATCATGCAACTCACAGAGTGATTCAAAAAGTATTCGGTGACGTTATTTCCATACACTTGTTAATTTAGTCTTGGATAAATAACTTTCATGAAATAAATTGGATCAATGTCAAACGTTCCAGCTTGATTGGAAAACATCTCAGCTTGAAGTACATAATTTGGATTAAATTTTCTGACGACAATTTAACAAATGTCATCCGATTTACCTATGTGTGTACATTAAATAAAAACAGCTCCCATAGTTCACCATGTTAACTGTTTTCACAACTATGTATATATGTTGATGAAGTTACTGTCATTTTCTATATATAAAACGGAAAATTAAACATAAATTATAAGGTTGTAGCCAAGATGATTCCTCACAAACATGATAAATGTGAATGGGATGGGACAAAAATCCTATCTATGAAAATGATTTATCCTAGTCTAAATTAACATGTAAGTCTATGGAAATGGCGTCACCGTCTGAATACTTTTTGCACGAATCTGTACATGACTCGATGTTTGTTGTGTAAAAACTTCATAATCTAATTGTAAATTTTCTTTAGCAAGTGTAAGCTGAATTAGTCACACAATATGTCAGTTTATGTACAAATATGGAAATGTCACATTGTGTGGAGATGTTCCCTCCCCCACAGAGTAGAGATCTATACAGAATACTATAATACCACAGTGTGGGAGGAGGGATTACCCTGAATGCTGTTGAATACATGAGAGTTAAAGGCGCTGTTGCACGATTTTCTTAGTGAAAAAAAAAAAAATAATATAAAAAATATAAATACGTGTTACAATGGCTAAATGATGCTCCTTAATCAATAAAAAGAATTCACATTAAGATCAGTGGCAGGGGGGGGGGGGGGGTTCCACCAATTGAAAAGGGGGGGTCCAAAATTTTCCCCCTGAATCCGCCACTGAAGATGGTCGCTCAAAGGTAGTTTAAGTGATCTGACTGACGTAGCGATACCTAACCACTTAGAGTAACATTTTAATTATGGTGTAATGATGGAATGGTCATTCATCTTGCTGTCTGAACTCTCAAATTGCATCAGACCTAAAATCTACCTCTCACATTGAAGAGTTCCACACCACTATCGCTTTATACGTTGCACAATTTTCTTCGAATACAAATAGCCGTTTTTTTCTGGATACGGCTTATTTGGTTGTGTGATGAGATGTTTTACCCATTAACGTACCAATATATTGAATAACTTAAATAGTAAATGGCAAATTTGAGAAAACATAATATGCTAATCACGTGCTACAGCACCTTTAAGCTTCTTTTTTTAATTAGAAATATTCTTGTAGTAGAGCCTGATTATTGTCCAATCAAAGGTTTGCTTAATCTAATAAATCCAGTCAAGCTAATTCAAGACTATATTGATGTATTGTTTCAAAAAATTTATTTCATCGCCTTGTTGAAGGTATTTGAGGTTCTTCTTTATCAATTTTCAAACATTTTCAACCTCCAAAAAATATTTCTTTTATTTCAGAAAGTTTTGACCAGTCCGAGAGCTGGAAGGTTCTAATGGTCAATTCATGTCGGACACTGTCCACTCTGCTGTCCGACCAGGCACGTTATCCGGACGCGCTCCACTTCTCTCGTCTTGCTCTGCAGATACACCCAGGTACATACATAAAATTCTCTCGTCTTGCTCTGCAGATACACCCAGGTACATACATAAAATTCTCTCGTCTTGCTCTGCAGATACACCCAGGTACATACATAAAATTCTCTCGTCTTGCTCTGCAGATACACCCAGGTACATACATAAAATTCTCTCGTCTTGCTCTGCAGATACACCCAGGTACATACATAAAATTCTCTCGTCTTGCTCTGCAGATACACCCAGGTACATACATAAAATTCTCTTGCAGGGGGTGCACCCACCCACACTATTTATTCGTCCCTGTATAATGATTAAGACAAGTATATTTCTCGCTTCTAGACGACACAGAGCTATGGCTGACATCATGTGAGATGCTAGAGAGACAAGGTCGCGGTGAGGAGGGGGCGACAACATGGCTGCAGCACCGTGGACTGACCACTCTCTCAGACAGACACTTCCTCGCCAGGGAACTAACTCACAGGCAGACTCAACTCAGGTGATAGATCAGATTAGTTTAGCTTGTCATCCTGTACTTTGTTGCATCCAGGCTGTGCACCAACTTCCAAACGCAAGGCATAACTCTTGCTAGTCTGCATTACTGGCTGATTTAAGCCTTGCGGTATTTCCCTCGCTTTGTTGTGCCTAGATAGTGAATCGCTGCACCAGAAATGCATAGTGGGCCTGAATTTCTAAGCACAGATTTCTTAAGGAAATACTGCAAGGCCTAAATCAGCCAGTAATGGAGACTGGCAGGAGTTATGCCTTGCATTGTGAAGTTGGCTGTGCACCTGCAGGAACCCCTCCTACTTAGTAATCTCATGAAATAAGAAAATCAATCAATCAATCAATCAATCAATCAATCAATCACACCATATTAACATCGACTATATAGTAAATACCTATTGTATGATTAGGTTTACTGGAATATGGTGATAAGCTTTACTGAAATGCACTGATTAGGTTTACTTGAATACACTGATACGGTTTACTGGAAATACTGAGTAGATTTACTGGAATACGTTGAGTAGGTAGTGAATAGCTACAGCGATTAGGTTTGCTGGAATGCAGTGATTAGGTTTGCTGGAATACAGCAATTGGGTTTGCTGGATAAACAGTGATTAGTTTTGCTGGAATACAGCGATTAGGTTTGCTGGAATTCAGTGATTAGGTTTGCTGGAATATAGCGATTAGGCTTGCTGGAATACAGCGATTAGTTTTGCTGGAATACAGTGATTAGGTTTGCTGGAATACAGTAATTAGGTTTGCTGGAATACAGTAATTAGTTTTGCTGGAATACAGTGATTAGTTTTGCTGGAATACAGCGATTAGGCTTGCTGGAATACAGTGATTAGTTTTGCTGGAATACAGCGATTAGGTTTGCTGGAATTCAGTGATTAGGTTTGCTCGAATACAGGGATTAGGTTTGCTGGAATATAGCGATTAGGCTTGCTGGAATTCAGTGATTAGGTTTGCTGGAATACAGTAATTGGGTTTGCTGGATATACAGTAATTATACCCCCGCTACGAAGTAGTCGGGGGTATATAGCGCTCAGCGCGTCCGTCCGTCCTTGCGTCCGTCCGTCCTTCCGTCCTTCCGTCCTTCCGTCCGTCCGGAACACTTTTGGTTCCGCTCATAACTCAAATACTACTTGTTCAATTGTTATGAAACTTTATACATGTACACTTTATGGTCCCTAGATGTGCCTTTTCTATGTTTCCCTCAGATTCCATGATTATTTTTTCAGATTTTCCACTTTTAAGCGTCTTTGTGTGCGCGTCTATGGTCACACTTTTGGTTCCGCTCATAACTCAAATACTACTTGTTCAATTGTTATGAAACTTTATACATGTACACTTTATGGTCCCTAGATGTGCCTTTTCTATGTTTCCCTCAGATTCCATGATTATTTTTTCAGATTTTCCACTTTTAAGCGTCTTTGTGTGCGCGTCTATGGTCACACTTTTGGTTCCGCTAATAACTCAAATACTACTTGTTCAATTGTTATGAAACTTTATACATGGACACTTTATGGTCCCTAGATGTGCCTTTTCTATGTTTCACTCAGATTCCATGATTATTTTTTCAGATTTTCCACTTTTAAGCGTCTTTGTGTGCGCGTCTATGCTTACACTTTTGGTTCCGCTCATAACTCAAATACTACTTGTTCAATTGTTATGAAACTTTATACATGTACACTTTATGGTCCCTAGATGTGCCTTTTCTATGTTTCCCTCAGATTCCATGATAATTTTTTCAGATTTTCCACTTTTAAGCGTCTTTGTGTGCGCGTCTATGGTCAAACTTTTGGTTTCCGCTCATAACTCAAATACTACTTGTTTCCAAGAAGGTATTAACACCTCATATACATAGCTTCTTTCTTATAAATCTGGTAAATGATTTTGACATGTTCACATTCAAGGTCAAAGGTCAAGGTCATGAGTGCTTTAATTACTACAATAATCCTTGTAAACATGATAACTTCAAACGTTTTTGTGCTGTCAGGCTCTTATTTGGTATATATCAACTATGGAGATAGACCAAGATTTGAAAAAGTTTTCGCTAAAATCTGTCAAAGGTCAAGGTCACAGCAAGGTCACAACTTAAGCATGCTATTGTGAATATGCCTTATGTTAACAATGAACACTTTGAGTCATTGCATGATTGTTATACACAATGAAAAGTAATCAGTGATGGTGTGACCTTGAAGGTCTAAGGTCAAGGTCAAGGTCATGAGATATTGGTTCAGGCCATGTTAATCCTTTGATCCAATTTTGAAATCAGAAATAGGTTTTAAGAACAAACTTGTGAAAAGTGACCCCAGTGATGATTCAACTTGTTAGAATAACTTGAATAATGAACAAATTTTGGTCCAAAAAAAATCCCATTTTATTTATGCTGAGGAGAAGGCGGAACAGGGAAAGGCGAGACCCAAAGTTTCGGAGCTGCTCTGCTTTTGCGGTGTCCCGCAAACGCTCTTCTAGTTGTTCAAATGTTACGAAACCACTTTGACTTTTACTTCTAAAACATGCTTAGAGGTGTAATACTTACTCTGCTTTAATAATATATGTTATGGTCTTTTCATACAAAAGTTTAAACATTGATACCCTTTTGCTATTTTCAAACATTTCTCTTTGACCAATGTTAATGTAAAAGCGGGGGTATCATAAGTGAGCTTTGCTCACTAATTCTCTTGTTAGGTTTGCTGGAATACAGCAATTAGTTTTGCTGGAATACAGCGATTAGTTTTGCTGGAATACAGTGATTAGGTTTGCTGGAATACAGTAATTAGGTTTGCTGGAATACAGTAATTAGTTTTGCTGGAATACAGTGATTAGGTTTGCTGGAATATAGCGATTAGGCTTGCTGGAATACAGTGATTAGTTTTGCTGGAATACAGCGATTAGGTTTGCTGGAATTCAGTGATTAGGTTTGCTGGAATTCAGTGATTAGGTTTGCTGGAATACAGTGATTAGGTTTGCTGGAATATAGCGATTAGGCTTGCTGGAATTCAGTGATTAGGTTTGCTGGAATACAGTAGTTGGGTTTGCTGGATATACAGTAATTAGGTTTACTGGAATTCAGTGATTAGGTTTGCTGGAATACAGCGATTAGGTTTACTGGAATACAGCGATTAGTTTTGCTGGAATACAGTGATTAGGTTTGCTGGAATACAGTAATTAGGCTTGCTGGAATACAGTGATTAGGTTTGCTGGAATACAGTGATTAGTTTTGCTGGAATACAGTGATTAGGTTTGCTGGAATACAGTAATTAGGCTTGCTGGAATACAGTGATTAGGTTTGCTGGAATACAGCGATTAGGTTTGCTGGAATACAGTGATTAGGTTTACTAGAATTCAGTAATTAGGTTTGCTGGAATACAGCGATTAGGTTTGCTGGAATTCAGTGATTAGGTTTACAGGAAGTCCGGAATACAGTGAGTAGGATTACCAGAATATACTGATTAGGTCAACTGGAATACAAAATTATCCAAGATGGCCATTTGCTACAGATAGACATTAGATGCTTTTAACTGAGAAATTAGAACAGTACATATACATTACATATATTTACATGTTAGTGATTAATCGTTTTAAAAGTCTGGTATTTGAGAAATATAACTCTCTAACCTTTATGTCATATTTAAACATTATTCTATCAATAGAACAACAGCTGTAATGTTAACCATATTCATTTATATCCAGTAACAAGCCACTCCTGAAAGAAGTGATTGTTCATTATAAGCTATATATGTCATAATCATCTGAAATCTGTATCTAATATGTAACATGCATTGTGTGATCCATGAGTGGATATACATATATCTATGAAAGGTGTATATACAACAGTAGTAATGACTTATTGATCCAGGTGTTTGTTATGACTCACCAGCCAATCAGATTCAAGAAGCCAGCTATCCCAGGTGTGTCTCTCGCACGTAATAAACGACACCTGTTTCATGCAGCCTCGTCCCCAGTAAGGACATTGTCACCTTGCAGTTTTGCATACCTGAGTCATCTTGATTAGGAGAACTGATTAGGAGCAATTTATGTATTTTTTATAAATTATAAAGTTTGAAATTTCCTTGAGAAAATAAAAAATTTTTTTTAGAGCCATGGGCTCATCAGGATTTCATTGATTTATTATCGAAGGTTAAATATCTAAGTTATCTCAAGTAATACATTGTTAACAAGCAAAAAATAGGTTTTTAGATCATGACCCCTGTGACCCACATTTGGAGTCACAGGGTCACCAATCCTACAATTGAGAATCACCTTTGACCAAAAAGTCTCTACAAAAATTTCACCTTTCTAGAGCTTTACATACTTGAGATAAAAATGAAAATAGGTTCTACGGTCATGACCGGTGACCTAGATTGGGATCACAGGGTCCCGAAATCTACACTTTAGAATCACTTTTGGCCAAGGAGTCTGCACACAACTTTTCAGCTCTCTAGACCTTTTGGAACAGGAGAAGAAGATGAAATAGTTTTTTAAGGATGTGACCCCTGTGACCCCATTTGGGATCACGGGGTCACAGGGGTCACAAAATCTACAAATAAGAATCCCCATTGGCCAAGGAGTAAGCACATAAAATTTCAGCTCTGTGGAGTCATTGGTTCTGGAGAAGAAGTCGAAAAAGCTAAGAGTTTACGGACGGCCGGACGCCATGCCATGCCATAAGCCCATCTGAATTTTAATTTTTCAATATTTAAGTATAGCATATTTTAGCTTTGAAGGTTATTTAAATTTGATGCATTGACAATTTTGACAAAATTGTGCAATTTCATTGATGAGATATTTCAGTTATTATTGTAATGAATTATTAGTTGAGGTTTGAATGTGACATATGTGTCTATGACAGCCAGATTATGTATTGTGACAAAAAAAAGTAGGTCTCCTCTCATATGTATTCATTTGAAAATAATGTTATGAATAGATTTCTTTAAGCAAAAGTCGCCGCAAATGGCTGCGATACTGCCGAAGCAGCGTTAAACAATACCTCACTCACTTTAAGCAAAAGACAACACCAGCTACCCATAATATCTTGACTTAAAGGGGCAGTAGCATGTATTTCGTCTGTCCGTTTGTTTGTACACAAAAACTTTAACCTTTGGATTGCTCAGAGCTAGGGCTTTCATACTTGGCATGTGCATACCTTGTGATGAGACTTTTCAGATGAGGTCATCATATTTGACCTTGTGACCTTGACCATGTCGCAGGGGACATTTTCAGAAAACTTTAACCTTGCTCATAACTTTGGTATATCCGGAGGCATCCGTGTTTAACAAACACATCTTGTTTAACTTCTGAAGAGAGAAGGATTTCTTACACAGGCGCCAGACCCTAAATATACACATATATATCTACCTACCTATGTAACATATAAAGAAGGTATGACATCTTGAATCCTTGCATAGGACCAGAAATGTAAACTTGGATCAGTCTACGAATGTTACAAAGCGTATTTGAGCAAGCAAACCAGTTCCGGTCCAATGCCAGGATTTAAAATGGCGAACAGTGTCATACCTTCTTTATATGTTACATACATGTAGGTAGGTAGATATATATATATATATATACGTAGGTGAATATTTAGGGTCTGGCTCCTGTGGTTCCTTACTTTAGTGACAATATTTTTCAAATACATTTCATCAACCTATTTGAGCGAAAAAACGTGCTACTGCCTCTTTAATATATGTTGCTTTTTACATTAAAATTACATTTAAAATCAGATTTCTACTCTTTCCAGAAATCTCTCATCAGCCGCGGTGAAGGCAGATGAATCAACTTCTAAACAGCAACTACAGATGGATGTACGAAGTATTCAATATCTGCTGAAAAACAGGAAAACTAGCTTTTCTTGAGGAAGAATTGAAATTCTAATGGTGAAAATGGGCCATACAGTTCATACCTCTGAAATAAATATCTTGAATACTCCCCAGGAAATTGAGAGTGAAAGAGAAAGGGAAATAACACAATGCAATGTTTCCTGGATTTCTTGAAAGAACGTACACTTCCATTGAGCTGAGAAAGTGAAAGAGACGAAGAGGAACCATACAAGTGCACAAACCTTCATGTGATTTGGAAATAATAGAATATAAAGATGTTTATTAAGTGTACATTTCCACATACAATTGCATGTTCTCACATTATTACCCTGGTCTAGCCAAAATTCACTTGAATGTCACCTCTGAGACAACCTTCACCGGGTACCCACTATAACGGCTGGGTGGACAGATGTACATTTCAAATAAACGCTTTCCAGATGATAATCTTGTCTCAGTGTGGGTCTACAGAATCAAATCTTCTTAGATCATCAAGCCATGATAGGGTCACCCATCCAGCACTAAACCGTGCCCATTCTTGCTGAACTGCACTGTTAGAGATGAACTGAGCTAAATACAGAGATATATGAGAGGAGTAGATACTCCTCAGAGACGTTGGGATCTTTATGGATTGTCAAAATCAGATTATTTTCTCAGAAGTATCCATAGAATAAAAATCATCTATCCAATATTTGCAACATTCATCTCTCAGAGATAAACTCTCCATGTAGTTAATGTCAAAAGATTTTTGATTTAGTGAAATTCAGGGGAAAGAAAAGTAGGCTGCAACGATTCACCACGATGTATCGAAAATCGATACAAACTAAAGACATCGAAAATCGATTCATGATACAAAATTTCGATTCGATTCAGATTCATTATTTCCATGCTAAAATAATAAAATGTCACCTGATTTTATTACAATTAGATCGTGAAATTGCATTTGCGAGCGATAACAAGTCACATGTGAACGGGAGACCAAGTTCAGTGTCTACAATATGTAGCGTAGTCAATGATTGGTTTATATCCTCACCTTTTGAGATTCTCAACCAATCAGCATGGCTTATACATTTCTCTTAGCAAAGCCGCATAGCAATGATCAAAATGGCGGATTTTTGTTTTTCTGTAGTGTTAAAAAATCGAATCGAAATAAATTGAATCGAACTGTTAAAATAAAAAAATAAAATCAAACTTGTCTAGGTGAATCGTTGCAGCCCTTAAGAAAAGGGAAATGTTCAAGTATTAGGATTTACATTCTAGATATCTATGCAAATCTTTCATAAAAGTCTCTGTTTGAGATTTTGACTTTTCATGAATCATGTTTAAACGTAAAGTTTTTTTTCATATTTATTTATGAATGAAGTATTTCTTAAGCAGAGTATTTTGATATGTATACAAAATTATAATTGTTGTAGTTTTAGTTGTTGAAAAGTATTTTTATTTTCTGTGAATGATATCATGAAATTCTAAACATTTTAATAAACAATTCTTACATTCCAAGTATTTCTTTTATTTCAAACAAAATAAAATGTAAGAATTCAAGGAAATGTATTGTGAACAAGTTTTCTTGTTCTGGCACTGCACAAATACTCTCTGTTGCTTTGTTCTTCTTCTTCTTCTTCTCCATTTTTCGAGATTTAACGAGCGGTTCCAACGGAGCTGATTTCCTACTCAGCTGCCAAAAATTAACGCCAGACAGCGGTTAATGGAGGTTCGAATAAAAATAAATGTTAGAAATGGTGAATTTTGATGCCAATTTCGAAAAGTTGGTTGATTTTTTTTTGATTTTTTTTTCTTCATAATTTTGAATTTGGAATAGTCTAATTTCATAAGGTTTTAGGTGGGGGTAAGAAGCAGTCTGATTAAAATCGACGGTTTTCGTTGGAATAAAAATTGCAAAATAGTTCATCTACCTGGATACGAACTCATATCAGTCATAGGTTCCACGCCAAACCGTCTGATAACAGCCGGTAGACTCGCGTGTTCAAGCGCAATTCAGGTAGCCAATCAAAAGACACCCAACAAATGCTTTCAGTGAGAGAAGCTGGGGACAGATAACTCCAAACAGCTATCCTTTGGTCGGTTCCGAATGCTTTCAAAACGTGACCATTTAAATACTACGTTGTGATTGGTCAGCTATTTGACTGGGCTTTGGCTGTGTTAAACTGGTTCGGAACATGCCCCTATATGGGGTGTTCTCAGACCTTGTGGAGAGGAATCTACAGAACCTTTTTTTTTGCAAATTTTATTCTTCGGAACAAGGTCTATTTTTAATCAGATTGGGGTAAGAAGGAAGGTGGAGGAGGTTGGAGTGTGCTAGTGGAGGAGGCAGTGCACCCTGTCAACCGCATCCGGAGGTATGGAGATGTCGTCGGTGTTGTAGATGAAGGCTGCGATTGCCTTCTTTGAGAAGTCGTCACTCAGGTGGTTGCTCTGTTCACATTGAGTCCATTTTATCTCATTATCGAGGCCTGCAGCAAGAGAAAAATGACACCATGGTTGATCCCCATTTTCCTCAAAATAATCCTGCCTGTTGAACCATGAAATATTGGTGATATTTGCCAACTAAGGACATTTAAGGACCTGTGTATGAAATACGTGTCTGACAGCTCAGAAACTGTCTATGTGGCCCAAACTGGTAACCTTTTTAGGTTTTTCTTTAATTTTGCAAATTTTTAATTTGACATAATTAACCTTTTGGGCTGGCTACTTTTCAAGTTTATTTCATTCACTGTAAACAAACTTACAAACTTATACTTTGATTAAGAAAGCAAGATTTTCTGGATATCTACTTCTTTAATATGAACATACACATTTCGATGTATATACTTGCTCCTTCATCACTGCATTTCACCTGATGAAGGAGCAAGTATATACTCTGAAACGTCAAGTATGTTCACAATAAAGAAGTTGATATCCATAAATTCTTGCTTTCTTCGACTATAGATGCCCTTTAAAGACTATAGATACTTTGAGTACAGACCTTCATTCATTATATACAATCTTAGGGGCGGGATAGCACAGTGGGGAGCACTTCGGCCTGGATCATGTCTGGGTTCAAATCCCGCCAGGCGCTAGGCAACTTTGAAGAGAACTGTTCCACATGCAGGGATCAAAATTAACCTTTTCAATGTAGTAGCTATTCGGACTAGTGCATTTCTAAAAGTACTAGTCCAGACTTTTTCCAGCTAGCCAAATACATCTCCATGATCATTTCGCCTCAACAGTTCTTCGGACTACCAGTTTTTACACTCTACTAGCTCAGCTTCTTTTTCACCAGCCATGGGCTACCAGGCTTATTTCAAACCCTGTACATGTAGTGAGGTTTGGGTGCAATGCTGAACTGAATTTCATCACAGTTCCACCCATGGTTGCTAGTTCCACTTACAAGTGGGCAATATTTTTATCAGATCCTCCACGATGAACATTTGCAATATGGATATCATCTTTATTTCTATCCAATTAAAATCTTACACCTCCAATTCTGTCTTGTAATTACCATGGTTTTCAGGATAAAACTAAAGGAGTAATCAAAATTGTCTCAGATGTGTTTCCAGCCAATGCTCGCAAGTTTCACCTCAATGCATAGCCACAATGATGTTGTAGGCTTTCTCCCTGCAGTAATACTAGCAGCCGTGATATAAGTCTGATATCAGTGAAATAATCGAGAAATCTTAAAACCCCAAATCCATTCTCTGTATTTACTCTAAACTTCACTCTAGCTGAAAATGACTCTGGAAAGCAAGTCTGGTTGCTAGTGAAAATGAAATTTCCATTTCTCTGATTAATAATCAGATTTAAAAGATCAGAAATATATATAAAAGATTTGTTTAAAAAAAAAGTCAAAAACAATTTTGCAGAGGTCAATAAATGTATTGTATGCAATTTGTATGACATCATCGTTTTCCTATTTTTTAAAAATAATACTGATTTCAAGTAATCCTGCAATTTAAAGGGACACCGCGTCGAGGATAAAAATCATATTATGCGTTCTAACTATGCTAATTAACATGTCTTCTAACAAGTCACAGACAACCAATATCAGACAATTGACGTAATTGGTAATAAAACCTCTGCATGTAGACAGTGAAGTGAAGCGTAACTCGTTAGCAGAATCTAATCAGCTTAGTTAGAAAAAGATGAGACTCATTTTTATTATCGACGCAGTGTCCCTTTAAAGAGGAAAATGAAAGTCTAAGAATTTTATACTCTGGTAACATATTTTATCCTAAATTTCCAAGAGATCTAGCAGCAGAAATGTAATCTCATTTTCGAGATAAGAATTAATCTCGACTTGCGGTGCCTTTAAGTTATATCATCTTTGGTAACATCTGTTTATCAGAGAGATTAGACATGTCCTTGATAAAGTCATAGGTTGGCCATGTGTGTACTTTGTGGATTATGTCATTCTTCTCTTATCAGAGTGATTTAATCGGCCCTGGATAAGATAGCATAGGTCACTTGTGTTGACAAACGAGGATCTTTCACTTGTCACAAGTTGTGTTCTGCTTCTTAGCTGCACTCTCTTTATACGTGGTTGTAATATATGTGCAGTGTGCACGGTGTTAGTTTGTTTAAACCATGATACACTTCAGTGTATTTATTTCCTGTATAGAACGAAGAGTCCGTGCATTGGAATCACAAAGTGACTTGAAATGAGCCATTGAATATATATTTCAAAATATGTTTTATAAGTCCAAATAATTTCAGTCAACTTCATTTCATACCCTATTGCCAAATATATGAAAATTGCTGTTTCCAATGAAAATCGAGCAACATAATTGCTGTTTCCAATGAAAATCGAGCAACATCCTTTACACACACAACATTTAGTCCAATGTGATTCCCTTCCAACAGAGGTTACTACCTTCATATTTCCGATCCTAACCTCTGTTCTACATTGCCTGAACCCGAGGGCTGTAACAGAGTGTCCTGGTTGGTTGCAATTGAATCAGTAGTGCAATCAGCGACGCCGTTGTAAAAGTGACATTTGCCAGTGACACGTCATAATGATAAAATAAACGCGAGAGCATTGAAATTCATGCCATGTAGAACAGAGGTTAGGATCGGAAATCTGAAGGGAGTGACCTCTGTGGGATAGGATCATAGGAAAGGTCCCAAATATATGCACAATAGGTATATGACCCATTAAACTTTTATAACCTAACGCGCATCTGTCTTTTTGTCCGTTATACTTATAGGTAAGTTTTCACAATTATGTTTGGCCAATTGGTGCTCGTTATTGTCCTCTCATCTTTATATTGTCGCTATACTGAAAGACCTATCATTCAATTGATTATTTTCATCAACAACCAGTATTCTCGACAGAATAACACCATTTATAACGTTTGACATAATGTGAAACAAATTAAAGACACATATTTGGAAAGTGAGTATCCAAAATGGAGAAAGGTGTCTGTTAAATATTGTGATTTCCTGAATTTTATTTCTATACAAGCAAAAATATAATAGACTTGCTATGGCTTTTATTTGGACTGGACGACAGGCAATCTTAGCTGACGCAACGACACGTTATATACCGAGAAGAAAATATGGGATCATTTGCTAAATTTGCAAGACAGTTGATAACGTGACACAAACGTGTAACCCTTCGCCCGGACGATCTACCTCAAGACCACTTGAGTTGAACTGTAGGAGCAGGCTTGAATTACTCTATTTATTGGGTCATCGTCTCCGCCTCAATATAATTCGACTGAGGGAGACATACTCTATAACGCAGGACTTGGGGTGAAATAAATACCAAATGTAGAGTTTGACATTTGACGGTTTATAAATTGGAAAAAACACTACTTCTCGACGTTTTGTTTTACGAAATACCTCAAGTTCGGCATACCCACCTCCGTGTAGGTTTTTCTTAGAGAAAGAGACCTTGGAGCCATGGTTTCTCCTTAAAGGTGCATCCATTATTTTTCATAAAATGTGATGACGCTTTAATACGTGCTGTTTACAGTGCGAATAATTCACTCAGCTTGCATATTCATCCCCTATTACCAAATATATCATAATTACTAGTTTCCAATTAAAATTGAGTTACATCATTATGCATGTGCAGAAACCGAAAATGCACGCCCCATTTACATGCATAGCAGTTATATGACCTAATAACCATGATCAACCCAAATTAATCATTTTGTCTGTTATAAATAAGATTCCAAAATTACGTTTGACTCATTGACGCGCGCCACACGCAGTGCATTGTCCGGTTTTCGATCAGATATCACTACCTTCACCTTCATATCGTCAATAAACTATGTCGACTATCATCAAAATAGTTGTTTTCGGTAACAGTTGGTACTCCCCGATAAAGTAACACTATTTATAACGTTTTGAATATGTGACCCCCAACAACAACCTTTAACGTATTGACCAGTGTCATTAGCTCTTGTCCTTTGTATTGGCTCAGTTTCTGTTATTGGTCCTGGGTTGTTGTAATACAAGTAAATCACAATTGATAGTTTATTAATACTGGAATATATGGCTATATGTATAGATAATCAATTCACATAGGTAGGTTGTATAGAGAAATGGAGCTTTAATTATGTGCCTTAGTTGATTTCTTGATCCAGATACCAAGTGGACATCTGTCACATGGCAGTAATCCCCGATCCTCATTTCCAGTCAGGCAGCAGCTGATTAATCTGATACCGGAGAATTTGCAAAACATCACATTCCTAACTGAAATATTGTCATCTAAGCAAAATAGCTGTTGGCAGTTATGGGGTTTGTTTTGGGTACAATGCTGCACTGAATTTCAGCGTAGTACCACCCATGGTTCGCTAGTTTCTGCCGATGCTCGCAGGTTCCACCGCAATACATAGCCACATGGCGTTGCGGGCTTTATCCCTGCCGTAATACTAGCAGCCGCGATATAAGTGAAATAATCTTGAAAGCGGTGTTAAACTGCACATCACCTCACCTGCAATTATGGGAGGTACTATATTCCAAACACATAATCATGATTCATAGGAAGGATTATTCTCTTCCCACAGAGGTTACTCCCTTCAGAGTTTCTATCGGCCTAACGATATGAAAATCTGAAGGGAGTAACCTTTTTGGGAAGAGAATGATTAAGCAATGAAGTGTAAAAAAAAATTCAAATCGAAACCTATTTTCTCTTTAATATTAGTAAAATTGTATTTAACAAATATATTGTATTAACAATAACGTAAAAATCGGTTTAGAATTATTTTAATCCATTCAATATATAAGAAGGGTGGGTCAAGCATTTCTCAATTGTCGGTGTTATGAATAACTAAAATAATGTCATTTTAAAAATCAATTCTTATCCCTGGTCGCCATCACATAATGTTACAGAGGGGGTCGTTCTCCACTATTATGAACCTCAAAAGTAGTTGGACTTTATTTACATGGCACCAAGCTCCTAGGATGGATAATTGAATCTGACCACACAGCCTAGGAAAGGATAAGGATAGTTAATCATCCCTTTTCGAAAGCATTACTCAAATTCAATGACGAATAAATTCTCCCACGACCTCTTCACATACAACTCCCAATGATAAATAAATGACCTCACGCCCTCATTTAAACCTACATGTATATCAAGGAAGTAATTTTAGTCATTCCCAACGACAGGACTCCTGTAAAATAAGCAGTTTGAAAGAGAAAAACCTAGAACATATCTACTGGATCTAGAATATCTATATACCACGACCTCCACAGGGCAAAACACTGAAGGTTTATTTTCAACAATTAGTTAATACAAAATATAATGTCCACATAATGACGAATATTGCCAGTTTCGTTTCTTCAACAAATACCCAGTGTTAATTTTCAAGGGCGTGCAATCTGACAAGTGGTAATATAGATCTGTTTACGAGCCCCTATACCAAGGTGTGACTGCTTTACGAGCTTCTTATACACAATTTGTAGCTAACCGCCCTTTTCTAGAAGGTAAAGTGCTGTAGTCTGTAACGTTATATAGCTGATGTCGTGAAAACCTCGTGTGGACATTTCTTGTTTGAATAGAAACAAACTCGTAACTTGAGATATTTGTGTTACAGGCTCATGTAGAGGGTATGGGAATCTGTTTCTAGGTTAAATACATATACAGAATATGAATATGGGACACAAATTTGCATGTTTTCCATGCAGCTTTTCAAGAGCTTTACAAGACGTTGTTACCCCGGTTTTGTTCAATTAAATAAATAAGCAGGTGATGTTGAAACAAAAATATTAATCGATCCTTGTGATCATATTTGTTTAATATTAATTAAACAACGTTTTCCTTAGTCCTGTCCCATGACTGTGCAAAACATAAGAGCCTTTAATAAAGTCTATATCCTTATTAAGCAAGTCTAGATAAACTGAATACATTGAATATGGAACTGAAAGTATTAAAAAATATATAATTATAAGTATGAAGGAACAGTGAATTTAAAAAGTCCATAGACTAAATTTTAGTCCACGTTTTCCTATACAACGACGACTATTGAGTAAGCATCCAAGAGGTGTCCGAACCGCACCTTGCCATCACAGACAGTAAAACCCGATCTTCAACTAAAATCTCTCACCGTGGGTAAAATTAGATAAACACTAACCACTTTATTAGCTAATGATTCGATATTCGATAACCATTTGAACTTCATGACATCAGTGTCCCAATTCTCTTCCCCCAGAGGTTACTCCCTTCAGATATCCGTTCCTAACCTCTGTTCTACATGGCCTGAATTTCAATGTTCCAGCAAAATTCCCTAACGGGGAAAATGGGAACCTCATACTATATCGCAGCTTCTTAACCAATGAAAACTCATCTTTCATCTTGTCGATCGGGTGACTTCAAAAAAAGCATTTGACTATTTACGGTTTTGCTAATTAGCATATGTCCTTCGAATATGTCTGATGTAAATAACACATATGAACTGTTTTTGGTATTTGTCTCGGATTTGGTCTTCTTTATTTATCGACAAGGTAAATCATGATCAATTATTTTCACAAAATAAAAAAACATATTTCGAGGAAAACACATTCAACGAGAAAACGTTTATCTTACGTTTATTTTATCATTATAAAGCGTCATTGGCAAATGTGACTTTAACAACGGCGTCTCTGATTGCACAACTAGATTCAATTTCAACCAATCAGGACACTCTTTTTTCGCACCTGATTTCAGGCCATGTAGAACAGAGGTTAGGATCGGAAATCTGTGGGAAGAGAATGATCTTGGCCGTAAACTGTTAATTAAGAAAATAACAAAATGAGAGGAATTACTTTCTAATAAGATTTTTATTTTTTATTTTCATATTGAATATTTATCTTGGGGCAAAAATACTCTCATAATTACCATTACCTGTGCTTATTGCAATCACCGTACATTAATTTAACCGCAGGTGTGCATGCTTCACAGTCATAAAATATTTCAGTTGATACCTGTGTGTGATTACCTACCATAACTCATACCTACCTTTCAGCAGGTGCAATGTTTAAACACTTGTAATTACCTGTAATTATACCTCCCGAGGCACGCGGTGAAATGTAAGGTGATATCTCAACAAGAACATCTATCACATAAGAAGATTATGTCATTTCATCTGACCACTTGGTGACCGCAAACACGTGTGGTCAGTCGTCGTGGTGACCACCGAACAGGTGCGCAGACCATCTGGACGTTTACTGCTATTAAGATTTTCGAATGCTTCTCAAGTTATCTCAAGATCCTCCAAATAAATTGTCCTCTTCACTTTTAAAGTAGTTTTATTATATATGTCCATTTAACTGGAAAGTAACCTTGACGTCCTTCTGACGTCGGTATTAGTCATCTGTAGATATACGGTACAATGTGCAACATAGTGTAACTAAATAACGAGCTGATTTTAATGAGACTGAGATAAAATGTATTTGTCATAATAATTTTAGACATTGAATTGATGTAACTGTTTTGGAAGGTTGATATCATTTAAGATATTATGTCTTTAAGAGTTTCAGCCTGTCATATAAAAACTGTATATGTCATATAAAACCTATTAATTCAAAGCAAGTGTTTTACAAATTTTGTTTGCAGAAAGTTAAATGAAATATGAACATTATGTGGCCGAACAACAATCAGCTCTAATTTGTCTGATTGACCTACATATATCACCTGTGCGTCACGTGTCAGGTGTCTCATTAAGCAGCGTTTGACACACATATATTACAGGTAATCACTGATTAATTAACATGTAGAGCGGTCAACTTAATTAATGTACACTAATTAGCCTCGTAGTGACCTGCCATTGATTTATAGCCACACTATACCAACAAATTAGGATACATGGTTTGAACTGGTCATTTGTACTTACTGATATATTACATGCAAACATTTGAGTAAAGTATTTATTAATATCATGAATAAGAATCGTGTTTATCTGGTCACATAAACAAATATTATATTAATACCATGTTAACCATATAAATATATATATATATATATATATATATATATATATAGAGAGAGAGAGAGAGAGAGAGAGAGAGAGAGAGAGAGAGAGAGAGAGAGAGAGAGAGAGAGAGAGAGAGAGAGAGAGAGAGAGCATTTAAAAAAGTTTGACAAGTATACAGTCACAAATATTCAAAAGTCAAGGAGTACTCCCTGATGGAACCAATGAAACATGTTGCAGAAAAAAATGGCTATATATATATATACACACACACACCGGTAGTATATTCAGAATTGAGTCTGGACGCATGTATGACTAATTGTGCTATAGCTCTTCGCTGAATCATCCCAGTTTCCCATGTCGGTAGCCTGTCTCGTACTACGTAGGCCTACTCAATCGAGTTGCTTGTCTTTTGAATAGTAAAGCTTCACCTTTTACAATGATCGGAGACATTACAAATACACTACAGATTTCAGAATTCCTGTCTGTTCGACACTCAGCACTTCGTTACTTTTTAAGGATTTTGTTAAATTTTGACATTTAAATTGACCATCGACCATTTTCTAACCCAAAACTGTCTATTTTCAGCTTTGAATTATACAAACGGATGTTTTTCAGAGACGAATATCAGTCTACCAATGCGAGCATCATCACAACACTTCCCTCTCTTCTGTCTGGATGTGACTTCAGGATGTGACTTCAGGATATGACTTCAGGCAGGACATAGAGTCACGTGTATCTAGGTCAAGGTTTGCCGCATGCTGCTTCATACTTGTTCTATCAATCTATGGTCCGTACTGATCACAGGTCTACGGTAAAACATGTATATGATTCACATGTACATATATTGTGTTAATTGTTGAATTTACATATTGTCTAATTGCTACTTTAAATTGTTTCTTGTTATAATGTACAGGCTGGGGTCAAAAGTTCTTCCCCACCCTAGCTTTTCCCATAGACTTACATGTTAATTAACCTTTGCAAGAATAATTTTCATAATTTAAGTTTAAGTCAAATTGTTGTAAAATTTAACAAACGTCTTTGAAAATATGTTAACTGTGCATCTGTAATTTCGTTCATCTTTATGTTGATCACTCATCAAATGACATCCGACTGAAGAACGTATATACAAGTTCAGGTACCAATGTCCCATTGGCCGCCATGTTAAAGTATTGACGTATGATGTATATGCTTTGCTTACATGAAGACAATTTTCTTGACACTCAACGGAAACTAACATGGAAATTATGTGTATGTTGATTTCCAATCTTTTGATATATATGTTATAACCATTTTACATACATTTTAATTATGGAAATTATTCTTGCAATGGTTAATTTACATGTAAGTCTATGGAAAATGCCAGTGTGGGGAAAAACTTTTGGTCCCTTGGTGTATATTACATGTTAAATGTATAAATCCGGCCAACATCATGGGAGCGAGATTTACAAACGGTAATCCACTTCCCTCTACCATCTGAAAAGAAATATCAATTAAATCACATAGAGAATATCACTAGGTGTCTCCTGTTATCACATATATCAACACGAGCATCCGAGGCTGACATTTTTGTACTTTTATCAACGAGTGTTGATATATTTGGTATCAGAAGACAAGGGAGTTAGATTCTATTTATCACCCAAAATTATTATTCATTTATATCAATAACAAAATCTACATCTCTGAACACAGCACAGCCATTGAACTTCCAGTGTGGTGATGTAACAGCACTGGGTATTACGTGTTCATTACATCTTGGCATGTTGACGTCATCAGAGTTTTCACGTCATAGCGTCACTTCTTTATGTAAATGCCTTGTGATTTCATTTTGTTGACGATGTCAGAGATATCTCCTGTAAAAGACAGTTTTGGATGATAAATGAAGGATATATGACATTCACCGTATATCATGTATATCTCATCTACAGTGGTGCAGCTCAAGATATAAACATATTATTTATATACTTCACAACAAGATGCACATGGTA
The DNA here is from genome assembly GCA_936450465.1 of Gibbula magus. Lineage (NCBI taxonomy): Eukaryota > Metazoa > Mollusca > Gastropoda > Trochida > Trochidae > Gibbula > Gibbula magus. Next base: position 58,523,417 of record OW388293.1, on the reverse strand, counting down.
TTCGACAATAAAGAGCACAAGTTCTTTATAATATTTCCAAACTGGGCATACATGAATCAATATCGCATTACTTTATCACGGTCATCATATGATGTCATACGATTTAGAGCGTTATTTCATTGAGTATAAAACATGCTATTTCACCCAGTTAAAAATATTTTAAATGATGAGTTGAGTATTTAACTATTGAAAGTGTTATTTTTTTAGGTGTACCATGCGATGTTTACGAAATTCGTGTGAAAATATGTATATCCTCGCTTTCGCTCGGGATGTGTACGGACATTAACGTGCGTCTTGTAAAAGATATATGACACACTTGTTAACAGTAATTTTCTCTATTCATTTGATAGATAATCAGAGGTTTTATAATTTTCGCCTTAAAGTAACCCATGCTTGGAAGAAAAACCAAGAATCCAAACTCACATTTATCATTTAATACTGACACGAATATGGATGTTAATGCCCTTTATTCATATGTGTTATGCATATATAACATTAATTTTGTCCAAATATGACAACTGACATGAATAACATAAACACATTTGGTATAGTTTTATCTCATGTAACCACCCTCTTGTGCATTAATGCTCTTCGTCCATGCATATCTCAAAAATGATGACAAAATCATGCATTAATGTACTATATTTGAATACTATCAAAATATAAGATATGCATGTGCTCCATATAACGAGGGCATATTTCTTGATACAAGAATACCCTAGTATAGTTTGTTGAGACATTTGTGATTTGATCTACGTACATTTATATCATGTTAAAGATGAGTTTGGATCCCGATACTAAACGAGCAAAAGCAAGATTTGATCTTATTGGAAATGAGTAGAGAAGGCGTTTGATCCATCTACAGCGTGTGATGAACGAGAAGGCTATAGGCCTATATATTGTACATGACAAATACTGACGCCCTTGGTTCATATGTTTGATGATTCACGTATAAATCATTTGTGAAAGACCAATAATGCACGCTGAGACTTTTAAGACCTCGTTGTCATATCTGGGGTGACCAGAATACATGTATATGTTTTTTATTTCCCATCAGATGTTTACATATACATCTACAAACAAACAAAAGTAATATTTCTATTGATATAAAAAACTGTCTGACATATGATTTGGTCGGATATTGCAGGTTATCTGCATCTAGCAAATACAAGTTTATTTTTTATTCTTCAAGCCCCATCTTAGAAAAGAATTGTTATATAGTTAAAGCTTATTTTAAATGTCTGTCTCTCATAATTCTGTTTTGAATGGTTCTGTACATGTAATAAGTGTAAAAATGTAAATGTCTTTTAAGCTATGTACACACGTGAGACGTAAATAAACTAGTGTCTGTCTGTCTGTCTGTATTAAGAGTTACGTTTTAAGTGTCTACAATATTGACCTATATTGACCGTATGAATAATATATTGGACGGTGCATGTCATACTAATTTCAATTCCTGTCAACGTCACGGGGAGCGATATGTATATAGGGGTAACCCTGTTTATCAATCCCCCTTTCCATGTGCATCTGGAAAATAAATACCGTCTAAATCATATTAATTTAAAATCACACATTAATTTACAATTTACATAATTAAACAAATGTGCTCCTGATCCGTGTAGGCCTATCAATACTGACCCAGGCCAGTTTACACGTGTATGTATTTCAGACTTGACCCAGTTTACACAGTGATGCTTTCTGGCCTTGTATGTCATATTGTGAATGGCCCATTTTACACAGTGATGCTTTTATATTTATATATCTATGTCGTAATAAAAAAACTACCCTGCTTACAAATCGATGCTTTTGGCCCTTGTGTTGACTGGAAATGACCCAATTTACACATTGATGCGTTTTGATCCGAATTTGTGAGATGATGATACGAACACACAGTTTTACCTGAGTTCCACGCCCAAAGCGCTCACGTATACCTATGTCACGCGCAGGTAGAACCAAATTTACCTAGTAAGCATAAATCTGTCTGACCTGGTATGTAAATAAGGTCACGTATTTCAACATTGTAACGGTGGACTGTTTACCTGTAGTATATTTCACTGTGTGTACCTGGGCGATATATCACCGAACACCTGAAATTACCTACCTGTAAATTCACCTGAGATCTAGGGGGTATGAGGGGGTATGACGATAGTACATAGTACGTATCTAAGATACACCTGTCATAGAGAACACTCAATTAAAAACTACTTAAAACAATTTTTTCACGGTTTCATATTCCTGGAGAGTGCCTTAACTCGTTACGAGGAAAATATATAAACTAATGAGTGGAACTTTTATTGTTCAATATAATATACAACATTAAATACAATAAATAAAACAAGGAAAAAGGTAAAATGCAACAACCGATAAAATTGCTTTTCCTCAGCAATTAAGTATGTTTTATTTCACTCAAAATGGAATTACTATAGATCTGAGTGGCGGATCCAGAGATAAGGTAACGTTGTTCACAAATTGGGGGGGGGGGGGGGGGGGGGGGGGGGGGGGGGGGTGCAACAAATCAGCTCATAAAGTTATAAAGTTAAATACAACCTTCGTAAGCCGTAAGCCAGTCCGAGTGACTATTGCTATAGTAAAACGTCAGGGTCAGTGAAAAAAAGGAAAATGCACACTCTCAACTTATTTTATGGGGACATTAAGAATCTGGAGATACATGGAACTAATTTTGCTTTTTGTGTTTGAGATTACGGACCAATGGTTAGGTTTTCATTAGAAGAACCCGGTAGCAGACTCTGCTTTTGAAGTCAGTTTTTCCCAAATTATTCAGCATTTCATGTTTAACGGATAAGTTCAAGTTATGAACTGAACGAATGTTTACAGCATAACATATGTGTTTTTCTGTATAATATTTTACTGATATCAACATGGTGAATATCTTCACAGTCATCTACCCCATAAGTTACACTACACACACGCCAACCTGAGATAACCCTCTTAACCAGATAAGATAACCCTGGTCTAGACTTTATCAGAGTTTTAAATTCGTTATTTCTAATTCACCCTATTGCCATTCGAAACAGAACGTCACCAAAAACTAGCAATCTTAAAAATCCAAAATTGTTTTAGGCTGATTTGAAACAATAACCCTAAATACATTTATAATTAAAGAAAGTTTTAGGAGATATGGTGTCAGTCTAACCTGAGTCCGACTCACGTAGGCAAATTCTGCGGACACAAGTTGTATGTTTCATCTAATTCTTGAAAAAAGGCTTGCCGAGATAAGAGAAAAAAGATGAAAGTCAGTGTTTTGATGCATAAGACTGTTATTTCGCAATGAACAGAAATTGTTAGAAGTTTTTAATTTTAATATATTTATAAGTAACAGTGTAAGTGTACGACAAGGTATTAAAGGGACACCGCGTCGATGATAAAAATGAGATCAGGTTTATATACCTATGCTGGTTAACCCCAAATTTCAGACAATTGAAGTAATAAGTGATAAAAACTACTGCATGTAGACAGTGAATCGAAGCGTAACTCGTTTGCAGACACGTTGAGTGATCTCATTTTTATCCTCGACGCAGTGTCCCTTTAACCCTGCATATTTTCAACAAAATAGAACATGGACTCCTAAGGTCATCATAATTTTTTTTTTTAATTTTTTTTTATCTAAGATCACAGCCTTTTGCATACTTTATTGTCTAAGGTAGTTTATAATATAAACCAAAGGTTTAAAAAAAGTGACGAATATTTGTTTCACAAACATGTCCTTGATAGGTACTCGTTAGTAATTCGGGTTGTACCAACTGCTAGATATCACATTTTTAAATGTAGCTATAAATTGCACCTAGGCCTTATACCACCAAACTTCCCAATGCAAGGCATAACTCTTGCCCGTCTCCATTACTGGATGATACAGATGTTAGGGTAGAACCCAAATGAACAAACTTGAGTCCCCATGTAAGAAAGATATAATTCTGAACATTTCAGCTCACCATGCCAGCTGGTTCCAAAGAAGAAGTCGTTTATAAAATTTCTCGAAAACTGCCTGCCACGCCCATATTTGTAAGGGGTGAGAATCAAATGAACAAACTCTGATCCCCTGGGTGCAAGGTACCTCTCAGCATCAGGTTCAGCGGTTCTGGTGGAGAAGTCGACAATGTTAAAACTTTACGGACGACGACCCATGCCATAAGCCCATCTGGCCTTTCAGGCCTGATGAGCTAAAGAAACCAAATTTCCGAGTTCATATACCAGGCAAAACTAGTCTTGATGAATGCATTGATAGTGTATTGGAGCGAAGGTTAACAAAGGACAACCGCATTGCATTGTGCGAGTAATCTTGAATAGTGAAGTTTATATCGATTCATAATTAATAATAGTTTACACTCCTAATACTTCACGGAACTAGGTAATAAATACGATAACGAGGCAAGTTTCTAACTTTCCCTTTCTTATACTGTATTTGTGAAAACGAACACGGATATCGCCCCGAATGCATGTAAAGCATTTCACATCCTGGGTCATGAACTAATAACCCAACGTTGCCATATCTGAAACGGAACTCATATCACGAATTCGTAGATAACTTCTGTAAGCGCCAATTCGCACAGGAGCTTATGTGCTTCCGGGTAATACGGCGGTTTACATTGGAACAAATGATCCACCAACGAAAATGAACGGCATCATAGTTTACAGATCAAGAGCATACCAATGCATAGTCAATATGAAAATAGAAAGTTTTATTTATTCATATAAAAATGCGCTGATCTGTTAAATATTGAAAGATAGCCAATAGATAGATGGGAATTTCGGATGTCTTGTCAACTAAAATCTAGACTTGCTTTTAAGACGATATATGTTTTGGTGAAACAGTGCACTGTATGTTGTACCTTTAACCTCATGGGACTAATTGTAAAACATGTATGACAAAATCGTGGACACTACTTTGCTACGAGTCATGGACGAACTAAGAAGTCGAGTGGATTCAGGGAATATTGCTGCATTAACACTCTTAGATCTGTCGGCAGCTTTTGACACTGTGGATCACAAGCTTCTACTCTCGAAACTTCAACTGGAGATGGGTGTAACAAATGTTGCGCTCTCCTGGATTGAATCGTATCTGAGAAACAGATCACAAACTGTGGTTATACATCAAGCAGAGTCTAAACGCTTTTCACTTGCGTGTGGAGTACCTCAAGGATCTGTGCTGGGTCCAGTGCTGTTTGTACTCTATACTAATAGTCTTGCTAGAGTGATAGAGGATCATAAAATGGATCATCAGTCTTATGCTGATGATATGCAACTGATTGACAGTTTCAAGCCAGAAAATGCACAGGAGGCTCTGCAACGTACTACTGATTGCACAACTGATATAAAGTCATGGATGTCATCAAATATGCTGAAGCTAAATGATGAGAAAACAGAGGCATTGTTGGTAGGAACTAAACGTAATTTGCGTGATATTCAAGCTACCTCTGTTGAAATCGGAACTGCTGAAATCCCTTTTGCTGACCATGCAAGAAATCTTGGAGTCATCGTTGATTCTCAACTTTCAATGGAATCACACATATACAAACTCTGTAAAACTTGCTATTATCATCTCCGTTGCATCAGTCAAATACGTCATCTTATAACCAGAGATGCCGCCAAAATACTTGTGCAAATGCTTGTTCATTCAAGACTTGACTATAGTAATAGCTTACTGATAGGAATCAGTAAACGTCAGTTGTACAAGCTCCAGAAAGTTCAGAACACAGCGGCAAGAATTGTGACCAGAACACCAAAAGCATGTCACATAACGCCTGTGGTTAAGCGTCTACACTGGCTTCCATTGAAGCGAGAATCAAATTTAAAGTTCTATGTATCACTTACAAATGTCAACATAATATGGCTCCAGCATATCTCTTAAATTCCTTGGAGGACTATACCCCTGCAAAAGAACTTCGATCCCAGAATTTGAAGCTTCTCCAGATGCCAAAGTATAAAAACACCAGTTATGGACTAAACTCTTTCAGCTGTACTGCTCCAAGACTTTGAAACCAACTTCCTTATGTCATCAAGATGTCATCCTCACTGACTGTATGTAAATCACAGCTCAAAACTCATCTATTTTCTAGCTATTATTCATAGATTCTATTTTCATATTATTTTACCCATAGACTCTAATGATAAATATCCTTAATCAATGCTAACAGTATTACATTTAGGCTTTATTCCATAGTATTTCATCTCATCACCTTAAATGTTCTTATTTTCAATGCGCTTTGAGCATGCACCTTGTGTATGGATATAGCGCTTTATAAATGCCCATTATTATTATTACTCTCTGTAGTGTGTGAAGAAGAAAATATGACTCCAAGGACTTGTGATCTTAGAAACACCTAAAGAGAGGGACAATGAGGTTTTTCTTAGAGCAGAAGACCGAGGAGTAGTAATTTCTCCAAGTTATAAACCGTCAAAATTGTATTTCCAATTCCTGCGTTATAAAGAGTAGTCTCCCGGATTAACGTTATATTGAAGCAGAAATAGTTGGCTATAAATAGAGTAATGCAAGCCTGCTCTCAGCTCAGTCCCAGTAGCTATAGGTAAGGCGTTCAGTTTAAAGAGCGAATGTTTTCAAGTTCGAATACTGCCAACTCCATTCTTGAAATGTATCTTTGTATATTCTTCGATAATAATTGCTGAAAAAATAGAGTTGTGGTAAAAATTGGTTCGCTGGTCTGACAAACCATTCTAAGTCTCTTTCAAAAACTCCTACAAGGTTTTAGTACAGGCTATTCCAAGAGAAAGAGTAAGAGGTTATTCCAAGTACAGGTGAAGTTTAGCGCAAATATGTTGCGCAACAGAGATAAACGACCAGTTTTCCATATGGACCGGTTTTTCATCTCTGTTGCGCAACATATTTGCGCTAAACTTCACCTGTGTTCCAAGAAAGACGTCACCTACAAAACAATATGCGGGATCTGATCTAGGTTTATTAGTTTATCCGTGCCTGAACCCAATATGATCTTATATAACTAAACTGCCAGACAAAGAAAGTGTACACTTCAGTTGATTTTATCATATCGACATATGTATGATTTTCAATTGCAAATATCTCAAGTTCTCGACGGATGTCATAATCTAAAACTGAAAAGTACAGGTGTTTAGTAAGCAGTCAAAAAATACTTCTAAATGTTTTTTTTTAATTAAAACAAAAAATCTTTAAAAAATTGTGTTGATGATACACAACTGTTCATTGATATGTGCAACATATTATATGTGAAAATTAATACACATGCCTCATTCTGCATACATTTACAACATTTTAAACATGGTAGGGGTCATGTCATTTCATTTCTTACCCCTGTCTTCTAATTTTAACGACAATTTAACCACAGTCACCAATTAATTCATTCAAACTACTATTAGTGTTTCGGGACATAGTCAAATGCATCTGATTTCTTTCAAATATTGAATTCATCGAAACCAACTGAGGTGAGTACTTTCTTTTGCCTGTCAGTTTATATGATATGATACAACGTCTTTATTATGTATACACGACAAAAACAGTTCTTCACTTCCTCATCTCAACTTCAAGAACGCTATCAAAGAGTTTACTGATTGTTTTATATATTTACCTAACCATGTCAACAACAACAATGTTACAATTGAATCTACTTCCTTTAATGTGCTGTAAACATATGTTTATCATATTTATACATAAATGCGTAAGATTACGCAATTACGTTTATGGTCATCGTCAGAATGTTAAACATTGCCTAAACAGGCTATGGTCATTGCAAACATATAAAAACATATGTACGTCACAGAGAATGATAAATCACAAGCTCTCGTTTGAGAGGGTAAACCCCTTGACAAGGTCGTGTCCCGTCATAACCTGAATAAAGTATACGGGGATGAATAAAACCTAACACGCCGCTATTGTGTAGTAACTTCATTGTTAAACGTAGATCAAAAGACGGTGTTAACATAGAGTGCTTATGTATGAGAAGAGTTTTGTGTGTCTAAGATCATGCTTTGTATAATCATCATCGTATATATCTAGAGGTACAATAGTGATAAGTTATTACATGATCAAATAGAGAATATCAAACGAGATCCCATGTGGTAATATTTCATTACATGAATTAATTTACTTCTATCAGAGGAATGCTTAATCTAAAGAAAAGCTTAACCATGTACCATCTCGTTTTATGTCGATGTCTCGATTGCTGAGTGGATAAGCAGTGTTGGCGACGGAAGCTGACTTTTATCCTGCAATGGGCTCGACCCTAAAATGTACAAGAATGTGTACTATTGCAGATTGTGTGATCCCAAATATAACACGTTTACGAATTAGTGACGTTTAGGAAAATCATAATTTTGGTTATGTTTTATTGATAGATAAATATATCTTCGAAAATGGGTTGAAAACAACGACGGCCAAAGCAATTGAGAAGATTATATACAGGCATTGTCTATCAAGCTGGCGATGGTTTTTAAATAATGCTTACTCCTTAAAACAATTATTTTCAGAAATTGAACCATACCTTGGTAAAACAATAAAAAATAGGGCCATGGACTCTGTAGCTCATCAGGGTTTATATTGTATAATGATGAAGACTGAAATACATGTTTAGGTCATGGCCCGTGAGGCCCTATATCGGTGGCCACGGGTCGGGTCGCCAAATCTACAATTTAAATTCTCCATTGGCTAAAGAGGCTGTCCACAGTATCGCAGTCTTATATTAACGGAGAAGAAGATGAAAATAGGTTTTTCGGTCATGGCATGTGGGGCCCTTATTCGGGACACAGGGTCACCAAATCTATAATTTAGAATCGCCATTGGCTGGAAAGTCTGCACACAATATTATAGCCTTCTGGGTCTTTTTGTTCTGGAGAAGAAGATGAAAATAGGATTTTAGGTCGTTAATATTGGGCCACTGGATCACAAATCTACAATTTAGAATCCCCATTGGCCAAGGAGTCTGTACACCCAGCTGTTCTGGAGAAGAAGACGAAAAAGCGAAAAGTTTACAAGCGGGCGGACGGAGGGACGGATGGATGGACGGACGGGCGCCGGACACCATGACATGCCATAAGCCCATCGGGCCTTTCAGGCCTGATGAGCTAAAAACTGATTAACGCAGATTTAGACATATGATTATGAATGTATATGATAATGTGTTTCGTATTCACTTATCGCCACATCGATACTGATTGTAAAGGTCAATGTCCGAATAATTCTCCATTCCTTACAAGTAATGAGCCAAGGCCCTTTGTCTCCAAACAAAATGTGCAGTGTTTCACACAATAAACATGTTCATAAATGCAACATGGGCGTATGTATAGGAAATACACGACTATAAACTAATTTAAGCATTTTAGGTTAATATTTGTCCATTCTCATAGCTATGTTGTGATGTCGTAAACTTTTTCTGTTAACAAAATCTTCAAAATTATGATCTCCCATCATCATTTTTTTTTTTACACTGTGTTTGTAAGAATTTCCAGATTAATTTATATATTTCTATAAAAATCACCGCAATTTCCCCCAATAGATGCCGTTTTCCCATATTAAAAACTGGGATGTGATAATCATGTCAAAAGAGACGAGGAAATGGCAAAATATGTAAGTATGGGCCTAAATGCTTTAGCTCACTTAGGTCTTAGATATTTAGTTAAAGTTGATTTGTGATACCCGTGCTTATATCCTAGTGGCACGAGAGCTTCGAAAATCTAGACCAAGTGCATATTATGGAACAAATAATGAGTACGTCACCAATCACTCTGATAAGGGACTTGTCACTACGAATATGGTTATAAATGTATGCAATATAAACAACGAAAGTTTCTCAAGGAACAACACATTACAAGTAGCGGATCTAGACTAACATTTAGTCTCAGAAATATTATTTTTCTTACCAACAACATTTTACAAACAATTCAAATAGTTAAACAAAATAGAGCCCTAAAGATTTCTCGAGTTGAGTAATCTAGACTTACTATAATTGTCTGGACTGAGCTGGTCGTCAATTGAATGTTTTGCTCTAGGGTCTGGATGATCCAGTGTTGGGAGAGGGGTGGGGGTGTTATGGGGATCAGCCAGCGGTTCAACAAAATGAAGCGCTTCGTAGCGCTCATTGATCGCTCAATGTAGCGCTCAATGAGCGCTTCTTCTCTCTTGAACGACACAGTGCAAATTCCTCGAAGTTTGCTCGCCTTGCTACGTAGCGCTACATTGAGCAATCGCGTTCAAGAGAGGTTTAAAAGTAATCGCTAATTGAGCGATTACTTTGAAACCTATCTTGAACACGGCCCATGTTTCGTTGATTATTCAATTCCTCATGCATTCTCTCCATTACATAACGATAACATTTTCTTATATTTGTTTCCTCTCTCAAGTTAACGATGCAGCGTGTTTGTCACGACTGTTTTAACAGAATTTGGGGAAGAAGTGTTGAAGAATCGTATTTGCACATGTTTGTAAATCTCCGGCGGTTGCTCCAGTTGGGTTACTGTATGTCCAAACGTCTCTCCATTCACCTCTATTGCCAGCGTGAACCTGTTATGCATTGAATTTGCACGAATTGTATCAGAAGGTAAATAGTAGATTTCCTTGATTTACAAATGCAAATTGCGTTATACAGTGATGAGGACAGAGATAGAAAGATGTAGAGACTCTCATTAGAGTTTATTGTGTTATCAAATATATCAACACGGGTCGATAATAGTTACAATAGTTACAATATCCGAATTTTACCAAGAATATGTTTACTTTTATCAACGAGTTGGTGTATCGATATCAGGGTAAACGAGATTAATATTCTATTTATCATCCAAAACCATTCTTCAATTATTAAAATGAAAAAAAGTACATTTCTGAATACTAAAATACTATTGGATTTCCAAGTGATTTCATAGCATTGTGCAGTCATCAAGCATATGACGTCATAACATTGGAAAAATCAACACGTTTTCATGTAAAAGCAATGAGTCATTAACTAGATGATGTCAAAGCAATATGACGTCACGAAGTTGACGATTCCACAGCTTAACTTTAATCTACTCTCAAACGATATGTCAGATATCACTTGATATCACATAAGCATTATATCTCCTGTGGAACACAGTTCTGGGTCATGGACAATGTACATTGTACTACGCTACTACGCTGAATCAGGGTTGGTCTATATGCATCAGTGCCAGGGATCCCACGCATCTTTCTAAACGTATGTAGAAGTAAGAACATATTTTAATAATAAATTGTATTTCTTTATTATTTCTTAAATATTAATATTTAGTATCTATATCTCAACCATATGTTTACTTTTATACTTGCCACCCTTCATGAAATGATAAAGACCATTCTCTGTTTATTAACATGGCAGGATGTTTAGCGACCATGTGAGTTACTCTTACACACTGCAATGATTTTCAAGATTATGGCTTCATAAGTTCATATATGAGGTCTTTGAAGGGCATTTAGAAGTGATATACATAAGAACATGAATATTTTCTGGATAACAACTTCTTTACTGTGAAAATACACGACGTTTCGGAGTACATACTCACTCCTTCATCAGGTGGAATGTTAGGAAATAACAAAATATGGTACATTTATATAGCAAACAAAACAATGGTGAGGAATCTCAATCAGGGAGATTAACATGCATGAGAATGGTATACAATGGGGATTTGTAATAAAAACATGATGGAGGTAAAGCATGAGAATGATGAGGATTTGCAATACAAACACAGGGGGAGTAAGTAGATAAACAATATTGAAGATGTAAATAAACACACATGATGAAACGAGGGAGGCCAATTGGCTTTACTGAAATTGTTAAAACAAATAATAATTATAGTTGATTGGAAGAGAGGCCAGTTGTTGATGTGGGTGGCTTTGTAGTTGGTGCACGATGATTGGAGCTGATAGGTGTTGATTGGTGTGGACTCCTCGGATAATTTGCTCCGACAGGAGTGGATGGAAGGTAGGGATACTTTCCCGTCTCTTAGAACCCTTAGGTAAAGAAGGTAAATCCTACATCAGCGACTCTTCATCTTTTGTCAACCAGCTCAAGGAAGCAAAGCTAACAGGAACCATGGTCAGCTACGACGTTGTTGACCTCTTCACCAACATCCCTCTACAAGAAGCCTTAGAAGTACTCCGATCCAAGCTCCAGACCTGCATTGACCAGCTCGACACCAAGTTAACCATCAACAGCATCATCAACCTCGCATCCTGCTGCTTAGAAACTTCCTACTTTACCTTCAATGACAAAATCTACAAGCAAATCCACGGACTTCCAATGGGTTCACCACTACCTCACTCATAACAGAGATCTTCATGACATCCTTCGAAGAATCGGCGCTCTCCAATGCTCCGTTTTCAGCCTCAATGCTGGTTCCGCAAGGTAGATGACACCTTCACCACCATAGCCCTCATTATGATCCAAACAGTCTCCTGCAACATCTCAACGCCCAGCATCCAAGAATCCAGTTCACCATGGAAACAGAAACTGACCACCATCTCCCCTTCTTAGATGTCTCCCTGCAAGCCACAGAGCATGGACTTAAAGCAACTGTCTACCGCAAGCCAACACACACCGACCAGTATATCCACTACAATTCCTGCCATCACCCTCAAATCAAACAAGCCATTATTGCCACACTCACAAGACGTGCCAAATCCATTTGCCATCCCGACGCCCTCAATCAAGAGCTACTACATCTGAAGAACACATTCACCTCACTCAATGGATATCCTGCAGGCCTAGTCACCAAGACCATCAACAAAACACTCACCATCAGAGACACCACCCACAAGCCTGAACCATCGTCTATCCGGGTCACAATTCCCTACATCGGCCCCCTCAGCCACAAGATCGCTCGCCTCATCAAGAATAAAGCCAGCATAGATGTAACATTCACAAGCGGCAAGACCCTCAAGCAACTACTCAAAGCCAACGGCAGAGGAACCAGCACTGCAAGCTCCAACCCAAGAGGATGCATCTACAAAATTCCATGTAATTGTGGCCAAGAGTACATCGGAGAAACGCTACGACCTATCAACACAAGGATCAAGGAACACCAAGCGTCCGTCAACAAACTTGACCTGAAATCCGCCCTATCTGAGCATACCCTGAAAAACAAGGATCACACCATCGATTGGGAAGCTACCAAAGTCCTGTCAACCAACAACAAGAACTGGCGCCAAAGAAAACTCCAAGAAGCGATTGACATTCGAAGGGAACAACCTGCAATAAACCGCGATCAAGGCATCTTCCTACCATGTGCGTGGGATTCACTCATCTAGAACTTCTATCTCCTGTCGGAGGAAATATCCGAGGAGTCCCCACCAATCAACACCTATCAGCTCCAATCATCGTGCAACAACTTCAAAGCCACCCACATCAACAACTGGCCTCTCTTCCAATCAACTATAATTATTATTTGTTTTAACAATTTCAGTAAAGCCAATTGGCCTCCCTCGTTTCATCATGTGTGTTTATTTACAGTAGCACGTTTTTTCGCTCGAATAAGTTGATAAAATGTATTTGAAAAATAATGTCACCAATAATAAAACACATCTCTGTTCGGAAAATCAAGTTAAAAAATGAGTAACCGTGGTTTTGTAAACCCGTAGAAATCGTTTTTGTGATTCGAAATAATAAATTGTGTTCACAATAAAATGGCCGCCATGCAATTTTTGCTTTTTACGCAGCATCGTTATTACCAATACGGATAATTGGTTTGTGTAATAAGATGTTTACCCTCTAAAGTTAATTTAAATGACATAAACTATCAATATAAATGGGAAATTTGAAAAAATAAATTTTGCAAAAAACGTGCTACTGCCCCTTTAAAGCCTACCCTTGCCATATGGTTACATATGTTACATCCAGTTACTTTCGCAATTGACTATGTTGGCGGTTTGCACACAGTAAATACATTTATCAAACTAGCTAGTTTCAGAGTAAACGTTTAGGCCACGATGTGACATGGTATTAAACAAAGCTCTGCATAACCTTTAGCGGGCTCCAATTTACCCTCCGGCGGCGTCGAAAGTGACGTAATTTCGTAGGAATGAAACCCGTTTGTGTTCGCTGCGCTGACATTTGTTGGTAATACGCACACTTTACTGTCAGCGGCGTATATCAATACGCTCTTATGTAATAACATGGCGATTGTTGGTCAGATATATCATGCTGATGACAATATCAACACCAAGTTATAGTGTTATAGCATGACGTTGGACCGATTGAGTGACTAGGAGGTGATAACTGATAGGCACATCACACAAAGCGTTATACTGTCTCGCTGTGGGTTGCGTACGTCAACTTACGTCACCCTCAACCAGTGAATGTTTTATTCTAAAGGCAGTGACCTTTCTCCGCGTGAAGATCTATTTTGGTCCTGGAAGATTTCAATCGGTTAACTTGAAAGTCACATAGAAGATTTTGAATTTTCTCTCTCCGTTATGTGTTGAAAGAAAATTATTTATTATGATGGATATTTAGTTTCATCATCTCAAAAGTATATTGTCTACACAGGTAAATCAATCAGTAATCACACGTTATTTCATGATTATTTCAGTAATCACTCGTTATTTCATGATTAATTCAGTTATCACTCTTTTTTCAGGATTATTGCAGTAATCACACGTTATTTCAGGATTATTTTAGTAATCACACGCTATTTACATTATTAATGCGTGGTTTTTAAATTATTGTATATTATCTTCTTTTTCTTTTCGGTTCCAATTTAAACAATCCAATTCCAATTAAATAATCTAGCCTAAAAATGGAAGGAACCGGATGTGATAATATTGATATTCTAAAATAACCGGTTAGAATATATTTCAATGGGGAGGGTGACTTTAACACATATCATTACTAATCATTAGTCATCATCTTCTTATTCACGAAATTATGCAAAACACTCAAAATTATTATTTTAAAACTTCTAAATAGTTCACATCCATCATCCAAATCGAGACATTGACTAACCCTGAGATGACGTCATCAAACATGCGTTAACTGTCGTGGGAGTACAGTCACAACAACACGTAACTATTTTAAACTTTCCCGGATTCATGACGAACCACAGGTTCCGGAATCCCCTGCCAAATCCTCGTTCCACCGACCTGGCAAGATTCTAAGTCCGTAAACGCAGCCTTTGTGAGGGGACACGCACGTCGCTGCAAGGAAATGATGCACTTTACGCTATCGGAGGATTAGACAAAGCGGTGCATACAGCTTTGTGTGCATCTTCACGAAAGGGGATTTGGTTCGGTGGAAAAAATACAAATTCTTTAAGCTAGCGTTCCGAGGTTGTTTTCATTGATGAACGTGTCTTACCAGTAGTGTTGGGATTTAAGCGTGTCATAGTATTAGAATAGCGCAAAACTAAGTTTATATGTCCTTTAACTGGTTCGAACACCCTGAACGCCACAGTACATTATTTAACAAATATATAATAGATGTTTCAACGCTCTCGTGTCTCCCGACAGTGTGTCCCACCTTTTCTGACCTAGTTCCTTGAAGTATGCAGGTCACACTGGCCTACTTCCTGAAAATATCTTTTTGTCATGATGACTGTTCGAAATTTGCAAAAAGTCGTTTCTTTAAATTTTACATGCAATTTTTTAAAAAGGGGTGGTATCGAACCTCAATACCCCCTTAGATTTAAGAGAAGTAACCCAATACCTTATTGAATAGCACAAAATTTTCCTATTATGACGAATTTGTTACCTTTTATAGTTCTCTTAGTATATACTTATCGATTTTTCCCATTTATGTATACATGTATATAGATAGTGAATAATTCACCCTATGCAATGTGCAAAAAACAGTTTCAACTGAAGTCATCCTTCGAAATGTTTAACCCTACCAACACCTATAGTTTGCATGGATTGTCCTAGGCAGTCTGCGCATGCGTAGTTTGTGACATCACTCGTGTCTGGTATCATATCTCCCGGGAGTGGAACCCATCCTCGATGACCGATTTCCTGCAAGTCTACAGGTCACACTGACCTACTTACTTAAAGTCTAAATGTCATACTGACCTCGGGTCGCGAATCAAGATAACCGATTCTGCTATAGGAGCGTATGTATATGTTTAGGTATTTAGGTCTGAATAAAGGCGGTATGCAAATACACGGATTATATTAGCAGATGAACTTTTAGGCTCCCTTTCTAAGCCTGGTCTAGATCGAAATGATTGAGGGCGTTTAAAAGCTTTGATTTAACTTCCCAACCTTAGACACAATTATAGTCGAATTCTATTGATTTCAAAACAATTGAAATACTTAATTGAGAATGATATGTTTACTTCACTTCCAAGAATCAAGGACTTATATTATTACTTATAATTTAAGTCCTTGCAAGAATTTATCTCTCTAGATTTGCAATATGTTGATAATTTATTTCAGGCAATAAGCGTCAATGTTCTGTCACAGTATGAGTTTCTAATTAAACTTTTTCGAATAACAAATTTACAGAACAGATAAAATGAAATTCAGTATAAAATATGTATTAAAGGGAACAAAAACGTCAATATCGTCGCCTGTAGCGAAATGTTGTGTGGACATATGCAAGTATTCAAGTAGCCTATTATAAATGGCATGCGGACACGCGCTTGTTTGCGCCGTTCTTTGTCGACCAACCAGAGGACAGCTTTCAATTCCCGCCAAAACGATGGCACCGGTACATTGTCGCACGCTTTTCATGCTTTCTTTAGACTGTTCCGCAGTCCCTTAAATCGTTATATCATATAGACATCTCGTCGACTCAAAAGTTTATATATTCTCAAAAAACACAATTTTAAATTTCTTGTATGACCCCTTTTCAATATTGTATTAAAATATATTTAATATAAGAAAAAAAATAATTCTAAAATGAATTGAAGACTTAATGTCAGTCTAAAGCTTTCATTCGCTTTCGCAGTTCCGGTATTCGACAATCCCTTTATACGCTGCTGTTATGGTCTTTGAAAACTATATAAAGCCCAACCGTCTCGCCTAACTAACTTTGCTTGAGAAAATTGTTAGGATTTATTGGCGATTCAATATGGGTGCGTTGTTACCTTTATCTTCGACGTACCTTGAATTGAAGAGATATTAAGTAAAGTGGGGCTCAGTATAGGCCTATATGGATATTTTTAGACTTGTTTGAAAGTCGAAATGGTTACTTAAATCCAGCAGTGTGGAGATGATTATTTGCGAAACTGAATAGGCTTGTTTTGTAGACTATCTCAAACGCACTAAACTAATTATTTTCCATTTGCTTTACCGCAATTCATGGAAAGCAATTCAAATATTTTTCAGCGATGGTTTTTTCAAATATTTTATCCTTTTAAAAACCATTTCCCGAGCATCAACCATTACACACGCATTCTATAAATTGGTTTACTAGAGTTAAATCATATCAATAATTTACACATTAAAAATTAAGATCACATTTATGTACGTCTAGGTTTGGTACGAACAGGACAGAAATGATTAAAGTTTACTATATTTGGAAAAACACATTAGGCTACTTCTTGTAAACTTTACCATGTCTTTATAGTATCGCCTGTTATATTATGCTTGTCAATATTGTCATAATATGAATATGGAAAAATAAACGACAAAGGTTTCATTTATAAGCGATGATGTTTAAATTAAAATTATATATACAAGCGGCTCCGTATTATGTTGATAGTTGATATGATGTTTTACAATAATAACATTAAGGGAAATATATATTAGATCATTCACTACAGAATTAAAGTACAGTGATTTCTCGTTCAATTAAGCTAAACATCAACAAAATCGGTGCATTATTTCTGAAGTTATGACACTTGAAACACGCTTTTTTACCTGTCAAACTTGAGAGGGCCAAAATGGTGTCTCAGAAATACATCAATAAAAATCGAGGAAACAGTGCTTTCATTCTGTACTATGTAGTACGTGTATAGAATGTGTTTTGACATTTTTAAATGTGGACTTGTTTGCATGGGCAGGGGGTAAAATTGGCGTTGCATCCCTTTCTTTATTTATTAGTATAGGGTATATATCGCATCGTAGTATTGGACCTATTTGTTTTCAGCAATACAAGCCCCTGTGCTCAGGTATTGAATAGGATAGGGACACTGTTTAACAAATTGAGTAGACCTTAAATTCAAGTAAAAAGCTAAAAGGAGTTACTTTTTACAATTACGATGACCTATTATATTATCGACAATGAAGTTATATGTGCTTGGCATTCCTGAGAACTCAATTCCTATCGGAATTCGTTAACCCCCTTACAACCAACGTATATAAACTAAAACACTGTGCTGCTGTGGTAGACGCGATGGGTTAACGTCGTTGTGAGTAAACTTAGCCCAGTTTTATTACCTATTGTGATCCTTGTGTATTCAGATCACACAGTGGGCGTTTTTATAAGCGAGAATAATTTATGAAATCAAGCTTTTAAAAAACCGATGACGTTTCAACCAGATAAATGTTTGACTTTAAATAGCCACTATACATCGCGTAATGACTCACAAACTCGACCCAAGTCAGTCCTGGAATGTTTGTTATCTTGTAAGATACTCACACATCCATAAAATGTGCTAGCATTTCGATTGATACATATACAATATTGCCCTGGGATGTGTATATCCTATGTGTGTAACCTTACTACACGGAGTATGGCTTTAGGTCATAGCTTATAGCGATAAATTTGATTGATCGGTCGGTTGTGTAAATATTAGATCACAGAATGACAAAACCTACTTTAAATCTTACACAGAGGTTATAAATAAATGGGAACGGACCCCAAAACAATCAGTTATACTATCGGAGTACATTGACGAAATAATCCGCATTCTGTAACAGTTTTGATAATATGAGTGAGCAGCGGAACTCATGATCTCATACCACAGCTTACCCTGTGTCATGTGACCTCGACAGTCGACGCATGCGTTGTAGTAGTGTTATTTTGGGCGAGGCCAGCGCTGCAAAGACTTGTGGCAAAACCTGCGACTTTTGGAATCATTTCTTACCACAATTCGCTAAAATGGACCGCGATAAACCGATGTTAGAGTTGGCGAACGACGACCAAGATCAATCCCCTGCCATTAGACAAGAATTCAAACTGTTTATCAAGGTACGTATCACGATCGGCGAAGACGGTAGGGCATTTTCAAGTGAACATGGCGGTGGTTATTGCGCCTCTCGTGTCCAAACATCATGTCAACGACTTGAAACAAAGGTGGCGTGACACGCTCTCTCAGATCGACACTAAATAACGACATCAAAAGTGATGTGTTGAAAACTGCATGTGTGATTCAAGGGCAGAAATATTTCATCGATTTATTTGTATTCGCGTCAAATCTGGCTGCGACATTATATTGTTGGGCGGTAAGAACAGTCCCTGTAAAACGTGATTCCCCAACTGGGCAGAATGATACATACTGTGTTATCCAATTTCTAGGGAATACGGGATGTTATTCCTTGTGTTTGTATCATCTTGGTGATTTATTGTGTTACAAACTTACTTTATAACTTCATCTAAACACCCATATATATAACTTTATTATAAAGTTTCAATGTTTAAAATAACGATTTCAACCCACAAAGTACGATAACGGTACGCTAATTTACAATATTAACTTGATGAAAGCATATATAGCATATGGCATACGTTTGTAAAATAAATGTGTCTTATTTTATAATTTATTACTCCCATTTTGACACCATTGGTTGGTATTTTATAATTAGTAACTTCATTTCAATTAAGATTATTGGTTATGTTTATAACCGTACAAATTTCACCAAGCTTGTCATGTTTGTATGAGAACATTTTCGAAGAGGACTTTTTATTGTTGTGTAAATACTAAGGTCATTTAAAATAAATAAATAGGAAACAGCTTAAATTTTTTACTATCTGAATCTTTGAGTCTATATAAAAAATAATGTGAAATCTTGAGGGATATGCGTTTCTTGCATTTGCTAAAAGAACTAACTTTTGGCTTAATCTAGGTCAAATAAAAAAAAATTCTTACAGGGCTGTTTTTGGTTTTGCACTAAACATGAAATATAATTTACCCCTTCCATTCCTTTAACTCTATTCTATTATAAACATTGTCAAAGTTTCATTCATGTTTTTCAAATAAATACAGAGTGACGCAAAAAGAATTCGGACGGTGACGTTATTTCCATAGACTTACACATTAATTTAGTCTAGGATAAATCATTTTCATAGATAGGAATACTGTCCAATCCTGTTCACGTTTATCAAGTTTGTGAGGAATCATCTTGGCTACAGCCTCATTATTTATGTTTAATTTTCCGTTTTCTATAGAGGGAAGGACAATAATTTGATCGACATATATACATAGTTGTAAAAAAATTAACATGGCCATCTATGGGAGCTGTTTTTATTTAATGTACACATGTAGGTAAATTGGATAACACTTGTTAAATCTTCAGAAAATTAAGTCTAAATTATGTACTTCAAGCTGAGATGATTTCAAGTGAAAATTATTTATCCTAGACTAAATTAATGTGCAAGTCTATGGAAATAACGTCAACGTCCGAATACTTTTTGCATCACTCTGTAGACTAAAAATATAGAGCAAATAAGATAGCACTGCACGACAGTCCCCACTATGATTTTTGTATATGGCCTATTTGATAATTTTCAGCGTGATTTGCATGTTCTAGTTTGGTCACAGCATTGCATTGACATGTATTTGCTTACCAGAACACTTGTAGTTAACCTATTAGCTGCTGATGGAGTGTCCAACCATGCTGGCTGATTTTTGGGGATCTTTATCCGGGGAGTCAATGATTAACTGGCAACAGGGATGGCCATACCTAGAATACCAAACCTCCCTATGCTACGCATAATTCTAAACGTTAAAATATGATTGTATATAATTCAATTGCAAGTCTCCATCACTGGCTGATTTAAGCCTTACAGTATTTCCCACAGTTTTACATGCTAAGATAGTGGAGCACTGCACCTGAAATGCTTAGCGGGCTCCAATTTCCTAGCACGGAAACCTTCAGGAAATACTGCAAGTCTTAAATCAGCCAGTGATGGAGACTTGCAATTGAATTATACAATCGTATTTTAACAAGCCGAAAGGGCTAATGTATTTATACTGAACTATTCCATTAATTGTCTTTTTCACAAACCATTGGCTACAATTAATTTTGTACTCTATAACCACTTCAGGGATCGTGAAAAGTTGGGACGATGGGTCATTTAGCACATTGGATGAAAAAATGGGCCAAAAAAGAAATTTTGATTTTGATGCCAAGGGGAATGGTCCATTTAAAATTCCAAAAGTCCTAAAAATGGCCATTGTCAAAGGTGTATTCCCAAATCCTGCCACAATAACAGTTCATATCCATTTATGATTTAACAGCTTTCTTCTTTATTGCAGGCATCACCCATAAGTA
Source organism: Gibbula magus (assembly GCA_936450465.1). Lineage (NCBI taxonomy): Eukaryota > Metazoa > Mollusca > Gastropoda > Trochida > Trochidae > Gibbula > Gibbula magus. Next base: position 58,502,038 of record OW388293.1, on the reverse strand, counting down.
AAGAGGAGAGGGGGGCGTGTCCTGTATGTCAACATTGGTTCATGGTAGCATATCTTATCGCTCGGAAACAAAGTGGCGTGAACTTTTCAGTCTACACAGTGCTGGAGGGAAGTCCGCCAGCAGAGTTCGTAGGCTGGAGCAAGAAGTTTCCTGTCGTGCTACCCGTCAACTGCACAGACAAGAAGGGAGCACTCATCGGCTGTGAACTCAAGGATAACTTCGAGGAGATCGAAAAATTCTTCGAGGCGATCAACAGAGAATGCCCAGAACTGAAAAGACACAATATTGAAAACAGCGAAGCCAATAGCAGAATAGACTCCTTGTATACTGTAAGTATCATTAGCAGCTATCAGTTTTTGCACAGTTGCTGCCGGCGCGTATTGTATTGGCTATAACTTTTTTCCTAGAAGGTTTTGAGAACTCATATACATAACTTCTTACTTACCGGTATATACCCCTGGGGAATTTTTTTAACATGATCACATTCAAGGTCAAAGGTCAAGGTCACAAGTTCTGAAATTCCTAAAATAATCCTTGTAAACATGATAACTTCAAACTTACAAACAAACGTTTGTGCAGGCTCTTATTTGGTATATATGAACTATGGAGAAAGACCAAGATTTGAAAAGGTTTTCGCTAAAATCTGTCAAAGGTCAAGGTCAGTTAGGTCACAACTTAAACATGCTTTTGTGAATATGCTGTATTTAACTATGAACACTGAGTCATTGCATGATTGTTATACACAATGAAAAGTGATCTTTGATGGTGTGACCTTGAAGGTCAAAGGTCAAGGCCACGTTAATCCTTTGATCAAATTTTGAAATAAGAAATAGGTTTTAAGAACAAACTTGTGAAAAGTGACCCCAGTGATGATTGGTAACAACTCAAATAATGAACAAGCCTTTGTTAAAAAGAATTCCCATTTTATTGATGCTGACGAGAAGGGTGGAACAGGGAAAGGTGAGACCCTAAGTTTCGGAGCTGCTCTGCTTTTGCGGTGTCCCGCAAATGCTCATCTAGTCCCTAAACCTTTTTGTCTCTTTAGTCAACGTAACATGATATGATGGTAGACCATCATTTAATGTGGGGGCGGGATAGCGCAGTGGTTAGCGCGTTCTGCTTCGGATCAAGAGGTCCGGGGTTCGAATCCCGCCAGGGGCACAGCAACTTTGTCTGCAGTAGAGAACTGTTCTACACGCAGCAAGGTTTGGGTGCAATGCTACACTGAATTTCAGCGTAGTACCACCCATAGTTCGCTAGTTCCATAGCCACATGACGTTGCGGGCTTTCTCCCTGCCATAATACTAGCAGCCGCGATATAAGTGAAATACTCTTGAAAGCGGCGTTAAACCCCAACTCACCTCACCTCATTTAATGTCTTCCATGGATCTAGCCACGAAATGATATTATTAGTCTTTGTTCATTGCGTATTGTGGTACAGAATCAAGAATACCAAAAAAGTAAAGCTATAACTAAACACACTTGAGTTGAAAAAGAAATCGAGTGATTGTAAAAGTTTGTAAAGTAGATAAACATGGAATATGATACAAGCCGAAAATACACTTTGATACACAGTGCAAAAGGGGGCGGGATAGCGCAGTGGTTAGCGTGTTCGGCTTCGGATCAAGAGGTCCGGGGTATGAATCCCGCCAGGGGCACGGCAACTTTGTCTGCAGTAGAGAACTGTTCTACACGCAGTAAGGTTTGGGTGCAATGCTACACTGAATTTCAGCGTAGTACCACCCATGGTTCACTAGTTCCAGCCGCTGCTCGCAGGTTTCACCGCAAAGCATAGCCACATGGCGTTGCGGGCTTTCTCCCTGCCCTAATACTAGCAGCTGCGATATAAGTGAAATACTCTTGAAAGCGGTGTTAAACCCCAACTCACCTCACCTCACAGTGCAAAAACCGTGGTTCAAGTAGTAGATCTAGTTGTGAATTGTTTCAGCCCTAACTTGCCATGGTTTATCACTAGCCAGGCATTAAAAATGTGTTAGTTCAATCTGGGTATGGTTACTATGGTAACATTCCATGTCTGGCAATCAAACTGCTCACCGAAACTGTGTAAGAAATAATCGTTTAAATAAAGATCAAATTATGTATAAATCATTTACATAATGTAATTAACTGAAAGCTACTCTGGTAATGAAATGAGGGCATGTGGAAATAATGTCACCTGTTCTTTGACCAGTTTAATGTTTTAGAAGTGTACCCCTCCGAGCTCAGTAAGTGTATTGGATCTTACTTCTTGGTTTAAGCTGAAGGCGGCAATTATGATTATCCTCTCTACCAAATGAGGGTTTATTTAATGTCAAGTCAGATACAAATTCTCACCGGTCCTGTAAGTCTTTATAACCAAAATAAAAATTCATATTTTGTGTCTGAAAGATGCACCCATCTATAATGTAATGAGTCTTTTTTAACCATTTAATTACACAAAATATTATAATCCTAAATATGTATTAGAAAGGAGAATGTTGATTAGACTATCAATTTCTATATTAGTGCACTTTTTCTGAAAGTACAGAAATGTTGAAAAAGCAGTTAGAGATCCAAGTTTGTGGTCTTAATTCTCAATCTTTCATCGTCTATTGCTTTCATGAAGGAGTTTCATATCATCTATCATGCAAGAATTCACCTCATTTCGTTGTACCAAAACTATCAATGGGGGAAGATACAACCTTGCCTTACACAATCATTCAGGAAAAGTAATTGGATATATTAAAATTCTAAAGATTCTTTCTAAGAAATGTCGACCAATGAGAGTTTTCCTTTGCAGTATGTTAGATATAATATCTAGATATATCAATGGATAGATATCTCCTTTGCTTTCCGTTGTGGAATGTAGATTATACCAAATCTCTGCGGATCTCTTCCTGTTAATAGCGTGCATATTATTTTTAACAGCCACTAGGAAAATTTGTTAACTCAAATGTTTGTTGAATTACCAAATGGCTTCCATGGCCATACTTAGTTCCAATTAGCATATTATAGATAAGTTACCACGTTACCGGGCTAGATATGTGGATGTACATGCTATCCGTGCATGTGAGCTCCCTACTCTTATCTGTGGACAGCGAGCTATCGCTATCTTTATTAGCCTATCCCCACTACGCAGACACTGGCTAATCTACTGCACTTGTTTACTTGTCTACATCGTCTAATGTTGAGCAATGTCAGCTTAATCTAGGTTAATCACAATTGTTTACTTTTGAAATGAGTGTTTTGGTGCAAAATTAGCGAAATTATTCTAAATGCCCTTCAAAAACTTAAATCATTCTTTCCAGTCAGAATGTAAGTTCGTTGTTTACATACTCATGAGTGATCAGTGGGAAAAACCTCCAGAAATTTTCTGTAAAAATAATGAGATATTTGTTATGATACAAATTACAATTGTGATTTTGTTTTATCCGAACTTTCGGAACGAAAAGCATTAATTAAACCCTTCCCCTTTTAGATTAAGCTTGTCATGAATAAACCAAACTACCATACAGTTCTGTGACTCAAAGTAATACTAAAAGAAATGAAACGTTTACTGAAATGATATTTTGAATTTGAATGGGACAATATCCCCAAAAGCCTGCCCATAGTGATCAATTGAATACAAAGCTGAAGTAAGCTCGTCAGTTTCAAAGTTCTATCTGTACCAAATGTAGTATCTTGAGCTTCATGTAATCACTCTTTCAACTCGTAACAAAGCTCCATGTCATCTTGTCCTGGATCCCTCTGAATTTGTATCTCAACTAAATCATATTGATTACTGTTCATAGTCAAAATTCACAGCAAGCAAATCACAAAGCTTGTTTTCTTCCGACATTGACATTCACTGAAGCAGAAAGTATCTGCTGGGTTTGCTCTGGGCCTGTTCGTGTGTGCTTGACCTAGTTCCGATGCAGGCAGTTGGGCTGCTATCAGCTCCTGTTCATAGATTTTCTTTTCGTCAAGCTTGCATAATCGTCCAAATATTTGAATGAAAGCAAAGGGAGTTGGGAAGTTGATTGTCGGGCGATTCTATAGAATAAGCTGTCTCGTGAAGCTGTCTGGGGGTATGTCAGTGTCACCTGCCTGGGGATGGAAAGCCAATGATAGATTTGAGAATTTGCACAATAATTTAGAACAATTTAGAATAAAATTGACTTACATGCCCCCATAATTTAGAACAACATTCACTTTCAAGCTGCTAAGCTAAATCTTTAAAAATATGTGTGAAATTGCAAGTGTTTTTTCCCGAAAAACATGTTAGTCCCATGGTACCTCAGTTTAAAGATACAACTACCACCGTTGTATCAGTGTTTCATATTAGAGGCAGATCTATTCATCTATGAAGTCTAATGTGGATGAATGAAAAATCATGGTATACAGCATATCAAGAGTTTGTCTTTTGAAGAATCCAGTTGATTCTCGCAGGTTCCACCGCAATGCATAGCTACATGGTGTATGGGCTTTCTCCCTGCCATTATAGTGGCAACCGAGATATAAGTGAAATATTCTTGAAAGCATTGTTAAACCCCAGATATAGATATAGGTCAGTTCCATTTTGTCATATGTCAGAAATTTTCATTGGTAAGGAAGCTACAGACATATTTGTTCATGATTTTGAAAATATGATGAAAGTGTTTGTCAAGCCTTAATCTTTTTCCACATGATGCTGATGATTTAATTTTGAGTTTTATCAGACTAACATGATCCTCCTGAACATTATTCCATGATAGCTGCAAAATATGCTCAGACTGTTATAACTAATAACTTATCAACAAAAATGTTTTTGTCTTTGTCCACATCCATTAAACACCGATGCTATAGTTAGGTCCTTTGGGCATCCGCACGGTAGTAGATCATCTCTATGCATTTCTATGCAAAGATGATTTGTTTAACTGTATGACTTGCTACTCGGACAATTTTCAACTGTAACCAAATAATGAGATGAACGGGTTCTGACTGAATTAAGCATCTTCCGCACTCATCTTGCATGGGTTGCATTTACAAAAATTCATATTCAACCTTGCCGACAACTTGGTATTAACTTAATTAAGTTGTTTTCATCTTGGTCATCTTGTGTTTCAGACCATAAGAGAATGCAACATGAATGGTGAAAATGATGTTCACCATTTTTGTAAACTTTTGTATGTTGTTTTTCAGGCACTCAACCATTTCCTTAAGGGGAACAACACAGAGAAGAAAATGTTGAAGGCCTTGAGGACTCTTGATGAAGACTTGGCCGGCGAGCTCAAATTCTTCATCGATGATGAACTCGCCTACGTCGACTGTTTCCTTCTCCCACGGTTACAACACGTCAAAGTAGCCATGAAGGTTTGTATAACTTTTCCATAGAATTTATTGTCAAATGACAGAGTTGCGGTTGTGCACTAAATTGTACACATTATTTGGGTTCTTGTACTCGTAGTGCCGAGGGACAGGTGAGGAGGCACCAGCTCCCATCTAACACTTTTCCTCTGACTCGGCCAGGATTTAACCCTTTTGGATAATCAACAGATGCTCTACATCCACACATAAAGGGGTTATTACGTTCGACTTCAGATCAAGCCAGGTGCATGAAGCTTTGTTTGCTGTTGAAAACTGTTCTTCACGCAGTAAGGTTTGGGTACAATACTTCACTGAATTTCAGCGGAGTACCACCCATGGTTCGCTAGTTCCAGCCGATGATCACATGTTTCATTGCAATACATAGCCATAATACTAAACCTCAAAACTTCTCCTCTGTACATAAAGAATGTTGATGTGATACTGTTGAACAGCCTGAACATTCACAGCAATTACCATGGAGAAAATGGTCAATTGAATGAAAGATTTTCAGGAAAAGTACTGAAATATACCAAATACTTGAAAGAAACTGAAACTCATGGTTGTTCTTGCCTATACTGCGGTCATCCAATTTTCTATGGTTATATCAGACAATATTCTAAATTAAGAAATGAGGTTTGTTTTTGCACATAATGGACATTTCCTGTTACCATTCCGATCTTGTTGCAGAGGTATGCTGGTCTGGAGATCCCGGAGGACTGCAAGAACGTGTGGCGCTACCTGCGTGAGGCCTACAAGGAGCCCGCATTCAAGGCAACCATGCCTACCGACCAGGACATTGTCATGCACTATGATAAGAAAGACCTAGCGTTTCCTAAGTTGAAAAAAGTAACAACAGAGAAGTCCTCATACGACATGTCCATCCCTGATAGTATCTTGAACGAAAGCAACGGGGAGCAGCAGATGCAACAGCAGAGCGACTACGATGCCGTGGATCAGCTGAGCGACTCTCCGGCCATGGAGCAGCAGGCAGAACAGCTGGAGGAGGAACAGCAGATGGAGAATAACGGAGTGAATAGTGATTAGCTGTGTGTGAGCAGCAGACATACAATATGGAGTACACCAGACGGATGGACGGACAGTGTGTGTGAGCAGGGAGAGTCTTGTCCCATCCACAGGTGGATACCGAGACCAGTGTTGAACTCTCTTGGAGTGAGAGGTGGCCTGCTGCTAGCAGTGGATGAACTCAGTTTGACATATCTATCCAGATGGACTATAGTGGCAAAGTCATAATGGCTGGAGGCAGACCCCTTCACGTCTGCAGCCAGCGCTGATTGAGACGGACTCAAAAATTATGTAACTCATTTTCTGAATCAAGCTTTGTAAAATGTTGATTAATCATTGAATGCACTCGTGGACCAAATTACTCATCTACATCCCCGGGGGAAACAAGTTTTGTTGGGTTGTTGAATCTGTATCGTCACTCGTGGCGTTGCCATTACATGTAACAGTTGTATAAATCACACTGAGCCAGTTTCGAGATTTTTTAGCGTATTAAGACTACCTTTTTGTCTCACGTTTCAAGTTCATTCAGATAATAGGACGATGATTTGAATAAATGTACTTTAGGCCTTATTCTTCGCTTATTTTCAGAATACTTCTTCTACCACGTCTTTCTAGTCTAGCACTCAATCCACAGATTGAATCAAAATGGCCGACACATTAGTAACAGTGATGGAAATTATTTCTTGGAATTGAAATGTTTGATCCTGAATGTAATCAAATTCTTATTCTCTTACAGCATCTACTTTATATAGCAATTTCTATTTTTTCTCCAAGAATATCATGTTTTCAAAGCATGTCACACAGTCAGTTTTCTGAGAATGAAGGAGCCTTCTAAGTCTTTAAATGTTTCCATTTTGTTTAGGTTTTTCAGAATGGAGATGACTAAAAGTCGTGTTGTTAGAACCTATGGAATTGCCTTGCCACTTGTGGCACTGTTTGTTCATGTATCTATGGTTACAAGTCCACTTTTAACCCAGACCAAATGAGAAGTATTTTGTATGTATTTATTGCGCATAACCTTGTTATTTTAAGGAAAAGAGTTATGTCACGAGTACATCAGAGGACCAATTTGTACCGAAATCTTAACCATGCAAGGTTGTATTGCATTATCAAATGTTCATTATAATGGGACAGACTAGTGTTTGGATGAGTTCATTTATAATGAATGTAGACTTGTCATAATCGACTTGGTACTTCGCAATCGCCTTAATTTTGTGCCAAGGGACCCGGGAGGCATGCACATTTATTAAGTTTAGCCACTTCTGTAGACCCTATTGTTCTATAAACCAGAATGCGGACTCTCCTTTGACCCAAGCTTACTGTGTAATTTCAATTGACCACATCAACACACTCATCATTGAAACGAGTTGGAAGTCTTCCCCTTTAACCTGGTTAGTTAAAATCAATATTGTTCGAATTTATTTACAAATTTGCTATGGCGACACTCAATCCTTCAATTTATGATTTTCTGTTTCATGACCGAACTTTTCATGAAATGCCAGGTTCATTAAAATTTAATGAATTGTGTCGCTGCTCTCGCCTTTGTTTATGATCTCTGAATTGTTACATGTGAGCGAGACTGGTTCAGTTAAACTGAGGAACCGGTATGTTGTCACAGGGATAAGGATAGTGTATTGCCTGTTTAGTTTTGTATTGATATATTGAGCTTCATTGTATGCATTTATTGTTTCGTACATAATAGCCCAAAACAAGGTCGTGTAATCAAATGTCAGATTTCCTAAACTCTGTTACTTGTGACTATCCACAAACAGCTTGTAACATTCAAACATTATATAAGAATAAAATAATCTAATCATTCATCATGTGTTGTGGTTTGCTTCAGGACCAAGTAAATGCTTTGAGTTCTGCTAATTTAAGCCTTTCCGTATTTCTTAATGATTCTGTGCCAGCAATTCAGAGCTCACTATTGCAGTTCAGGTGCAGTGGGCTGCTGTGTTGGCCAAGGAAAATAAGAGATGCAGCAAGGCTTAAATTAACCCGTGATTGAGACTGGCGATGAGTTATGCCTTGCATAAGGAAGTGGCATGTTTTTCTCCTAGTTGCCTAAATATACATAATTTTAACAATCTCTCTCTGTGTATAAGTTTGAGTGTTAGTGAATTGGAACAAATATTTACAAAAGTATATTTATATAATTTACAGTGCATGCTTTATTCCTGCAATAATACTAGTAGTTGTGAAATGCACTGTTAAACCCCATATTATCTCATCTCACCTTGTACGAATAGCACAAGCTGACAACCACATTTATTATACCCCAACCAACTGTCTAGGGGTGAGCGAGTTTAACGCAGCTTCGACAGTGTATGGCAACCATTAGCAGCGACGGTCTAGGGGTATATTGTAATTTATACCCAAGGATTCTGTCCGTCCAATAAAGAAAACTGTTCAATCGATGCTGTCAAACTTTGCAAAAATTATTGGAACATGATCTTGAAAAAAATGGAGACTAAATGTAAATTAGCCTTTCTCCAAAATTAAGGCCGTGGCAGGGGTGCAATTTCTAGTTTTGGATCCCTTTAATCTTAATCATATCGGTTTCAAATGAGCCCAATGTCATGCCTGCAGCACCATAGATAAGTGGGAGGAAAGATTTCTAAAATATTTAAATATTTGCTGGCTGTGAAACCCACTGTCCTGTAATGCATTGTGTTGAGGGGCGGATAGCACGGATCAAGAGGTCTGGGGTTTGAATCCCGCCAGGGGCTTGGCAACTTGGTCTGTAGTAGGGAACTGGGCCCATATTTTCAAAGCTCTCTTAACGCTAAGATAGTCATATGCCAATGTTAAGGTATGGCACTAAGCCACTTATGACTATCTTAGTGCTAAGATAGTTTCGAAAATATGGGTCCAGTTCTACATGCGGCAAGGTTTGGGTGCAATGCTACACTGAATTTCAGCATAGTATCACCCATGGTTAACTAGTTCCAGCCAATACTCACAGGCTTTGGGAGAGTGACCAATAGAGGAGTACAGAAGCTTGTCTGCTTTGGAAGTTTCTGGTTATTTTAAGTTTCGGTGATTCCTTGAGTGAACAATACAGGTCACACCTTCAAAATATAGACCAATTATTATGGATCTCCATTTCTTCTTTTTCTATACATTCACACCATTTCTGAGCTGTTTGAATCCCCTGTACCACTGCTCGATGTCTTTACAAAAAATAGAGCCATGGGCTCTGTAGCTCATCAGGATTTGATTATTATCTAAGGTTGAATATCTAAGTTATTTCAAGTAATACATTGTTAACATTGGGTCACAAAATCTACAATTTAGGATCCCCATTAGCCAAGGAGTCTGCACACAACTTTTCAGCTCTCTAGACCAGGGATGCAGATTCAAATTTTTGCCAGTCGGACATTTCATCTTTGACCCAAAAAGACCAACCCGGAAGTAAAAATTTTTTTATGAATAAAGTATCAGAAAGTATTACTATTTGTTGGTTCTTCATTCATTGCATACTATTAAACATAACACGAAAGCAATTAACGATAACTATTAATTTATCATTAACATGCATAAAATGGTTCATAATTTAAAATCATTTGGGGTCATGGGGTCACAAAATCTACAATTTAGAATCCCCATTACCCAAGGAGTCTGCACACAACTTTTCAGCTCTCTAGACCTTTTTGAACTTGAGAAGAAGATGAAAATAGGTTATAAAGGTATGACCCCTGTGACCCCATTTGGGGTTACGGGGTCACGAAATCTACAATTTAGAATCCCCATGAGCCAATGAGTCTGCACACAACTTTTCAGCTCTCTAGACCTTTTGGAACTGGAGAAGAAGACGAAAATAGGTTTTTAAGGATGTGACCCCTGTGACCCCATTTGGGGTCACGGGGTCACGAAATCTACAATTTAGAATCCCCATGGGCCAAGGAGTCTGCACACAATTTTTCAGCTCTCTAGACCTTTTGGAACTGGAGAAGAAGATGAAAATAGGTTTTTAAGAATTTGACCCCTGTGACCCCATTTGGGGTCATGGGGTCACAAAATCTACAATTTAGAATCCCCATTACCCAAGGAGTCTGCACACAACTTTTCAGCTCTCTGGACCTTTTGGAACTGGAGAAGAAGATGAAAATAGGTTTTTAAGGATGTGACCCCTGTGACCCCATTTTGGGTCATGGGGTCACGAAATCTACAATTTAGAATCCCCATTGGCCAAGGAGTCTGCACACAACTTTTCAGCTCTCTAGACCTTTTTGAACTTGAGAAGAAGATGAAAATAGGTTTTAAAGGTATGACCCCTGTGACCCCATTTGGGGTTACGGGGTCACGAAATCTACAATTTAGAATCCCCATGAGCCAATGAGTCTGCACACAACTTTTCAGCTCTCTAGACCTTTTGGAACTGGAGAAGAAGATGAAAATAAGTTTTTAAGGATGTGACCCCTGTGACCCCATTTGGGGTCACGGGGTCACGAAATCTACAATTTAGAATCCCCATGGGCCAAGGAGTCTGCACACAATTGTTCAGCTCTCTAGACCTTTTGAAACTGGAGAAGAAGATGAAAATAGGTTTTTAAGAATTTGACCCCTGTGACCCCATTTGGGGTCATGGGGTCACAAAATCTACAATTTAGAATCCCCATTACCCAAGGAGTCTGCACACAACTTTTCAGCTCTCTGGACCTTTTGGAACTGGAGAAGAAGATGAAAATAGGTTTTTAAGGATGTGACCCCTGTGACCCCATTTGGGGTCATGGGGTCACGAAATCTACAATTTAGAATCCCCATTGGCCAAGGAGTCTGCACACAACTTTTCAGCTCTCTAGACCTTTTTGAACTTGAGAAGAAGATGAAAATAGGTTTTAAAGGTATGACCCCTGTGACCCCATTTGGGGTTACGGGGTCACGAAATCTACAATTTAGAATCCCCATGAGCCAATGAGTCTGCACACAACTTTTCAGCTCTCTAGACCTTTTGGAACTGGAGAAGAAGACGAAAATAGGTTTTTAAGGATGTGACCCCTGTGACCCCATTTGGGGTCACGGGGTCACGAAATCTACAATTTAGAATCCCCATGGGCCAAGGAGTCTGCACACAATTTTTCAGCTCTCTAGACCTTTTGGAACTGGAGAAGAAGATGAAAATAGATTTTTAAGGATGTGACCCCTTTGACCCCATTTGGGGTCATGGGGGTCACGAAAACTACAATTTAGAATCCCCATTTGCTAAGGAGTCTGCACATAAAATTTCAGCTCTGTGGAGTCATTGGTTCTGGAGAAGAAGTCGAAAAAGCGAAAAGTTTACGGACGGATGGACGGATGGACGGATGGACGGACGGACGGACGGACGGATGGACGGACGCCGGACACCATGCCATGCCATAAGCCCATCGGGCCTTTCAGGCCTGATGAGCTAAAAATGCAGACAAAACATGTTCATGTATACAAATTTCTTTTATTCAAAAACCTTAACAAATAAAACAGGTAACATAATAATAGATTAAATTTTCATAGTACAGACACTGTCATGACATAAACCAAAGATGAGATTATCTGAACTGAGTATAGACTTTAATTGTCAGAATATTTTTTGGAGAATTTCAACCAAAAATGGCCATGCCATCAAGGGGAGGTAATGCAAATAGATTTTATGTCACTTCATTTTAGAAGTTGGATTAGACAGAAATTCAAACCTAGTACATTCTTTTTCAATTAGTTTAATCAGAAATGAAGCTTAAGATAAATACTTGAATATATCACAGATTTATTTGAACAAAATAAATAAATAGATAACTTCCCCACAATTCAATACATGTCTTTGATCCAATTCAGTAGCACTCTCATTCAAATAAATTCTTCCCTGGGCTTCTATTCTTCCATCTTCCGCACGCATCGGGTGAGATATGCATTTACAAGAAATTCATATTGACCCTTGTGACAACTCGACGGGAAAACTTGTGACTGGATCCGACCTCCCTTCCATTGACCAATCAAATCGCTCGTTATGAACCCAGTCTTTTTCTATTTAAATAAGAAGTCTTCAAAGTCAGAAATAATTTTTAATTAATCTCTTACTTACGTTGGGACAAAAGTCAGAAAATGATGCGTAAATATAGGTCACCAAAAAATAGTTGATTTATAACCCAAAATGACTTGAAAAATATTTGTCTCAGCTTTATTGTTGGTAAAACATCGCGACAGAAGTGCGTTTTGTATTGGCGCATTTGATTGGTCTACACCATAGCTCATACTTCCTGTCTCAATTTATCTGTCGAGTTGTCGCAAGGCTGAATATGAATTTCTTGTAAACGCATATCTTGCTCGATGTGTGCAGGAGGTGCTATTCTCCGATAGTCACTTTTTGGCTTGGCGTCAATAGTAAAGATGGTGTTAATGGAGTTCAACATTCTTGTTTTAAGTTGACCTTTTGGCAAGGAATCTTTAAAACCAGTTTGTACTATTTTTCTGATTTTATTCCTCAGAAAAGGGTTGATTTTAATCAGACTGCTGGAAATGACTTATTAGACGAGACAAATACATTTTGCTATGGAAAAAAGTAACAATTTGATGTCGAAGCTGATGAATACTTTGAAAATGAAGGAATGGCTTTAAACGGAATGACTACAACAAACATTTTTAGGATCTCTTTCTTATTGGATTTTGATTTTGCCAAAATGAAAATAAATACGGTTTTATAAATCTGGTGCTAACATGCAGTTCTATACCAACATTACTGAATATTCATTAAAAAAATGCATATTTAATCAGGCGTTTTCTTTCTGGTCATAAATACAACTTTGGCCTTGACAAATATTCCTTCAAACACAGAAATATTTTCAGCAGTTTAGCCACAACTCTCTCATTCCAAATGAAAAACATCCATTCGCTCTATCCAATGTTATTATCACTTTCCTTTCTCTTTGAAGTATTCACCTGAAAATGTAAGAAAAAAACAAACATAAAACAGGATTAATGGAAACAAGCCAATTTGTTTATGCTTGGGCAAAGTTTCGCCTTAATTAAAGAAGGTTTAAAGGACAACTTTTTGTACTTAGTTTTTCCATTCAAAATGCCACCCTTGGATTTTGTTTAAAGGGGCAGTAGCACGTGTTTTCGCTGAAATAAGTCGATGAAATGTATTTGAAAAACAATGTCACCAATAGTAAAACACCCTTCTCTCTTCGGAAAATCAAGTTAAAAATGAGTGTACATGATTCCGTAAAGCCATGGGAATCGTTTCATTCATTCAAAATAATAAAATGTGTTCACAATAAAATGGCCACCATGCAATTTTTGCTTTACACGCAACACTGTTATTACCACCATGGATAATTGGTTTGTGTAATAAGATGTTTAACCCTCTAAAGTAAATATAAATGGCATATACTATCATAAAAAATGAGAAATTTAAAAAAATAAAATTTGCAAAAAACGTGCTACTGCCCCTTTAATGTTCAGCCTGACAGTTATTTTCCTGCTCCATCAGAATATTTATATCCGCAAGGCTTCTTCGATCCCCTGATCCCACAAGCAACCTTTACCTCGTATCAAATAATCAGCTCATAAAATAACTTGAAATCAAGTGGCAGCTCTGTCCCTGATGTGTGTGCATATTTTAGTGTCAGAATCATGTATAGTCTGAAGTTGCTGAAGTCGTGAAGTTGCTGAAGTAAAAATAAAGGGTAATATGATCTTGGACATAATCTGTGGACTCAGTTTCCGAAATTTGGTGAGAGGGAAATAAGAATTCTGGGAATATATATCTTCGAAGTTGTGGTTATGTTATAATGTATACAGCTAGTATGGCTACTCGGACAATTAGACTGTGATATAGTTCTTCGCAAAAATTACCAGTTTTGTTAATATTGCAAAGGAGAAATGGGCACTTCAGAAATATGTATTTATGATCTATAGTAAGTGAGTAGGACTAGCACATGCAATGCAGCTCGAAGATCATGTACATAGAGAAATTATTTTAATTCATTATACATGTCGGTCACACCAACAAATCATGATGAGAAGACCTACCGGTATATGTACAACTATCAAATTTCAAATCATGAGATTTCATTGGCTGACAAAATACAAGCTATATAGCAATGAGTAACCAGCCTTCAAAGATACAAGAAGAAAGGGTTGAGATAGGACAAGTTCGGCTTTGAATCAAGAGGTTCAATGTTTGAATTTCGCCACGAGCTTGGCAACTTTGTCTGTGGTAGAGAACTGTTCTACATGCATTAAGGTTTGGAATTTCGCTGAATTTCAGCCAAGTACAACCTTCAGTTTGCTAGTTCCAGCTATGGCTCATAATAAAAATAAATAATATGTCCATTTATAGAGCGCACTTATCCGTTCACTCAGTGGTTGCTCAAGGCGCTATAGGAGTATTATTAACCTGGTCTAACCCAAGCTGACATATTTGTTACTAGAAGGTCACCTCCACAACCGTTACCAGGTACCCATTTGCTGGGTGAACTGCAATGCATAGCCACACTGGTGTTGCGGGCTTTCTCCCTGCAATACTACCAGTAGCTGTGATATAAGTGAAATACTCTTGAAAGTGGTAAGAGAAACCAAATCATCTCGTCTCACCTCATGAGAAGAAGGTGCATATGGATGGGATCAGTGGATTGAAGTACTCTGGTGGAACCATTGATAAAGTTACAAATATGACCTGCTGAGTCCAGGGACTCGCTACCAAAACGCAAAACAGTCAGGCCTCGATAATCCGAACACTTCCGTTTTTCATCAAAAACGTTCGGATAGTGAAATGTTCGGACTACTGAAATTAACAAAACAAGATGGAGTTTCTCCCCTATGAATCTACAGATAGCAAGAACGTATTTACAATATCAAATGAGTTTGACACGCTGGATATCTATAACTATCACACAAAATGAGAAATTTCAATCTATTACAATCACAAACTACTGACAGACAGAGTAAAATATTACAATTTATTTAAATCACAAACTACTGACACGCTAAACTCCCGTGTCAATCCACTGTCATTGAAGTTTACCGATCCAATCAGTGTGATAATGCTTGTCAAGGGGATTACCCGAACGCTTATGATGAACCGCCGGATTAATGAAGCAGAATTGTAATTACGGCTAAATGACGTTCGGATACGGAAACAGAATCAACGGATTAATGAATCAACATTTAACGCGTTTATATAGAGATTGGTTTGGTTACAGCTTGCTACCATTTGGACACTGCAAGATTCGGATTATCGGTGGCCAGACTATCGTGGTTTGACTGTAGTTAATTTACAATAAACAATGAAACACTGAAAATATAATAAATATCATACACTCCAATTAACAAGTACAGGGATGTTACCTAGTTTCTCTATGGCCTCCACACAGACACTGGCGAACATGTTCTCTGAGTAAGTCGCTACCAGCAGGAGGGAGCCAGTCTTCACCAGGATCAGACCCTTCTTGTTCTATAACACACAGGCACTGCCGTTTTAAAGGGGCATAATCATGTTGGTGAGGTCACAAATATCTCCAATGCTATAATTTGTGTTATATAATTGAACATTATCAACTTTAACCGAAAACAAGAAGACATCGTCATCAACATCCCCGGCCAGACACAAGAAATGAGAACAAGGGCAATAATTCAAGAAGAAATAATTGTGCGCTTCTCATTTTCTTTCCATTAAGGTATCGATATCCTCAAGCCACACAACAATGTCTGAGAAAAGCTATATCCTTGGATACTTGGAACAGTGTCGAACAAGTGGAACAAGGGGAAAAACTCTGGGAAAAAATAATCACATGCTTATTTTTTTCGAAATCCATCGAGGTATTAATGCCCTCAAGCCACACACCAAATTTGGTTGTCCTTTCTTAAATAGTTTCTGAGAAAAGCTGTCCCCTTTGGAGATACCATGAACAGAGTTCAAAAATACAGAACAAGGGCAATAACTTCGAAAAAATAATCACACGGTTCTTATTTTCGAACTCCATCGAGGTACTAATGCCCTCAAGCCACACACCAAATTTGGTTGACCTATCTTAAATAGTTTCTGAGGAAAGCTGTCCCGTTTGTAGTGGACGGACGGACGCACGGACTGACGGACGGACGGAGCTCAAACCTATATCCCCCTTCGTGGCGGGGATAGTAACCAGTTTAAGGTCAATCAGTTCAGTATAACAAAATACAACCATTCAAAGTCGTGGTCATGGTGGAAAACCGGACAATGGACATAAAATCTATAGAATCTAAAGTGTTTAATAGGTCTTATAACGAGTACATACGTGAGATACATTTAAAGATCTGATGAAATGCATTTTTCTCAAGAATGACAGATGATTACCTCTATGTATATCGGAATTAATTGAGCAAAAATCGAGACAACATACACTTGCAATTGATTATTAAGACTTTAGATAATTTTAATTTACCCATTTTAACAATACCACGTAACGCCGCAAAACGTTTTGAGAAGAATCATTGAGGTGTGAGTGTGATTAACCACAGATGATTATCATTGCCACTAGATGAAGTTATGAGGTGTGTCAATTAACATAGGGAAAGGAACCAATCGGAATCAAAGATACACAGACTTCATGTTACAATTTTTCATAATCTCCTCTCCCTTCTGCAAAGAGGAATGATAAACTCCTTCCGCTTAAAAGAAATTTTACTTACACATTTAGCGTAGATGGAGTTTTTGTCAGCCCGAACACACTTGTACTGTTTGTCGTCAAAATAGATCCCCTCCTCGCGTGTCTGTGGCGGGTTCTTGAAGGCGTCCAACAACATCTGAACATGGTCCGGGTACAGCTGAAACAAGGGAGGCCACTCTGATAAGTTTGAAGGTTATGGTAAAATTGGCAGAGCTAGGAATTTAGTTTGAGGGGTACATACATACATACATACATACATACATACATACATACATACATACATACATACATACATACATACATACATACATACATACATATAAACATTTGTATAGCGCCAATATCCAGCTAAGCTAAGCTGCTCAAAGGCGCTCTGTTTGCCCCCATAGGGATTAATATTGGTAAAAATTTCTTTATTCTTAAAGATACATCCATTGTGTTGTTGGGGGTCCCATTCCAAACTTTATAAATGGTGTTACTTTATTGAGAAGTACCGACTGTTACCAAAAATTACCATTTTGATGATAATCGATATTGACGATATGAAGGTAAAAGAAGTGATTTCTGATCGAAAACCGGACAATGCATCACGATTGACACGCGCCAATGAGTCAAACATAATTTTGAAGTCTTATTTAAAACAGACAAAATAACAAATTGGGTTTGATCATGTTTAGTAGGTCATATAACTACTGTGCATGTAAATGGGACGTGCAGTTTCGGTTTTAACACATGCATAATGATGTTACTCGAAATTAATTGGAAACTAGTAATTATGATATATTCGGCGATAGGGGATGAATATGCAAGCTGAGTGAATTTATTTGTATTGTAAACAGGACATATGGTGTTTTGGAATGTTTTAAAGATAAATAAAATTTTATGAAACACAATCGATGCACCTTTAATTAGAGACATATACTTATGTTGTCAAGCAAGTGACACTAAAATCTATATCGAAGATACAGATACAAAAACAGACTCGAGTATTTGTATGTCCATAGAATTTTTTCATTCTTTATCCCTCAACGTCCTAAGGATGGCGATTAAAGAAAAACATCCATTCTTTATCTTTCTCTGCTACTAACAGTCAATTGCAGCAACTTTTTTAGAGGATCAAGATTCAAATTTTTGACTGGTGTTGAACAAACTTGCACCAACTCAATGATGGTACCTGAACACAGGAAAGTACGAATCAATACGATCACATGACACGCTTAGTAGAGGGACCGAGAGTATGATTCTTTCAGGGTAATAATTTACTGCAGTGACCAGCCAAAAATTAGGTCTTAAAATTATCATTATTACCATAATCTGTTACTCACATTAAATCCCACGGAGCTGGCACGCACTGACCAGTCCTTGCGGCGGACGATGGCACACTGTTGTACATGGTCTGTGGAGATGAGGGCATCGTGAAGCAGGTTCTGTAGTTGGTTCATCTTCACCGCATCCTGCAGGTTTAGAATTAAAATTGAAATTTAATCTAAAATAGAATGGAAACTATAATAAGAAATAATAAGAAAAACTAAACTGAAAATAAAGTCTGAAATTAGAATTAATTATAAACATAAAATTTAGTCTAAAAATAAGAATGTAATCTAAACTAAAGTAAATTAACTTAACATTAAATTCAAAACTTAAAGAGCCATCAAGGATGTTGATGAACATATCGGAAAATTGCCAAAAATCTATCTCTGTGAAATATATACACTTAATTTTTCCCAAATTTATTCAACTTAAAATAAGCCGTGAAATTGCATTAATTAGTAAAGGTGTTTTCCAGTCTAAATATAGATCCAGTTTATTATTTTAAAACGCAAAGCATTATGGTCTAGCTCACACACAGTAAACAAAGACACGAACGAATAACAAAAATCATGAGCAATGAAAGAAATCGAAATATATAATTTTTGGCAGTTATTTATTTACCATTTCATTTAATTATGAATTTACTACAGATATTGGAATAATTATTTTACCAAACTAGGTATTTTGCTTGAATTTTATAATCAATGAGAGTAAACATTTGTTGGTCTTATCTCAATAAAACGTACATTAAACAGGCACAATTAGAAACATTGTTTATAAAACAATCGTCACATTCAGTAATGTGTGACAAGGGTAAGTTGCAAGAGAAGCCAAGCAGCACATGGGTGCTATAGCGACGAGCCTTCACGCTTCGGAAACGCTTGCTGCTGTGTAGTATGTTTTATGCAATAAAGGGAATTCTGTTTATATGACGTCAGATACCCTTGACGTTACTCGAAGGGGTAGTTCTCTTTGAAACCAAATTGCATTACATTGTTATGAGAGGAAATTATTTATCACATGTCATGTTGTAGATAAAATATTTCTCTAGCAATTCACGTTATAGGTATATTTTCCACAAAAAAAAATGCATTTGAAACACTCCTTGATGGCTCTTTAATTTAAATTAAAAATTTAAATTATCTAAAATTAAAATTTAATCTAAATTAAGATTTATTCTAAAATCAAAATCTAATCTAAAATTAGATCAAACTTCACTCAAAATTGAGTTTTAACTTAAACTCAAAATTAAAATTTAAAAACATCAAATAAAATTTTTAACCTGTTTTTCAGTTATTAAAAAATAATAATGAGAATCTTGAGAAACATTAAAACCAAAGAATTCAGGAAGAATGCATACATCTCTGGGGTCAGTCAACAAATTCTCACTGTAGATATGATACAATCCCTTTCAAAGGTAGAAAGGTACATGCCACATTAAGGAGAGATGGGACGATCAAACAGAATATTTTAGAATTTGTTTGTTTTTTCAAAATAGCAGGTTTATTGTGTCTTTTATCCAAAAATGTAAGAAAATGTGGGGGTCACCGAACGATTTAAAGAGTTATCAGCATTAATAATAATACTCCCGTCGGCAAATTAGCCATTTTTGACTGATTTGATCTTTTTAAATAAAGCGCTCGCTTTCAACGAATAAGCTCTGAAATACATTTCAATTACATACGGGAATGAATAGCAAGTCTATATATTGAAAATTAATGACACTGGAAAGAGAAACAAAATTAAATAAAGTACTTTTTAATTAAAAACGTCATTTTTCTCATCGTTTTTCGCATATTCAACAGGATTTCTCATTGACACACATATTTTAGATATTGCTAAAAATACAATATAATGTGCACAATTGAATAAACAAACGAATTCAGAAATAAAAATAGGGGGTCACCGGAGGTTTTTCATCACTTTAACGTCATTTTCTAAATTACCTTCATAAACGTAAAAACCTAATGTTGCGGCAATTTTGATGGTAACTTTGACGGCCTACCGTGTAATCATTATCGAACATACTATCAATCTAAGAGTGCATGCTGAAAGAATAAATATCAGTTGATTATACCAGGCGAATTAAATTCGTCAGTAACAAAAGATACGTATGTAATTCGAATAACACACACGGTAACATATTTACCTCGAATATAGGTGACGATAACGTTATGCAGCATGTCGTAAACTGACCGTTAAAAAGGTGTTACGGCAATTTTAAGCGCTTCCTGTTAGTGTATGGATAAGCGTATGCCCCAAACAACATTACCCATATATTTTTGAGACTTATTCACTATAATAAGTTGTTGTCGCAAAATGTTACCGTAAGCGAGTTCGATTTCTGGGTCCCATCTCTCCTTAAACGGCAAAGGTATTCAAGATCTCTCGAAAGTACATGTGAAGACCACCTACAAGAACATCTATGAGAGGCTGCGGTTTCCGTTCTTCATCCGATTCCGACATTGTGATGAACAAGCTAAGACACTCAACACCATAGATTCTAATATTCCACAGGTATTCTCCTACAATGTAGTCTTTGGTTCACAATACATACCACAAAGGGGGAAATTTGGGGGTTGGGAGGCATAGAACAATACATCTGTGATAAACGACCTCCTTTAACCAGGTAACACACAGGTGAAACTAGTTTCAACAACTCTGCAACCTGAAGCTTTAACTCTCCCATTCATCATGATACATATCTCAAGTCTTCAATCAAAACAAAACTAAAAGTTTGAAAATTAGAGGGATATCATCAGACGACAGGTAAAAATGTGTTTATTTCGATGTTAACAAAGTTTTTCGGCCCAGGTGTTACTTGAAAGAGGCAGATACAGGTATGGATATCGTCAGCCGGCTGTCACCTGTCCAGGTAGGAGAATAAACTACACCTGTACGTGTCACTGACCAAGAGTTAACGAGTTTCTGATCTACCTGGCCAGGAACTACTGATATACACTGTTTGTTATGTCAAACAGGTGACAAGTTCATTACTCAACTGCATTTCAAGTATGCTTATTCAAATCATTTCATAACAGAAAATGTCATAATTATTTTATCTAACCTGTTAATTTGATTAAAACCTTCTACTGGAATTAGATTGCTCAAGGAAGAGCATTATTGCAGGGAGAAAGCCTGCAACTCTATGGTGGCTATGTATGGCGGTGATACCTGCAAGCATTAGCTGGAATAGAGAACCATGGGTGGTACTGTGCTGAAATTCAGTGTAGCATTAGCTGTAATTCCTGTAAATGACCTCACAGCATGGTTTCATTAAATAATCTTCCTAAAGTGTTAATGAGTTACAGATGAGGTACAGATATTTCTGTGATGCGTGGATAGGTGAGGTGATATCGCGGCTGCTAGTGGTATGGCAGGGAGAAAGCCCACATTGCCATGTGGCTATGACTTGCGGTGAAACCTGTGAGCGTCGACTGGAACTAGCAAACCATGGGTGGTACTATGCTGAAATTCAGTGTAGTATTGCACCAAAACAGTTCTCTACTGCAGACATAGTTGCCGTGGCCCTGGCAGGATTTGAACCGTGGACCCCTTGATCCGAAGCAGAACGAGCTAACCACTGCACTATCCTGCCCCAGCGTGGATAGGTGTCTCTTTGCTATTTGAATTTGTATGTACGCCTTACAATTTACAATTTCAATCCCAACTTCCCTACACACGGCATAACTCTTAGTCTTTCATCCAGACCCCTTAATTTAGTTTAAAATGAACACATCTCAGAGTTTTCTTTGATTTTCAAATTTGGAAATTAAAATATTCATCTCAGAGGCTAGATGTTAGACTATCCATCACTGGCTGATTTAAGCTTTGTTGCATTTCCTTAAAGTTTCTGTGCAAGGAAATCAGAGCCTACTATGCATTTCAGGTGCAGCAATCCACTATAATAGCACAGGAAAGCGATGGAAATACTGCAAGGCTTAAATCAGCCTGTGATGGAGACTGGCAAGAGTCATGCCTTGGGTTAGGTGAGGTGAGGTGAGTTGGGGTTTAACGCTGCTTTCAAGAGTATTTCACTTATATCGCAGCTGCTAGTATTACGGCAGGGAGAAAGCCTGCAACGCCACGTGGCTATGCATTGCGGTGAAACCTGCGAGCATAGGCTGGAACTAGCGAACCATGGGTGGTACTACGCTGAAATTCAGTGTAGCATTGCACCCAAACCTTACTGCGTGTAGAACAGTTCTCTACTGCAGACAAAGTTGCCGAGCCCCTGGCGGGATTCGAACCCCGGACCCCTTGATCCGAAGCCGAACGCGCTAACCACTGCGCTATCCCGCCCCCTTGGGTTAGGAAGATGTTTCAATGCCTATTGTTACATCACACAGTAGGTGTGGAGTGATTCATATTTCAGTGGCTATGACAGCTGTAATATTATTTTGCTTGTGGTAATAATTAAGTGTTTATATAAAGTGTATTAAGATTGTTTATCTGTCGACTACCTAGTTTTAAGGTTGAATTATTATGAAAAAAAAGTTTCAATGATTTTTCAAGAGTTTTTGTTGAACAATTTCTCAATGTTCAAGCATACATAGAATGACAGGTAAGTGGTAACCAGTTAAAAATAATAAGTCAAATAAGTTGATAAAATGTATTTGAAAAATAATGTCACAGACAGTAAAACATCCTTCTCTCTTTGGAAAATCAAGTAACAAAATGAGTATACATGGTTCGGTAAAGCCATGGGAATTGTCTTTTTAATTCAAAATAATAAAATGGGTTCACATAAAATGGCCGCCATGCAATTTTTGCTTTATACGCAACACTGTTATTACCACTACTGATAATTGGTTTGTGTAATAAGATGTTTTACCCTCTAAATTTAATTTAAATGACATAAACTATCATTATAAATTTGGAAATTTGAAAAATAACTTTTGCAAAAAATGTGTTACAGCCCCTTTCAAAAAATTCATATCTCCAAAATAAATGTTAAAAGGATTATTCATAATGTCTCTTAAAATTATGACATAAATAGATCTTTACAAAATTCTCAAAGGTTCCTATTTTATTGATTACTTGCAAAGCTTTGAAATTACTCATAAAAATATTATCTGCAGTCGAATACGATTGATTTTCACTTGAAGTCATTACATAGCAATTAGAAGTGAAACATTTATAACCATCAACCTTTTCATCGATTTCTATAAATACAAAAGTACATTATCTAGGTATTGATTTTCATGTCAATAAGCACATATTTATATCAGATCGATCAAACATCAGAGAAAGCAAACAAACAGATTTGACGTATCCATACTTGACAAGCCCCAAGAGTATCTATCAATGTTAAATTAAGCCAATTCACGAAATGTCAATATTACTTCATTGCTTCAGCAAATCAATAATAACATATCTAGTTGAATTCACTAAACATTGATAGTCCTACAATTGTGGCAACACAGCTTGAAGTTACCCACAGGTTTTTATCGTAAAATTCACTCGATATAGTATTCCTACCATCGTCGAGACAAAGCTTGCCAGTTATTTGTTTTGCATACGAAACTGAACAAACACAAAAATGTGGCCATTTTGTTACAGCCTCAAAATGTCAATATTCAAAAGTCAAAATGGATCATGAGGCAATTAAAATATTTAGAAATCATTGTTTCAGAAAAAACACTCTTTAGGTAAATGATCGTTTAGTACAGGTTACATAAACTTTTAAAACCTTTTAAAGTTTATCCTGTCTCAAAGTAAACAACGCTTGTCAACAAAATATTTCCAAAACTATAAATCAAGCAATATCATGTCTTTGAAGAGGTGAGTATAAAAGAGATGTATAATTTAGCCGCAAAAATATTTGTAAGCATTAAATCAAATGATAGCGTCCTGATCCATAGTATGATTATTATTCATAATTTCAAGATTTAGTATCAAATGAATGAAGTTTGATGTATTTATTATCTTGTATTTATTAATTTATTCTTTTTAATATTTCACAGCAATAGAAAAATTAAGATAACAATTACATTATCAAACTTAACAAATCTTAACACTCACTCTTGACAGGAAAAATTCATTCGGATTACTATGACAAAGTAGAAATTGAAAGTTCAGACAAAGATTAATCAATGAAAACGTATTTAGAGAGAGGGTACTTAGCCAAGTATTATCCAGATCAAACTTAAATCCAAGAGACACAATAATGAGATAAGATAACTCACCGGTGGTCCATTAACTTGATACATGGGGTTTGTTTGAAACTCCAGGTCAGCCATCTTGGATATTTTGCAATCAAACTTTTACTGAGAAGAATCCTTAGATTCAAATTCACAATTTCAAATTTCAAACTTAGATAAGAGCTCCTTATCTATTACACTGTGTACAGCTGTAACCAGAAAACTATGACTCTGGTGCAAAACAGAAGATATTTAGTCCAGAAGCAGTCTCAAAACTCTGTTAAAGATGATTTTTAGTCAACGAAGAATTAGTTTGACAGTAAAGGGCTTCAAATCTGATACCATTCGTGGAACTCCTTCTGATCTCAAGTCAAATGCTAAGTACAATTTTCTTTTTCTTTGAATCTGCAAAGCTGTTAAATGTAGTCCATGAAAGCAGACGCCAAAATTCAAACTGTCTGAGGTCCAAATATAATGGTTGACTCTTCTTTGCACTCCAAAGTAAAGACCTGTTTTTCTGAGTAGGAAGTCACAACAACCTTGTTGTCTCTTAAATGTCACAAATAGAACAGAATGTCAGGAAAGTTTGGAGATATCACAAAATCTCACAAAAAGAGTTTTGTGGTCCATGAAAGCAGATGTCACGTACACAACTTCTCAAATGATGTCCTATTTCTGTAAAGTCACCTAAAAAATCAATCTGTTGGAAAATTCTTGAGTCAAGAGAGACCAGCGGGGCTCTTGAAACAAAAAAGAAGCAGACGTCAAAACAACCCCCTCTATTTCTTCACCGAGTGGGTCCCCACTTGAATGTGTCACCCTGCCCCGACAAGATAATGTGGTTAAAGATCCTTGTTACAAGTCATAGACAACAAAGCAGTCAAACTTAACAATCTAGATATCCATATGCAAACTTGCATGGCAAATTTTTTAACTCCACATAATCCACCACCAGCCTCCTAAATAATTCCTTGAAACATTTATCAAAGCTAAGCCTAATATTCCGAATGCTAGGCATTCAGATCGCCAGTTGCTATCCATATAGATTTGTGAAAACATGGATATATGAGCTTTATCCACGGGATATAAGCAACGGCCCAGGATTTTGTTTGCTTCATTGGTCCTATACAATGAACCTGTTACCAGTGAATCGGTTCATTACATGGGGCCAAATTAACACTGTGTTAGGATTTTCTCCAAACGGATCAACAAAGAAGTATAATGATAAACAAATAATTTAACTGAACAACCCTGGATATATTACCACATATAAAGGTAGGTATAGCTTTAAATGTCTTCATGGTCATAAAACTCTTGTTATTACACTTCATACGAGCTGGTACTTACCTGAACCAAGACATAAAGTCTGGCAGTCAAATTAATTACTGGTTTTATGGATCCTCTAACCATTATAAGTTTGGAGAAATTTGGGGAGAAATTTGCTAAACAATCCTTCTGTAATAATAAAATGTTGCCATTTACACAAAGGTTTTAAATTTGTGTTGTTGGCCAAATTCAAATAAATTTTAAGTAATTTAAGTAAATATACGTCCTGGATAAAAAATCATATTTTTATTTAATTATATATTCAAGCATCAAATTATAAAATAAAGTTAAGTAAATATAGCCATAGATAACCAACTGTGAAGCAAAAATTATTGGATTATATTTTGTTAAAGGTGCATCCATTGTGTTTCATAAAATTTTATTTGGCTTTAATTCATTCCAACTCACCACATGTGCTGTCTATAATACAAATAAATTCACTCAGCTTGCATATTTATCCCCAATCGCCAAATATATCATAATTACTAGTTTCCCATTAAAATTGAGTAACATCATTATACATGTGCAGAAACCGAAACTGCACGTCCCATTTACATGCACAGTAGTTATATGACCTATCAAACATTATCAACCCAAATTTGTCTTTTTATTTGTTATAAATAAGATTTCAAAATTACGTTTGACCAATTGACGCGCGCTACACCCTGTGCATTGTCCGGTTTTCGATCAGAAATCAGTACTTTTACCTTCATATCGTCAATATGCTAAGTCTACTATCATCAAAATGGTACTTTTCGGTAACAGTCGGTACTTCTCGATAAAGTAACACCATTTATAACGTTTGCAATATGTGACCCAAACAACACAATGGATGTACCTTTAAGAGAGTATATAATATATGTTTTTTGCAGTTCCTCGGTTGAAAAATCTTAAACATGTCAGTAAGTCTTGGACTGACAGTGATTTCCTTTACTAAGTCAAAGAGCTTTCTCTTGAAGACAAGCCTCTATTGCTAGTTGAATGTTTTAAAAAGGAGGCAAGTCATTAACTTCTTAGTGATGTTTTTGGGCAAGTCAAAGGAAAATTTGGTAAGTCAGTTATCTCGGAATCATTTTTATCATTATGAATATGTTTATGACATTTGCCAACAACCATTTTATGATGGAGATCTTATCAAGTGTGATAACATATTTCACATTGACACAAAAATATTTTTTTCACATCAAATTAAACTTGAACAATGGAATCAGAGTATTTAAAATAATTTTACATTTGAAATATGTATAATATTTTGAAGATGTATATAATTTCTGCATTTTCAAATACTAAAACAATCTCAACAAATATTTTCACACATAAATGTATGAGAAATATATCACACAAATATTCACATGCCAAGATTTCACTTCCAATTAATTAATCCAGGTTTACTTTGTATTGCCATTTTGTCAAAGAGACAAATTTCTTCTCCACATAAATACATTGTATCTTCTCTTTGAGGAAATGAATAATTGTTCTGGGGTAATATTTGTACTACAGTGATATCAATCAAGAAAGACTTGTCCGTTACTTCAAAGCATATTAATAAAAGAACGGTCTCCTTTAGATATCACCAATATCTGTCAAAACATACACAAACAACCAACCAATAAATATGCCTCAAAATAACTTGACCGGTCAATCTAATAATTCTATTAGATTAAAAGGACATTGATCAATTATATATGTAAATGTAGATAATAAGTAATATACACAAATAAATAAGCATCAATTTAATAAATATCTTTATTCCGACCAATCAAATATATCTTTACAGTTTTACCTTCCTCAATTTACATTTTCTTTTTATGAATTTAAATTTCTTTAGGTTTAATGATTCTACAAAATCAATTTGGGCCTGCTGAACATAAGTTTTTAAGATTTGGAAAAATATTTGAGCAGGGCAGTCAGTTATGAGGAAATAATTTTAAGAAATACTTTTGGTTTCGAAGGAATAACCTGAGAAAAAAAATGCAATAAAAATCTAATCATAATAACGGTTCTTTTAAATTTTCATTCAATTAATTTTACATCTATCAAATTATCGATCATGAAGAGTTTTTTCAAGGGTCATGTCACGAGAAATAGAAATCATTGAACAGTATTCATTTAATTATTACAAAAACCGAATTATCATAAACCTCCCAAAATGAGCCCCAATACAGAATCACACAAGGTGCTTATAACAAGACCTCCAATATCATATCCAATTTCTAATCTGTCACACGGTTACATGACTGCTGCCATATTCGACAGTATTCAGATTTGTAGGTTGAAGCAGAACAGTCGATTGAAACAAAGTAACGTAACATGACTGGTAGCATTGTTTGTTAACGGCTTAGCTCTTCGGATCATGGGGATCAAGAAATGGGGGACCGACAGGTAAATCTAATCTGAGAGAGACTTTACCTGGTAACTACCTGAGTAAACGAGTGCACTGGTGACACTCCACACAGCAGGTAGGCAGGTAAGGGCCTAATACTTATATGATATATATTGAACTTTGTAAAACAAATAATTGAAATTTGATAATATTAGTTTGATATTATCTATAAAACATGTTACTTCATAGTATTCTTTGCTATATTTTTATTTATATTATTATACTAAAATTTTTTTATTGCAAGGTATTTTTTTTATATTATGACTTGTCAAATTAGAATTTAAATAATTTTTTTTATAAGATTCTATTTCATAATTTGCTTTCCTTCCTAAATTCAATTAAAACCCTCTAACATCTTATAACAATATATTTATTTATTATATATTTTTGTGTGCTTAATCATATCTTCAATATATTGTTAACTGCATAAAAAATATTAAAATTAAATATTAAATGCTATTATAGCTATTTACTGAATTACCGGTATACATCACTATTTATCATTGTTGATATGGTATACTTTAAAATTATTGATTGAACCTCATATAAAAAAAAAACATTTTCATATTATTAATAATTTATTTTGTAAGTAAAATTTTAGTTTGTATAGTGTTTAAAAATGTTTCCATATTTTATCACATCTAAGCTTTATCTAAAACTTTTGATATTTTATCATTACAATCATCAATTCACTGTTTATCTGCTCACAATTTCAATTTGGATTTTTCAACTTAAATAATTATGAAAACTTTTGTATATATCACATTCATATTAATTGAATATCAAATGAAATAACAGATATTTAAGGTTAAATAGACCCTCAAAACAACACAATTTAAAAGTTAGATGTCATGACATATGGTCACATTCGGAATCATTAAAATAGGATTTCAATTTGACAATTGCTCTATTTTAAATTTCTGAAATTGACCCATGGAGTAATCTCATTATCGGCAATAGTCATAATTCAACGTAATTTCGCAACATTTTGATTGTTAATTTCACAAACAAATCTTCTATAAAAAAACTTTAATTTTCCATATATCGAATGTTTAGATATCCAACTAGGTAATTCTGCAGATGAAAACTGATTGATTACGATATATAATGTAAGTAGAGGTAATAATCTGTCATTCTTGAGAAAAATGCATTACACGGGATCTTTAGCATTAAAGTTTGAGACTTTCTTTATATAATTTAGTAAAATTTAAAATTTCCAGCACATGTTTAATCCATGTCTTAATAAAAGCACTTCATACAGCACACAATCATATTGTTTACTATTTACCGGTAATCTATCTTTGAAATAATTAGGATAATACCATTTACACAATGTAAATTATTGCAGTGTTAAAAATTAAATTAAATCTGGTTGCCCATGGCTAATCAACAGTTGCTCAGCTTGTAATAGCGCCACTTGTGAAAAATATCGGCTTTACCCCGTCACTCGATAAGAGATAAGATATCACACTGAAAACAAAACATATTCTGTTTATTATATGATTCTGTGGTATGAAATGTGGTATTTTAAGTCCAAAATTGCTTCAATAGAGCGAATTCTGGCGATGTCATACCATTGTTGCTCTGTCACTTAGCAACGGTGATGACATTGCATTGATTGAAAACATGACGTCATACCACTGTAGGGGAGAGCGGGGATGGTTCGGACGATTTTCAGACAAATCTTCCTGGACTATTAAATACAAAGATATGAAAGCCGTGATACATGCCTCAATACAACTTCCCAATGCAAGGCATAACTCTTGCCAGTCTCCATTACTGGCTGATTTAGGCCTTGCAGTATTTCCTTAAGAAATCTGTGTTTAGAAATCCAGGCCCGCTATGCATTTCCAGTGCAGCGATTCACTGCCTCGACACAAGAAAGAGAGGGAAATACCGCAAGGGTTAAATCAGCCAGTAATGCAGACTGGCAAGAGTTATGCCTTGCGTTTGGAAGTTGGCCTCAATAAAGCTTAATATCTTATCTATGTATATGCCTTGAATGAGAGTGCTACCTCTCATAGTAAAATAAGTGTATCAGATTTTGAAAGATGTTCACATTGTCCGAAGTTACCCCACAGGTAGGGATACTTCGGACAAGGGATGGGGTACATCCGGACACATACTGCTTGCAATGAAATAAACATGAAAATAATAATAACCAATATGAACCAACATCAAGTATAACTATAGACTACTGCAGTTTTCTGCTAGTATTTAACCACAACTTACATGACATAACATCAAGATAAGTATTACAAAAACGAAATCTAGGATATTGTCCTTACAGCAGCAAATAATCCTAAACAGCTCTTATAGAAATCAATCAATGCATAAAAGAAGAATCAAAAGTAGTTACACGTTCTGGAAATTCAATAATATCGTTTAAAAGATTTTTATTGAGGTTATTGCAAAAGGTTTCTATATTTAATTAGTGACATTCAAGAGAAGGCATGGTTGTGGAAAACAATCTTAACCAATCATACGTCGGCGACTCTTTTATCGTAGCAATGTTTATGAAGGTGTCAAAAAATGTATGTGTCTGTCATATATGCGTCTTTGACCAAACATGAGTTAAAGTCAATTCACTTCTAACTTACAAGTATGTCAACAAAGTAACGTTTTTAGGAAACTGCAATATAGACCATTACTCATTGGACTTTTGAAAATAAGCAACCAGTTTTCAATGAATAGGCATATAAGGTGTAATACTGAAGCAGATAGTAAATATGCATTGAACAAAATAAAAAATGTCAAAAGCAAAGGCATTTGATTAATGTCCATCTCTGTGAAAGTTTAAAACAATCGCACACATAATAAGGGACATGTATGGGGTAGGTTCGTCTATGTGGTCCATGTCTTTTATGGAAGTGAGCGCTTACGTTCTGATGGTCAAAAGTTACATGGGATTTAGTAAAAAAAGAAAATCGCCTTAGCTGATCAAACTTCGCGCTTGCCCAACTTTTCGCAAATATGGCATGGTTGTTGACGTGGTGTGAGTTTCCTCAACCAATGAAAACATCTGTTACATTTTCAGTTTGGGAGTTAGCGGGGGTGTCCGAACCATCCCGCTGTCCGAACCATCCCCGCTCTCCCCTACACATGACGTCATCCCCATTGTGATATTTTCACTGTGTTGAGAAAGTGATATCACACTGCAGTGATGAGAACACATTTTCTCAAACTGAGGAAACTCAGCCTCCCATGGCTCAGCATATAATAAAAGTGTTTTTACTGAGAGTCAAAACTCCAATTTGAATATAAGGCCTAAAAAAAAAATTTCTTTCTGGTTTCCGCCCGCGTCAGATTCAAACCTACGCCTCAGAAATCTTTTTCTAGGTTTTAACAAAAGAAAGGGGCAGATAACTCTTTGGCCTAAAAAAACATTGGACATTGAAAATGTCAATCGTTTTTGTTTAGATGGAGTGTTGGGTTGAGATTATTGGCCATTTGGAATAGTTACACATATTTAAAAGGGTTTGTGCTTTATTTATATAAATTATTGTGTTAATTGTTGTTTTTTTTAACTGGTGGAAGTTTGTATAAAATGGAATTTATATCTTCATTCAAAAGAAAAAATGTTGTAAAAAAATAAATCGCGTCATCGCATCAGTTTTTGTCAGTCTGTAAAGGCCAGAAACATTTTTTTTAGGCCTAAGGATATCATGACGTAAATGCATTTGACTAGCTGATATTGGTATGGACAAAGACTTCACCAAATTAACTAGTCCAAACGGCTATTTCTTTGGTTAATTTCAACCCCTGTGTATTGCATTCATATTTTCAAATCATTTAACCCTTTGCCAGTTAATGCATTGATATTCCACGTTTAACCTATAACAGGAATAAAGTTGGCCTTTATTCTTTATCAGTGTCTAGATAACTTAACATTTGTTAAGGAAATGACAAAATTGGAACCTATAAAATACATCCTCGGTTACCCATGGTTTAATATATGCTCCGTTACTCTCCACTATATCACCCATGGGAAACCTTATCAGGGGAATATGTTCTCAAATTACCCGCCCTTGGCCAGCGTGACGAAGTCAGTAACCAAAGAAAATGCTCAATGGGATAAGACGGAAATGGCCAAGGGAGATAACCGGTGACGGATGGCTAACACAATGACCTTGCTTGCTTTGAAACATGTGATATGAATTGTCATTGGCTCGCAGGTCCAAGCTGCGTAGCAGTTTGATTCGCTCACCCGGCCAAGGGCGGGTAATTTGAGTACAGATTTCTCTGATAAAGTTTCCCATGGGTGATATAGTGGAGAGTAACGAAGCATATATAAAACCATGGGTAACCGAGGATGGGTGAAAACATGATAAAATACTGAAACAGGAACAGATAAGAAATGTCTCAAAATGAAACAAATGCATTGTCAATATTTAAAACTGTATGTGATTAAGTTTTCATTCTACAATTTGACCAAATATTGTTGTAAAGATCATGAATTGCTTAAACATAACACAAACAGCTTAGATATATCAAATAAAACGACCATTCCCTAATAGAAAAAAAACCCCATCACAGTGAAAGGATAAGCAGATTTAATAATATGGGTAAGAAAATAACACCATACACAAAACACTCCACCTCAAACAATTCAATAAAAGAGGAAATATGAGAAAGAAAAGTTTTTAGGTTCTAAAACTCTGATTCTGCTTAACGGTCAACGGTTAACGGTCAACATAAATGACTATCATTAGGTTTAGGTCCACTACACCATGTCAACCCAGGGACTTATAAACAGACCATAAAAGACTCAGTTTGCCCACTGTAATCTTGGTAGAGTCAACCAAACACAGCACATTTCATGATTTTATGGTTGCTTCAATGGAAATGTACTTGCTTTGCACACAATTTTTGTTATTAAAATATTTAAAGGTACATCCATTGTGTTTAATGAAATTGTATTTGTCCTCAATACGTTCCAACTCATGATATGTGCTGTTTACAGTACAAATAAATTTACTCAGCTTGAATATTCATCACCAATCGCCAAATATATCATAATTACGAGTTTCTAATTAAAATCGAGTAACATCATTATGCATTTTTAGAAACAGAAACTACAGGTCCCATTTACATGCATATTAGTTATATGACCTATTAAACATTATCCCACCAAATTTGTCTTCTTGTCTGTTATAATTGCGATGCATTGTCCGGTTTTCGATCAGAAATCACTACTTTTACCTTCATATCGTCAATATACCTAGTCGACTATCATCAAAATGATAGTTTTCGGTAACAGTGGGAACTTATCGATAAGGTAACACATTTTATAAAGTTTGGAATTTGTGACCCCTAAGAATACCTTTGATGTAATAGTGGCCCCAAAAGTACAATCCTTTATGGTTATAATGTACTGGCCTTAAGCTACATGTACAGACAACAATGTTCCTACGAATCTCATTTCAAGAAAAATGTCCCACGATAAATTGTCAGTAAAAGAATCCTCGTGTTAGTTATTCACAAAGTGAGGAATGTTAAAAAGCAAATCTGTATTTAAGCGACAATGAGTTAGGAATTTTCTTAAAGAAATAAGATAGTCAGGTAAGCAGCCATTCTTTTCCCACAGAGGCCACTCCCTTCAGATTTTCTATAGTAACCTCGGTTACATTTCAAGCATTTCTAGAAATAGAGTAGCCTGATTGGTTGCATCAGAAGTTAGTTGTGACAGCGACATTGTTTCAAACTGAGCATTTCGTAACTGTTGAAATGACAAGAGATGCTTCATCTGTGCGGTGTTAACATATTGTTTACAAGACAGAATTCAGTCGCAGATGTAAAACGATCTTTCATTGGACAAAATATATGAGGATGTTACCAGCATTGCAAACTTTCACTGCCAGGGGATTTGTGAGAATAGTGAAATATCGCCTACAGGTTACAATAGGAAATCTGGTTGCATCAGAAGATAGTTGTGCAATCATCGACGATGTTTTAAACTGAAATTCCATAACTGTCCAAATGACAAAAGTTTCTTCATCTTTGCGGTGCCCTCATATTGTTTACAAGACAGAATTCAGTCACAGATGTAAAACAATATTTCATTGGACAAAATATATAAGGATGTTACCAGTGTTGCAATTTTTCATTTCAAGTGGACTTGTGAGAATAGTGAAATATCGCCTAAATGTAACAGAGGTTACGATAGAAAATCTGAAGGGAATAATCTCCAGTGGAAAGAGAATGGGCACCAGCCACCAAAAGTATATTTAATACAAAGTTTATTCTGTAGATCGCAAATATATTTTTTAAAGGCATAGTCCAACCATGCAGAAACAAATCAGAGGGGATATTCCAACTTGTGCATTTGTACTACCGGGTAGTATTGCTCCTAAAATATAATCCTCAAGCAATATTCAAATAAATATTGTTTTAATACCCATATGGTGATTCACCTAAGAATGAGCGAATTATTTTTCATATATGACTAGCAACACTGTTTTGGCTTGACTTTGAGTACCCATATCACATTGTCTTTGTTCAAGATGTTGCAAGAATGTTGCAAGAATGTTGCAAGAATGTTGCAAGAATGTTGCAAGAGAAACAGGACGTTTTCTGACTATGTTTAAAGAGCCATCACGGTGTTAGTGTTTCAAATTTTTGGAAAGTATACTTATAACGTCATTCGTCAGAGAAATCTTTTATCTACAACATGGCATATGTTAAATAATTTTCATATCACGACAATGTATTGCAATTTGGTTTCAAAGACAAGTATCACTTCGACTAGCGCGCGCTACGGGTATCTGACGTATATAAACAGAGTCCCCTTTCTTGCGTAATACGTACTACACAAACAGCAAGCGCTTTGGAAGCGTGAAGGCTCGTCTCTAGCGCAAGTCGCCATAACAACCCATGTGCTGCACGTGCTGCACGTGCTGCACGTGTCTCTCTTGCAAAGTACCCTTGTCACACATTACTGAATGTGACGATTGCCTTACAAACTATGTTTCTAAATGTCCTGAGAATAAATTATTTCCTGTTTAATGTTCTTTTTATTGAGATAAGACCAGCAAATTATGACAAATTTTTACTCTCATTAATTATAAAATTCAAGTAAAATACCTAGTTGGGTAAAACAATTATTCCAATATCTGTAGCAAATACATAATTAAATGAAATGGTAAATAAATAACCATCAAAAAATTATATATTTCGAATTCTTTCATTGCTCATATTTTTTGTTATTCTTTCGTGTCTTTGTTTACTGTGTGTGAGCTAGACCATAATGCTTTGCGCTTGAAAATAATAGACTGGATCTTTATTTAGCCTGGAAAACACCTTTCTAATTAATGCAATTTCTCGGCTTATTTTAAGTTGGGAAAATTAGGGAAAAATTAAGTGTATTTGTTTCACGGAGATAGATTTTTGGAAATTTTTTTATATTTTCATCAACATCCGTGATGGCTCTTTAAGGTGCATAACAACGTTATTCAATAATTGTTTCTCTGGCACATTTTTTTCAAAAGTGACAAGGTTCGTAGGATTTTTTAAAATTTGTTGTTGGAAAAACAAATGACGAGGGACGAGTACATTTTTTCCCCGTCCAAATTCAGCCTGAAAGTGGTAGCATGTCCGTACATGCATACCAATATATTTGGTGGACAAATGGATTTTTGGCTTTAGCAAAGCAGATGAAGCAAATTCTTAATTAATTTTCTTAAGTGACAATAAAAATCTGTAATATGCATAAAATAAAAGTGATGCGCGAATGCCGGAAATTTTGTTTATTATAAGTCTTATGCAATTCAAATGGAATAGAATGGAACATACAAAACTTCACACTCGTTTTGTATAATTCATATGACAAACTTGCTCCGGTAATAATCTATATTTGCATTAATTTAATAAATGCACTCACTGGATCATCCCATCCAATTTTGTTTTGTCCCAGCCACAAGTAGCAATGACCCAAAAAAACATACCAGTAACCATTTTGAAAAAAAATTAATTCTCACCCGAACAGTACTCATGGTTGAACATAAGTATTAAACTTTATAAACAAATGAAAAAAACTTACATTATCATTCATGTAATGTTTTACTAAATGCGATGATAAACATGTACATGTGGATTTAATTTATTTTAAAATTCTGTTTGTTCCCTTCATACTTGTTAAGCATTTTAAATTTATTATAAAATACATATAAATTATTATGATACTCAAGGACATCAAAATGTAAACAATCATTATTTAAAGGTGATTCATTGTTTCAAATGATTTTCTTGTATATATAATTATTCAAGTTTGGAAATTTTACTTCTTAGAAATGAAATGATGTTTACAAGTAATTTTTCTCTCACATATTATTTTTATTAATGTTTTTGAGGATGCATGATTTGATATATTAAGGAAAAACTTTTAATCACAAAAAATATTAAAATGATATATGTTAATAACATAAATATTGTATTATGTTTCGAAATTAAATTTTATCATAAAATCACGACTGTCCAAATATTATTTTGACAGCGTCGCCTCTATCATGTTCATGTGTGTGCATTTTCAAAAACAAACTATGTCTTAATCTAACATATAAAAATCAATATATATTTCATCACGAGCATTTAAAAATGTTTGTTTGATTAAAAATCGATTAAACAAAACGTTGTCTTACCAAATATTATTATGAAGCATGCAAATCAAAACATCAACAAATCAGAGTTATCTCCCTTCTCTAGACACTACTTTGTAACAACTACTAATAAAATGTATTTGTTTTTAATAATTGTGACATAAATAACTTTAGCTATTGATCACAAATATTAAAATCAATATATTTTCTGCATTATAAAAATATGATATATTATTTTTGGGCCATGAATATTTGAATATTGTGTAATTTAAATATATTTTAGTGTCTCCTTGTCGTAAGTAAAAAGAAAATGTGTCTTTCAGCAAACAATCGGTTGCTAGGGAAAAAGTTAATTTTCCTGACAACATGACATTATGCCCTGGCTCCGTATTACATTCACTTGAAATTGACAAAAATAAATAACAAAAGAAGGTTGAGAGCTGCCAACTGATTGCGACAATAGCGATAAGCGACGGGCACTAACAATCAGTTGCTATGTGACGTCATCAGTTTACACATGGCGGCCAAGGAAGTTTGACAAGTCGTGTTTGTAGGAAAGATTTTTGTGATGTGATATGCTTTTGTGTTTGTTTTGACAGCTTTGTGCGATGCGCGATGTCTTCTTTGTTGTGTGTCCAACAACCAGGCGGGAGAATTCAGGTTCAATCACAGAATATACGGCAAGAACTGACATCACAGGAAAATCAAGATTTCCCGACTTTTCACCGGGTAAGACTTTCATAATAATAATAAGGGGACAATTGAAAGTAAAATGTTATTGCATAATTTCAATGAAAACAATATGTAAAGTAAATAACATTTAATTCATCTTTAGCTCCTAAACATGCAATATTATTATCATTTGAGCTACTAAATATTGAATTACATTGTAATAAAGTTAGATTTATAATTTGATAATAATTTGAATTTTCGTCAGTGATTACAGAAGGGTGTAGGTCTTTTCGTAGGAGGAACCAGTTCGTAGGAGGATATAACGGTCGGTTCGTAGGAGGATTATTAAATTGTATTATGCACAAGATTTGCAGTCTTTATTTTTTATTTTTATGATCGTCTGTTGTTTTAATAAATAAATTAATCTGGTAAGTATAATCTTTATTCAATTTAACAATTTATATTGTATTAAATAGCGAGTGAATCCCTAACATACGCCGCGGGAGATGAGGTTTATTTAAACATGATTGGTATTAAATATATATTATTTGTTTTGTGATGTTGTTTTTAATAAAGTAATCTGGTAAGTATGACTTATCAGCAACGACTAGAAGATTAGGCTTAGCTGGTGCCGCTGAAGATGAAACGGGTAAGTCGCCGACAATGCAATGTACAATCAAAACATCTCATTACAACAATCAAAACATCTCACTACATACAAATAGTATCAGAGGAGGGCTTTCCACTATTATTAGCAGTGTTTTCAAAATAATTGTGCATTTCCGAATGTTAATACAACTTTCCTAAACTGAGAAGACTCATTTATTTTAATCCACGAACTATACAAACACTTATGATATATAAACCGGCAAAATACAACAGTAAGTCACTCTTCTTCAACCATGGCTCTATGCGTTGTATGTAAGAAAGATGTTCGACCAAGGCAACATGCGATCCAGTGCGACAACTGCGACGAATGGCAACACCGACTTTGTGATACCGGGATTACCATAGGAACTTACCTTCAGCTAGCCAAAGAACTGATAGTTAAACAATTACAAACAAATACTTACTGGCAATATCCTAAAACATAATATATTTTAAAAAATAATCCTCCTACGAAAAGACCTTCTACGAACCGGTTTCACCTACGAAAAGGTCACTCCTACGAACTGGTTTCACCTACGAAAAGACCGCTTCCCTTACAGAAATGACTAGTCCGAAAAGACTAATTTCAACCCCTGATAAGTAAAGGAACGTTCAATTCTGACATTTTGAAAATTGGCTTTGTAAAATAACTTTTGACTTTATAATTTTTAAATGTTACATTCAATCGAAAAAATATGAATACTTTATCTTTCCTCATATTGCATGAGATTTCTTCATCATTTTAGTCAAATAAAGGAAGAAGATCGTCAAGACGGTCAACGTCCACACTATCATCAACAGGTCCACAAGGTAGTAATGGAGTCGACTCCAAGAGTCTCATTGGTCAGTCATTAAAGATTCAAGACTGGCTAAATGAAAAGACGGTTAAAGATTTACAGGTTAGTGCTGTGGGTAACACACGTAGAGACATGCAATTATTTCAGTGTCCAATCTAGGACTCACGATTGCAGGATTCACCCTGAAAATTACCAAAATTACCCTATAAAAATATTGTAAGGGGGGTTATCGTGCATTGTAATTTTATCCCTACCTTTGAAAGCAAAACTATTCCTCTCCTATTTTTTCCAAAATTCCCCTCTTTTCTGTAGAGAGTAAATGATAGCAGTGCGCATCCAGAGGGTTTATTTGGGGGTTTGGTTGTCAACTTTTTAAAGGTACATCCATTGTGTTGTTGGGGGGTCACATATTCCAAATGTTATAAATGGTGTTACATTATTAAGAAGTACCGACTGTAACCGACAACTACCATTTTGATGAAAGTAGACTTAGCATATTGACGATATGAAGGTAAAACTAATGATTTCTGATCGAAAACCGGACAATGCACAGCGTGTGGCGCGCGTCAATGAGTCAAACGTAATTTTGGAATCTTATTTACAACAGACAAGAAGACAAATTTGAGTTGATAATGTAATAATAATATAACTACTGTGCATGTAAATGGGACGTGCAGTTTCGGTTTCTGCACATGCATTATGATGTTAGTCAATTTTGATTGGACACTAGTAATTATGATATATTTGGCGATTGGGAATAAATATGCAAGCTGAGTGAATTTGTTTGTATTGTATCCAGCACATATGGTGAGTTGGAACGTATTAAAGCCAAATACAATTTTATGAAACACAATGGATGCACCTTTAAGAAGGTGTGCAAAATACTGGATAAAAGTTCGAATGTTTAACATTAAATTCTCAAAATGTTGATGTAAAGCATGCTTTGTATTTGGATTCGAAAATCTTGATAAATTTCATAATATCTCGGTCATAAAACATAGGTAACATATTGTAATAAAATATGATAGATCAATATCGATGTATGGTAAAGCTATTATACAAATTCAAAATAAATAAACCTATCAAAAACGAATAATTAGCAATATTATTTCACGAGACGTTACGTAGTCAATCACCGTTTGTATGACGCTACGAACACGCGATCGCATTTACATAATGACACACGTTATAAAGAGGTATGTTAATTTAAAAAATCCAATTTCTCTTGCGTTTACATTAGTTCTTTGTATTTTATAATTATTCATTTACAATTGCGAAATATTTCTCAAAAAAAAATATAAAACTAATCTTATTAGAATAAGTTCAAATTCGTAACTACATCTTGAATAGGAAATAGTCGTATGGAAAATAGTTGGACCACGTGCTCTGCCAAGTTGTGAGTTTACGTAAATTATATCGCTATTGAAAACGAGTTCCTTTGAATTTAAAATGATTATTTAGAAGGTACATATCATTTGGTCTATGATTTGAACTTTTGATGAACTATGTGCAATTAAATTATTAGAATTTTCTCGTCTATCATGACGCAAATTCGCTTGTAAACTCGCTTGTGTAAACTCGCTCAAACTAGCACTGTCGGTAAATCGTAGTTGGTAAACATTGATTTTAAATTATGAACCATTTTATGCATGTTAATGATAAATTAATTGTTATCGTTAATTGCTTTCGTGTTATGTTTAATAGTATGCAATGAATGAAGAACCAACAAATAGTAATACTTTCTGATACTTTATTCATAAACAAATTTTTACTTCCGTGTTCGTCTTTTTGGGTCAAAGATGAAATGTCCGGCTGGCAAAAATTTGAATCTGCATCCCTGATTTGGAATAACAAGGATAAATTTCTTTTGAAAATATATGTATCTTTTTTCAATTTTATAGGAAAAGTCCGATTCTGAATCTAAATCAGTGAAAAAACTGTATGCTCCTCTCCTTGAAACCGAAGCCTTATTTGTGAAGGTACGTAAAACATAAAAAAAATCAACATAACAGCTTACATTGCTCTTGATGCAAAACCCACAAGATGGGAATCTCATTTTGGTCAATAACCTCTTTTAGCCTTAAGACTACAAGATCTTAAAAGTGTCTTCTGTATTGTGTGATGATGTAATATGTCAAGTAAGATGATCCATTGGGTAAAAACTATAACGGAAAGATAAAGAAGTCGAGTAACACCTTGTTAACTGCGGTTTTATAAAGGTAACCTCTTAATGATAGCTTTGTATATGAAGACCCTGCATGTGTTTCTGTGCCTGCAGGATGTTGAGAGTTACCTGCAGGACAAGGACCTCTTGGACCTGCGGAAGAGGGAACTGTTACACAAACGATGGACAGACCAAGTGTACGAGCCCCTCCGCCGCCAAATCGTCAACGTCATGGATAGC
Organism: Gibbula magus; assembly: GCA_936450465.1. Classification (NCBI taxonomy): domain Eukaryota; kingdom Metazoa; phylum Mollusca; class Gastropoda; order Trochida; family Trochidae; genus Gibbula; species Gibbula magus. Next base: position 58,460,811 of record OW388293.1, on the reverse strand, counting down.
TGTGATTGGCCCGATCTTGATAGAAGGAAACGGGAAATGCACAAACAATATTTAGAATTTGTTAATGAAAAGGTAATATTAAAAAAACAGAGACAAACAATAGTATTGTTTGATCCAAATTATAATTCAGGAAAATGTTTTTTATTACAAAAGAAAATGGATGCATGAACATTTTTAAATGGTTTAATTTATTCCCCATTTCTAACCTTTTATTAGTTGAATCCCTTGCTAATTTCACCTTAATCCTGCATGATGAACCTACCTAAAAACAATGTTTAATTTTAATGATGAGATCAAGTTGTCTCCCATTTTGGTTTGCCTCAATCTCAATGATTTCTCACTACAATCAACATTACAATCTATGGAAAATTCTCATAGTCAGTGTCATAGATGCACATTAATTAAGAAATAAAGTTCCCTGTATCCCAATGTGTTTTGTAATAAAGTATAGTTTTGCCCTGAACTATTATAACGTCAAAGTACTCGGACTACCAAACTTTATTACTTTTCTAAGATAACCCATAACACAACATTCTGCTTTGAGTAATTTTGCAAGAAAAATAGAGTTTACTTCCTAAATATTAATAATCCATGATCAGGGCCAACTGACGAGCTGTGCGACAACAGCGACTATGACGTCATTGTTCTGTTGTGACGTCATAGTGGTTCCTGGGGTTGCCTAATGCGGATTTCGTCGTTTTGGTTCAAGTACAAATGTAGCTTAAAATTTAAGACTAAATCGGATACAAAAGAACACATTCCTTCAATAATTGTTATAACAACGCTACCGTTGTTTTAGGACATTATCATTTGCAGAAAAACACGGTCTTTTCAACTGCCCCCTTTCGTTGGGTTACCATGGGCACACGTGACCACGCCATTCAGTTGTTACGTCATCACAAAAACTATACCTTTATCGTCTGATAAAGTACTTTTATTTCAATTGTTCTAGCCGCTAGGCATCTTAGAAAGTGAGATAGTGAGTGGTTAGCTTGCTCACCTTAGGATCAAGAGGTCCAGGGTTTGAATCCTGCCAGGGGCACTGCAACCTTGTTTGCTGTAGAGAACTGTTCTACATGCAGTAAGGTTAGGGTGCAACGTAACACTGAATTTCAGCCATTACTTTCCATGGTTTGCTAGTTCAATCCGATGCTCGCAGGTTTCATTGAATTCATAGCCACAATGGTGTTGCAGGCTTTCTCCCTGCTGTCATCTCGCTTTGAGGTCAACTTTCATGAAATACCATATTATCCATGATGACGTTAACTTAATGTTGTCTCTGTTGGCTAAGAAACTAGGCTTTGGACACATGTATAAAGCATGGCTTCTTTTCAGACTTAGTCACTAAGATAACTTTAGTGAAATCTAAAGAATGGAAGTTAAGTTTAATCTTAATCCTAAAGAAGCCCCGAAACCCATAAAAATGACATTGTGAAATTAAGGCATTTTTGCGGTCAGAAATGACTTTATTGTTAGATTTCAAATTTGTCACATTGACCTCTTAACATTTTCTTGGTATGATACATTGCTTAGTTTGCATCTTCCGTTGCTATCTCTTCGATAATTATACTTCGATAATCAAAGTTCCATTAATGTGGTCTTTGATCTATTTTGGAACCGAAAATGGTCAAAAGTCTCTGTTGAAAACTCTATTTAACTTACTGGCAATACTATCTCAATAACTGTCCTTTCCAAAGACCAAGCAACAATTTCATTGGTTGTCTATCTCCAAATGACCCGATGTTTGTTTCCCTAGATTGTTATGTGGAGTGTAGTGAGATAACAGTAGATGTGATTTTTGATCAGATCAATGGATTCTGACAAAACATTAGAAATTGTTTCATTTTATTTTGTTTATGTTGCCCCTCCTGCATGTTGAATCCTCCCCTCCTCTCCCCCCAGGGCCATGTGTTCCTGGACACCATGGACCCCCGGGAGTATTATGCACAGGCACTCACCGGGGACAGGCCTGCACCCATCAAGGTAACATCAGGCTTCATATCAACTTGAAAGTGAAGCAAAACGTCAATGGGGGTGAAACAGTACACTTAAGCTTTGGCTTTACAGCATCTTTAAAAATCCATGTTTCCATTTCGAACAATACTTTATTATTTTTTAATTACAATAACTTGTTAAAATTCTGAACAGCTAATCACTTTAGCCAATAGAGACCAGTAGATGGAAAAATATCCCAGTTCGTGTCAGAAAATGTACTCTTTGTAATTTAAATGATGTTGGGTACGAATCTCATTATTTATTTGTATGTCCTATATTACTATCAGAAGGAAAAAACTATTTTCACAAATATTTTTATAATAGGCCAAATATTTACAAAATGAATATTTTATTTAATTCTAATAAGCTAGGAAAACTCTAAAAAAAATTGTAAGATCATTAAAGTTCAAGAAATAATTTTTATATCCACATATGTACCTTTACTGAATGCACCAGGGCCCATATTTTCGAAGCTCTCTTAGCACTAAGAAAGACTTAAGTGCCATACATTAACATTGACTTATGACTATCTTAGGATTAAGAGAGCTTGGAAAATATGGGTCCAGCAAAGTATAAAATATGAATAAAATTTTATTGAAATTAGAAACATATGTATACAAACCGAAAATACACTTTGATGCACGTTGCACGTTGAAAGCAAAATACCTCAACTTGCTTGATGACGGTGCTAGTATCCACATCAGAACATGACATCTATTGCAATAAAGAAGTTGACTATCCATAGAACTTCTCCTTCTTCTGTTTCACCCCTAGCAATAAAGTTAAGTTTTGGCAATTCAAATGGTAGAATCAAGGAAAAGGAAACTCACTTTATTGTAATCATCTGAGGTTAACATTATCATAAATCACTCAGCAACCTCATATCATATTACAAGATACTATCAAAGTTTATGCATTAAATTAATTCTTGTATTCCTGTAGAATTTTAAGAAGCGTGATCGACCAACTTCCCCCACAAAACTCTTGTCAGTCCATCACTGGCTAATTTAAGCCTTGCTGGATTTCCTATTCTTTCCTGTGCTAGAGATTTCTGATTACACTACCAAGTCTAGGTGCAGCATGCTGCCATGCTGGCACAGAAAAGGTGATAAAATGCAGCAAGGTTTAAATTAGCCAGTGATGGAGACTGGTGCAAGTTATGACACGTGGGGAAGTTTGTGATTGACTGCCTGGACTGATCGAACAAATCATTTCTCATTTGATCCTGATATAACATTTCACAAAGTGACACCTGGGCCGTGTTCAAGAGAGGTTTCAAAGTAATCGCTCAATTAGCGATTACTTTTAAACCTCTCTTGAACGCGGTTGCTCAATGTAGCGCTACGTTGCAAGGCTAGCAAACTTCGAGGAATTTGCACTCTGTCGTTCAAGAGAGAATGAGTGATTGAGCGATCAATGAGCAATTTAAGCGCTCGCTGTTATGGAACGGAGCCCTGAATTTTATGTTCCTGCAGGTGGCAACTGCAAGCCTGCGTGACCCGCTCCTGTCCCAGAGCCGCGAGAGGAACATGGAGGAGAGGACAATCCTGCGGTGCATGACGGGGAACAGCTACACGTGCAAGGATGTGGAACAGGTCAAGCTCCCCCCTCTACCCCTCGTCCCCCTGGGGCGACATGGCACTGACAGCATAAACTGGCTGCAGATGCCTTTAGTCAATATAGAGAGTACTCCAAGACAGTTGAGCAGGTAGTCTAGCCGCTTCTAGTCTTCTAGTCACACAACCAGCCGGCTCACACACGGTCTGTAGGCATCTCAACAAAACCTGTCATGAAATGTCACAGATTATATGCAGCGTTGTTCCTTGGTTATTCTGGTGGGGTTCTTTGCAATGGTTTACAATTTTCAAATTTTTAAGGGATACCAAGCAAAAGGTGGGCAAATTTCCCGAGGACTCCCTCAAGGAACAACACTGATATGTGTTAAAGGCACTGTAGCACGTTTTTTCACTCAAATAAGTTAATGAAATGTATTTGAAAAATATTTTCACCAATGGTAAAACATCCTTCTCTCTTCGGAAAATAAAGTTTAAAATGAGTGTACATGTTTCGGTAAAGCCATGGGAAACGTTTTTGTAATATAAAATAATAAATTGTGTTCACAATAAAATGGCCGCCATGCAATTTTTGCTTTTTACGCAACATATTTTTTACCGCTACAGATAATTGGTTCGTGTAATAAGATGTTTTACCCTCTTAAGTTAGTTTAAATGACATAAACTATCATTATAAATGGGAAATTTGAAAAAATAAATTTTGCAAAAAACGTGCTACTGCCCCTTTAACACTTACACTGTGGTAATAACCATTCTATGGCCAATTTACAGGAATGACAACTTGTTAACGAGGGGAATAACTGGGATTAGCTAGTGGCTAAAAATGGCAATCCTGGAATGTTCTGGAAAGTGCCTGGTTGCATGATCAAATCTGTTACAGGCATTTAGAACTAAAATACAGAAGAAAGGAAATTTGAGGGATGTTTTGAAAATGAAAATACAAATGTTTTTAGGATATTCCTTTAATATCAGTATGAATTCTGCTTATTCTCCTCCCTGTCGATTGACTAATTTCACAAATGAATTTCTATCAAGACTAGATTGGGATGATTTTGGACTTTTTCAATGAAAATTAGAAAAACAAGTTTGAATAAAAATAACTTGAGCGTGCTGGTTGTGTTTGATATGTGTGTTGTGTGTTTACAAAGTTAATGCATGTTAAAAGGTTTTGAAAGATTTCAGCCCAAAAATTTTGTTGATTTGATAATTCTTTCATTTTCCAAGAGATGTTTCCGCCTGTTTATCATTATCTAAAACCAAATAATTTTTTCTGCCATATTATGAATTAAAAAATTTAGAACATTTATAACTTTAACTTTATTTAATTTTGTTCATGTGCATTAAAGTGTTGAGTGAAGTTTGTAAGTATAATCACTTCTAAATAATTAATTCATATTTTCAGAGAAGGGTATTATTATGAACTATAAATTTAATAACCTCCTTTTTCCATTTAACTAAGCTCATGATTGATAATATCTTAGACCTTTCATAGGAAAGTCTTCATGTGTGAACTATCTAGACTCTCAGCCTTACCATAATCTTTTCACCTTAAGAGAAACTTTTAACAAAGAGAAAACTATAGATTAAGATGACAAATGACAGACTGTCTAACAAGTGTATAGTTCCTTGATAACCCAGGTTCTGTTAGATTCACTATACCAGTAGAATGATAAAATGCTTTAAATGTGTAAAAAATAGAATGAACAAAAAGTTGATTATAAAGAAACGTCTCTCCAAGGTTTCCTTCTTTATTATCGTAATACATCTTCTTATACATTATGTATTTTAACAAGGATGATGGATTTTGAAATTTTCCTTTAATTATCAATTAACCCAATTTTTGTATATACCTATTTGAAGAATTATGATATATTGTTTAGTACATCAATACTAGAGTAATGTTCTCAAATTTCGTCCACTCTAACGGCTGACCTTGCTCGCCGGAATTCTAACCCTCACTGGCATCTCGGCACTTCTCGGTCAACAATCAGCCCGAGGCGAATAGTCTTTGTTATAAAAAAAATGACTGGCTGATATTCTAAGGGGGGTAACTCTTATGAATGAAATAGCGTAAACGCAAGGGCATGCGTCGGCTTATTTCGTCCACCAATCTCATAATTTCGTCCACACAGATTTAAGTATTGGAGATTGTGCATTATCATTTTGTCCACTTGTTTATGTCGTTTTTAAGTCTCCCGGGCGGGAAGATCGTGACATAACAGCTTCGTCACGTTGTATCAACCATTTAACATTGCTGTATCTATCATGTGACTAATATAAAGTGACTGCTATTCTTAGTAAGAAAAATAACAAACAAGACAACGATTTGAGGGTAGGGCAGGCTGTAAATTCGCCTTTATTTGAAAAGTGTACGGAATATCAGGGCTGGACGAAATTGTAGGACTTTACTCTACTTAATAAATTCATGAGGATTTTATGGACACTTCAACCAACAAATTTCAAGCAATAATAACACACAATTTTTAAGTGAACATTGCCATAGTGCTGACAAGGTAATACTTTTGTTAAATGTTTTGATGCCATATTTCATATTGGAGACATAATTTCAAACAGACTGGATATTGAACTTTTCTGTGAGATTTATATTTTAAGATTGACAGATGTAAATGATAATACTTTTCTTGTATTCACCATTCAGACAAATATGAAAAAAATTAGAGGATCTAATATGAGTGTCTATGTCATGCTATGTTTACGACACAAGTGCCTGAATATAATTATTTCCCAAGCGAGAGTATAACATTGTGTTTGCATGACTTCACCATGACAAAGTGATATTTTGCCCCAGGGCATTGTATGAAAAATATGAACCTCCATATTGCCCTCATAGGTAATAATATAATGTTATTAATTAAATATTTCCGTATTGACCCAGTTACAGGTCCGAGGTCCTTTGTATTGGTACTAGAGGCCGAATCATATGGTCAATGCTGTAAATGCTGTATTTGTGCTATAACACTGGTAGTTAATTAACAATATGAAAAAAAGCCATATTTTTCCTTAACAGAAGAAGAATGCAAGGCCACGGCACAAGCAGCACGTTAGATTTCGAGAAGTGGGGCAATGAGCCGTTCAGTCCTCAAGTGGTGGATCAGGAGCTCCAAACCCAGAAGAAGCGAATGTACAAAGTGACCCCACCCTACAACATCGCCCCTGTGGAGGTGCCTCATCCACCCATGATACCCCCTGCAGACGAACTGAGGCATGAGATTTCTACATGCATTTAACTGTTCCATAGAGTTCTTAGTTATTTATGGTTACCTTATTCTTGTTATTAATTACAAAAAAGTATCCAGGGTACCTTTATCATAGGGGATGTAGGACTTTTTAAAGGGTGGGCTTTACATATTGAAAAGGGGTGGGAGGGTAGTTCACCAAGGGATGCACTTTTTCAGGGAGGTGGTAGAGATGACCCATTTATTGGTTGGCAGGGTGCTGTATGACAAAAACAGTACCACACTTACTGTAATTTATGAAAACTATAGTATTTGTATGAAGTTTGTTTACCCTCCAGGGATGGACACTCGCACTGGTCCGCTGGCCCGAGGCCAGTGAAAATTCAGAAGGGCTAGTGAAATTTGTTTGAAGCACTACAGATTAAGATATGTCACTAGCCCAAAGAGCACTTCAGGCTAGTAAAGATTTCTAGCAAACGTCTACTCCTGCCCTCTCTCTCGGAAAAGGGGTCAGGGGTGCTTCATTGTCTTGACTAAAGAATCAATGGTCACTTTTAACATTCCCCCCTCTGTATGTGCCCTATTTGTTAAAAGATGAGATATAAAAATTTATCTTATGGCTTAGCTTGGTTAGTTGAACGACTGCCATTTTGAAATAAATTCACCAGAACAGGGACCCCTTACAGAGAGCATTATACACACCAGGTAACCTCAGTATGAGTAATAATGTGTCCTGCCTTAAGCCGTTTAAGCCTTAATGCTTAGTTGGTTTTTCCCTGAACACTCATGTTTTGGGAAGGATGGCGATTCTTTTTTAATTTTTTTAAAATTTCCAATATTTGGACTGGACTTTTAAACCTTATTTGTTTGCAATAATGTCAAAGATAAGTTAAATCACCTGAAGGTCTTTCTGTTTTTGAAGGTGGATTTCAAATGATGAATGCAAATCCAGGGTTAATGCTATATAGTTTTAATAGTTTCCATCCTTTTGCTAAATTTGTGATACTTTATTCCTTTGTTTAACATGTCTTCAAGTTTTGTCAGTAGATTTACACTTTGAGAAATGATTTGTTCATTTCTCATTAGGGTTGCTTCCAAGTAAATCATGTGGCTTTGTGTGTGTTGTGGCATTAATTTTTAGGAAGATAAAAGTAAATTTTTAGTCAAATATTAAAAATTATTCTAAAATTTTTCTTTCTTTCGATTTTTGCATTTTCAAAATCCTTTTGTGTGAAATTGTTCTCCTTACTATCATTGGAGAATCAAAACCTAGAAATTCTTAATTTTCACGAACATTTTTGAGAACTAAAGTTGCTGCATCAGCATCTTATAGTCGACTCCAGTCCTAGGATCATGCAGAAATCAGTAACAAGATATTTTTTTTTATTGTAGCCTTAAGTAAAAAAAACTTTGTTCACAGAAAGTATTATGTTTCCAAATGATTTCTTTGATCAATTTCTTATTCTAGAATCATGTTTTCTTTGTACATGTACTTAACAGAATTAAAGTTTCTTTTGAATTATACTTTGCACTGGATGTTAATCATAATTTGTATTTATACGTTCAGATATCATGACACATTGATGGTTGCATGTAGATGATTTGTTGATTTGTATTTATTGTATTCATATTCCAAACAGAACGTCTTTCACTCGCTGAGGCCTTAGCTATGTTGATCAGTATTATACATGTTACATGTTTTTGTATGTATACTAATATTTTTTGCTTATAGATAGCAAAATTAAAGCTGATTGTTGAAAAGAGAAAAATTTTCATGACATCTGAGTAATGATTTTCAACTGTTTTCTTCTTAATGCTGTGAATACTGATATAGATTAAAAAAAATTCTAAACAATATGAGTCTATTTTTTTCTTTTGGTTCCTGACTTAGAGGAAGAATTAAGTCATTCTTTTCCCACATTGGTTACTCCAATCAGTTCTTCCATCCTAACCTCTGTTCCATATGGAGCATATTTCATTTTTCTCACAAAATCCACTGGTGGTGAAAGTTTGCAACACTTGTAACGTCTTTATTTTTTATCTAATGAAACGTTGTTTTGCATCTGTGACCGACTTCTGTCTTGTAAGGGTATTGAGTGCATTGCACAGTGAAGCAGCTCTGGTTCTGTCACAGATTTCACAACTAACCTTTGATGCAACTAATCAATACTCTCCATTTCCAACCCAGAAAGTGCTCAATATGCAACAGAGGTTACGATGGAAGAAGTGAGCGAAGTAACATCTGGGAAGAGAATGCAATTTAATCTTCAATGGAGAATTAAGGGTTGTTTTCCCATGATTTTTAGGGAAGAGATAGTGCACTGGGGCCTGTTCCTCTAACCGATCTTAACCCTAACATCAATCTTAAAGGTAGGGCTCTGTCGCCATCTTGGATATTTTGCATTACGTAAAATGAAAACACTTTATATTGTATCCAATTTTGCAACTTTTTGATAACCGATAGAGTATTCACGTAGTAACACAAACTAATAAATAATTTACTGTTATGCTGTAGCAAAGTTTTCCCAACTCGCAGCGCTGATGAATGACTTCAGTTCTCATTGTTTTATTTTTCAACAAATGTGCGCTTGTGTTTATCAAGTTGTGAAATATAAAGTCATCAAAATGTTACCTTCATTAGTATCTTTCAATTTCACCATGTTTTAATCATGTATTAATAACATATATGTGTAAACAGGAATATCCTCCCGAATTTCGTTTCCACAAAAAATACCCCGATAGAACCCTCCTTTTATTATTGGCTAGGATTGATCTTGGGACAAAGATCGGTTAGTGGAAGGGTACCCAGGTGAGCACGTTCGGCTTCAGATCCAGGGTTCCATTCCTGTCAGGGACTTGGCAACTTTGTCTGCTACAGAGAACTGTTCTACATGTTTGGGCACAAAGCTACAAAATTCAGTGCAGTACTACCCATGGTGCTTTTTTCAGTTGAAAATCAGGTAACACCCTCAAGGTTTTGCAGGCTTTCTTCCTGCAAAAATATCAGCAGTGGTTAGCATGTTCAGTGCAGTACTACCCATGGTGCTTTTTTCAGTTGAAAATCAGGTAACACCCTCAAGGTTTTGCAGGCTTTTTTCCTGCAAAAATATCAGCAGTGGTTAGCATGTTCGGCTTCGGAACAAGAGGTCTGTGGTTTGAATTTTGTCAGGCCAGGCTTGTCAGCTCTGCTGTAGAGAACTGTTCTATTCTGCAGTAAGGTTTGGGTGCAATGCTACACTGAATTTCAGCACAGTACCAAACATGGTTCGCCATGCACTAGTTCAGCAGCCCGTTGGTTTCGCCATAATGCATAACCACAGTTGTGTTGCGGGCTTTCTCCCTGCAATAATATTAGCAGCCGTTTCCAATTAAAACTTAGCAACATCATTACACATGTGCAGAAACTGAAACTACACGTCCCTTTTACATTCACAGTAATTATAAACATTATCAACCCAAAGTTGTCGATTTCTCATTTGCATATAAGTTTCCAAAATTACGTTTGACTATAATTGACGCGCGCCACACGCGGTGCATTGTCCGGTTTTCGATCAGAAATCATTACTTTTACCTTTATATCGTTGGTATACTGTGGCGACTGTAATTAAAATGGCTAGTTTCGGTAACACTTGGTACATCTCGATGAAATAAAACAATTCATGACGTTTAGCAAAACTGACCCCCAACAACAACATGGATGTACCTTTAAAACCCCAAATCACCTCGCCACCCAAAATAATACTACCTGAGTGATCTTGATTGCTTAGATTAGATAGAACTGACGTCTTTTGAACAATCAGAAACCAAAAGGCATGACTTTTCAACTCAAAAAGATAAATTGATCTTCCAAATTTTCAAAAGAAGAAATACAAATATATTCTAAGACAAAATATTTATTATAAGAACGTGAAAAGAGTAGTTAAAACATCAAAAGGATTCATTTTATTAAAGGCAATTCAATTATCGACAAAGGCATGTATAATAATATAACCTGACAGGAAAACAGAAAGACAAATATACATATGAATATGGATGCTTTCGCATATTGATCATATAAAGATAAATATGGTATGTGACAATGTTTTGAAATTTAAAGCTTAAAATGGATTTTCTTGAAATCAACATCATTCACATTACAGTATGAAATATATTTATAGACATATATACATTTTATAAAGTCCTGGAAAAATGATAAATGAAATAAAATGGGCAATGAAAATCATAAACTTTAAAGGGGCAGTAGCACGTTTTTTCGCTCAAATAAGTTGATGAAATGTATTTGAAAAATAATTTCACCAATAGTAAAACATCCTTCTCTCTTCGGAAAATAAAGTTGAAAATGAGTATACATGCTTCGGTTAAGCCTTGGGAATCGTTTTTTGTAATACAAAATAATAAATTGTGTTCCCAATAAAATGGCCGCCATGCAATTTTTGCTTCATGCGCAACATAGTTTTTACCACTACAGATAATTGGTTTGTGTAATAAGATGTTTTACCCTCTAAAGTTAATTTAAATGACATAAAATATCATTATAAATGGGAAATTTGAAAAAATAAATTTTGCAAAAAACGTGCTACTGCTCCTTTAACAACTGTGACAAAATTCAAAATGTTCAAAGGAAAAGCGATCTATACATGTTATAATTTAGATCACACAAGGTCTACAATAGTCCAAATTGCACTTTTTTCGGGTCCACTCGCTTGCTGGATTTGAACCCACAACCTCAGAATGAGGCACCAAGAACTGACGGTCCCAACAGCTTACCCTTTCAGTCACCAAGGATTTGGATTTTAAAGGGAAAAAATAGATTGAAACAAAAATGGCAAACATATATTTTGACTGTTATAGGTTAGTAAAACACCCTTTTAGTGTCATTTTATCTTACTCTTCCAGATATTGGTTTGTTGGTAAATGTATCCTTATTTAAAAATTCTAATTAAAGGTGCATCCATTGTGTTTCATAAAATTTTATTTGGTTCCAACTCACCACATGTGCTGTCTACAATACAAATAAATTCACTCAGCTTGGACTTTACAGACTTACATAAGGGCGTTCACAATCGCAACAATTATATACATGGATTTGTTATTGCTGTTTGTGTGAACTGAGCACATTCAAATGTGCATGACTATTATTATTTATTAGCATTATATGTTTAGCGCCTTGAGCATGCTTTCGAGCGTGGATATGTGCGCTTTATAAATATGCACTATTATTATTATTTTAAATATTTATCCCAAAACGCCAAATATATCATACTTACTAGCTTCCAATTAAAATTAAGTAACATATATATGCATGTGCAGAAACCGAAACTGCACGTCCCATTTACATGCATAGTCGTCATATAACCTATTAAACATTATCAACCCAAATTTGTCTTTTTGTCTATTATAAATAAGATTCCAAAATTACGTTTGACTCATTGGCGCGCGTCATTGTCCGGTTTTCGATCAGAAAACACTATTTTATCTTCATATCGTCAATATACTAAGTCAACTATCATCAAAATGGTAGTTTTCGTTAACAGTCGGCACTTCTCGATAAAGTAACACCATTTATAACGTTTGCAATATACAACCCCGAACAACACAATGGATATACCTTTAAGGGAAAACATGCTACAGCGCCTTGGCAATGAGATAAACTTAATCAATTTAAATTCACATCAGTTGTTTTTATTTATGGCACTGGTAACATAAAACAACTCTTTGGTGGATTCTTTTGTGTGTACTAATTTGTATTGGGTAACACACTATTTTAATTACATGTAAATATGTATTGCAATACAAACTACACAATGTAATTATGTCTAACATTTAGACTATTTAGTGTGTTTCTGAAAGTAGTTCTAGTTTAAACACTCCACAGCTGATCAAATATAACACCAGTCATTACAACACAATACACAGGGACAAGAATAATAATGGAAAATAAACACTGCTGTAATCACTTCCAAATAAAACTCTCAAAATGTAGGTGTTTCGACAAACTTTTAAGCTATGAAGAATAGGTATAATGTTCTTTCCATAATCCATTTTTGAAATGTTTTTATATTCCTGGACTTTTATTTTATCTGACGGGAAATGATACACTGTGAAAGCCCTCTTGAAAACTATCCAGGTTTATTGGGATATTTTCATTGATAATTGATTACAACAAAACTTTCAGCAGGGCATTAAGTGGACAGTTTGTATCTAAACTCAAATTAATATATCATCTTTCATCTATTTAACACCACTTCACAAAGAACATTCTAATGGCAGTATCAACCATAAAGTTGAAGAGTATATTTCATTAATTATATAAGTTTTTAGAATTTTTTTTTTTATTGTGTTGATAATATGACAGCTTTCTTGATATAAAGGTACTTTACCACGAATCAATCTCAACTCTAATTGTATATGGTTATAGGTGTATTACAGTTATTAAGTGAGATATTTTTTCACATTTTGTCTGGTTGCCTTACTGTAATGTTCATTCACTGTTTTGAAGGGCAACATGTCATCACATGGATATACAACGACAAGAGACAAAGACTAAATTATGTAAGAAAACAAGAAAATGATCAATCTCATTTCAAAATTGACCTTAACCATAATGCATGGGATCTAAACGTCTTTCGATCTGTGAGTATAAACAATCACTACTCGAAGTACAAAGGTTATCAAAGACGGGTTTGACCAAATTGCACAGTATATGGATTCCAGCTAAAACCTGTCGTCATTAGTTCTAGAACACATCTGAAGAAAGGTTTTCCTCAGGTCTCAATCTGTTTGGGAAGAATCCTGTATTGGAAACAAAACTTTCCAAAAGATTGGGATCATCTTCACTGGTTCTTGGAGCGACTGACAGCAAGAACCCCCGCGAGAAGTGTCTTTGATTATTTTAGAACTATCTGTATGTGAAGAATACAATAGACCTACAAGAGCATTTCCTGTGGTTCTACCAAAGGTTAAAACAGGAAGTAAGGGTTGCTTCTTTTGTCATAACTAAGTAACAATGTCAACACATCAGAAGAAAGGTTTTCCTCAGGTCCCAATCTGTTTGGGAAGAATCCTGTATTGGAGGCAAACCTTTCCAAAAGATTGGGATCATCCTCACTGGTTCTGGGAGCGACTGACAGCAAGAGCATCCGCGAGAAGTGTCTTTAATTATTTTACAACTATCTGTATGTGAAGAATACAAAAGACCTACAAGAGCATTTCCTGTGGGTCTACCAAAGGTTAAAACAGGAAGGAAGGGTTGCTTCTTTTGTCATAACTAAGTAACAATGTCAACACATCAGAAGAAAGGTTTTCCTCAGGTCCCAATCTGTTCGGGAAGAATCCTGTATTGGAGACAAAACTTTCCAAAAGATAGGGATCATCTTCACTGGTTCTGGGAGCGACTGACAGCAAGAACCCCCGCAAGAAGTGTCTTTAATTATTTTAGAACTATCTGAATGTGACGAATACAATAGACCTACAAGAGCATTTCCTGTGGGTTACCAATAAAGAAAACAGGAAGAAAGGGTTGCTTCTTTTGTCATAACTGTATTGGAGAAAAACTTTCCAAAAGATTGGGATCATCCTCACTGGTTCTTGGAGCGACTGACAGCAAGAACATCCGCGAGAAGTGTCCTAATTATTTTACAACTATCTGTATGTGAAGAATACAATAGACCTACAAGAGCATTTCCTGTGGGTCTACCAAAGGTTAAAACAGGAAGGAAGGGTTGCTTCTTTCCTCATAACCAAGTAATAAGATCAACATATCAGAAGAAAGGTTTTCCTCAGGTCCCAATCTGTTTGGGAAGAATCCTGTATTGAAGGCAAACCTTTCCAAAAGATTGGGATCATCCTCACTGGTTCTGGGAGCGACTGACAGCAAGAACATCCGTGAGAAGTGTCTTTAATTATTTTACAACTATCTGTCTGTGAAGAATACAATAGACCTACAAGAGCATTTCCTGTGGGTCTACCAAAGGTTAAAACAGGAAGGAAGGGTTGCTTCTTTCCTCATAACCAAGTAATAAGATCAACATATCAGAAGAAAGGTTTTCCTCAGGTCTCAATCTGTTTGGGAAGAATCCTGTATTGGAGAAAAACTTTCCAAAAGATTGGGATCATCCTCACTGGTTCTGGGAGCGACTGGCTGCAATAACCTCCGCGAGAAGTGCCGTCATTCGTTCTAGAACAATCTGTATGTGAAGAATACAATAGACCTACAAGAGCATTTCCTGTAGGTTTACCAATGAAGAAAACAGGAAGGAAGGGTTGCTTCTTTTGTCATAACTGTATTGGAGAAAAACTTTCCAAAAGATTGGGATCATCCTCACTGGTTCTGGGAGCGACTGACAGCAAGAACATCTACGAGAAGTGTCTTTAATTATTTTAGAACTCTCTGTATGTGAAGAATACAATAGACCTACAAGAGCATTTCCTGTGGTTTACCAATAAAGAAAACAGGAAGAAAGGGTTGCTTCTTTCCTCATAACCAAGTAACAAGATCAACATATCAGAAGAAAGGTTTTCCTCAGGTCTCAATCTGTTTGGGAAGAATCCTGTATTGGAGAAAAAAACTTTCCAAAAGATTGGGATCATCGTCACTGGTTCTGGGAGCTACTTGCAGCAATAACCCCCGCGAGAAGTGTCGTCATTCATTCTAGAACAATCTGTACGTGAAGAATACAATAGACCTAGAAGAGCATTTCCTGTGGGTTACCAATAAAGAAAACAGGAAGGAAGGGTTGCTTCTTTCCTCATAACTAAGTAACAAGATCAACATATCAGAAGAAAGGTTTTACTCAGGTCTCAATCTGTTTGGGAAGAATCCTGTATTGGAGAAAAAAACTTTCCAAAAGATTGGGATCATCAACACTGGTTCTAGGAGCGACTGACAGCAAGAACATCCACGAGAAGTGTCTTTTATTATTTAAGAACTATCTGTATGTGAAGAATACAATAGACCTAGAAGAGCATTTCCTGTGGGTTACCAATAAAGAAAACAGGAAGGAAGGGTTGCTTCTTTTGTCATAACTAAGTAACAATGTCAACACATCAGAAGAAAGGTTTTCCTCAGGTCCCAATCTGTTTGGGAAGAATCCTGTATTGGAGGCAAACCTTTCCAAAAGATTGGGATCATCCTCACTGGTTCTGGGAGCGACTGACAGCAAGAATATCCGCGAGAAGTGTCTTTAATTATTTTACAACTATCTGTCTGTGAAGAATACAATAGACCTACAAGAGCATTTCCTGTGGGTCTACCAAAGGTTAAAACAGGAAGGAAGGGTTGCTTCTTTCCTCATAACCAAGTAATAAGATCAACATATCAGAAGAAAGGTTTTCCTCAGGTCTCAATCTGTTTGGGAAGAATCCTGTATTGGAGAAAAACTTTCCAAAAGATTGGGATCATCCTCACTGGTTCTGGGAGCGACTGGCTGCAATAACCCCCGCGAGAAGTGCCGTCATTCGTTCTAGAACAATCTGTATGTGAAGAATACAATAGACCTACAAGAGCATTTCCTGTAGGTTTACCAATGAAGAAAACAGGAAGGAAGGGTTGCTTCTTTTGTCATAACTGTATTGGAGAAAAACTTTCCAAAAGATTGGGATCATCCTCACTGGTTCTGGGAGCGACTGACAGCAAGAACATCTACGAGAAGTGTCTTTAATTATTTTAGAACTCTCTGTATGTGAAGAATACAATAGACCTACAAGAGCATTTCCTGTGGTTTACCAATAAAGAAAACAGGAAGAAAGGGTTGCTTCTTTCCTCATAACCAAGTAACAAGATCAACATATCAGAAGAAAGGTTTTCCTCAGGTCTCAATCTGTTTGGGAAGAATCCTGTATTGGAGAAAAAACTTTCCAAAAGATTGGGATCATCCTCACTGGTTCTGGGAGCGACTGCCAGCAAGAACATCCACGAGAAGTGTCTTTAATTATTTAAGAACTATCTGTATGTGAAGAATACAATAGACTTACAAAAGCATTTCCTGTAGGTTCACCAATGAAGAAAACAGGAAGGAAGGGTTGCTTCTTTTGTCATAACTGTATTGGAGAAAAACTTTCCAAAAGATTGGGATCATCCTCACTGGTTCTGGGAGCGACTGACAGCAAGAACATCTACGAGAAGTGTCTTTAATTATTTTAGAACTCTCTGTATGTGAAGAATACAATATACCTACAAGAGCATTTTCTGTGGTTTACCAATAAAGAAAACAGGAAGAAAGGGTTGCTTCTTTCCTCATAACCAAGTAACAAGATCAACATATCAGAAGAAAGGTTTTCCTCAGGTCTCAATCTGTTTGGGAAGAATCCTGTATTGGAGAAAAAACTTTCCAAAAGATTGGGATCATCCTCACTGGTTCTGGAAGCGACTGACAGCAAGAACATCCACGAGAAGTGTCTTTAATTATTTTAGAACTATCTGTATGTGAAGAATACAATAGACCTACAAGAGCATTTCCTGTAGGTTTACCAATGAAGAAAACAGGAAGGAAGGGTTGCTTCTTTTGTCATAACTGTATTGGAGAAAAACTTTCCAAAAGATTGGGATCATCCTCACTGGTTCTGGGAGCGACTGACAGCACGAACATCTGCGAGAAGTGTCTTTAATTATTTTAGAACTCTCTGTATGTGAAGAATACAATAGACCTACAAGAGCATTTCCTGTAGGTTTAACAATGAAGAAAACAGGAAGGAAGGGTTGCTTCTTTTGTCATAACTGTATTGGAGGAAAACTTTCCAAAAGATTGGGATCATCCTCACTGGTTCTGGGAGCGACTGACAGCAAGAACATCCACGAGAAGTGTCTTTAATTATTTTAGAACTATCTGTATGTGAAGAATACAATAGACCTACAAAAGCATTTCCTGTAGGTTTACCAATGAAGAAAACAGGAAGGAAGGGTTGCTTCTTTTGTCATAACTGTATTGGAGAAAAACTTTCCAAAAGATTGGGATCATCCTCACTGGTTCTGGGAGCGACTGACAGCAAGAACATCCACGAGAAGTGTCTTTAATTATTTTAGAACTATCTGTATGTGAAGAATACAATAGACCTACAAAAGCATTTCCTGAAGGTTTACCAATGAAGAAAACAGGAAGAAAGGGTTGCTTCTTTCCTCATAACCAAGTAACAAGAGCAACATATCAGAAGAAAGGTTTTCCTCAGGTCTCAATCTGTTTGGGAAGAATCCTGTATTGGAGAAAAAACTTTCCAAAAGATTGGGATCATCCTCACTGGTTCTGGGAGCGACTGACAGCAAGAACATCCACGAGAAGTGTCTTTAATTATTTTAGAACTATCTGTATGTGAAGAATACAATAGACCTACAAGAGCATTTCCTGTAGGTTTACCAATGAAGAAAGCAGGAAGGAAGGGTTGCTTCTTTTGTCATAACTGTATTGGAGAAAAACTTTCCAAAAGATTGGGATTATCCTCACTGGTTCTGGGAGCGACTGACAGCAAGAACATCCGCGAGAAGTGTCTTTAATTATTTTAGAACTCTCTGTATGTGAAGAATACAATAGACCTACAAGAGCATTTCCTGTGGGTTACCAATAAAGAAAACAGGAAGAAAGTGTTGCTTCTTTCCTCATAACCAAGTAACAAGATCAACATATCAGAAGAAAGGTTTTCCTCAGGTCTCAGTCTGTTTTGGAAGAATCCTGTATTGGAGAAAAATGTTGGGATTGTCATTTATGGTTCTTGAAGTGTTTCCACAACCAGAATCCCCGCAAGAAATGTTGTGCATTTTAGAACTATCTGTGTGTGAGTAATCAAAACAACCTTCGAGTGAGTTCCTACGTCTACCAATGAAGAAAACAGGACGGAAGGATTGCCTCTTCTCCCAGAACCACGCACCAAGAAGATCAACACATCTGATGGAATGGTGGAAAAATCAAAAAGATTTGGATCGTCCTCACTTGCCATAACACCCCAGAGAAGGAACAACCTCAGTGTCTCCCATCTCCTCGCTAGCAGACATCTGTTCTTTGTAATGACTCCTAATAACTTACGATCACAGCTGTGCTTTGTAAAATAAAGACCTGACTGAATTCAGAATTCCCACTCTGATCTGAAGTTTTTTTTATTTATAACAGGTAGCAGCATATCATCTTCAGACATGCGGGCCAGTGATCTAAGAGAGGAAACGACACACAGCATCTACGAGTAGCGATATCCAGTCAGGCGAGATAACCGAGACGGGTCTCCTCTCATTACGAGGGTAACTACATGTATGGTTGGTCTACCAAAAGAAAAAATGAGGGAGGAAGGACTGTCTGTCCTCTCAGAACCAAGCAACACGACCAGCACATTCGAGGAAAGGTCTTCAGGTCCCAATCTGTTCGGGAGGAATCCAGTTTTGGAGACAGAACTAAATTAATTAAGCAACTGATTGGGATAGTCCACACTTGTTCTGGGTGAGAAAGGCAGTCAGAATATCCGCGTAAAAGGCTACCCTCCCATTTAAAAGTCCACTTACCCATCAGTCACAGCCTAATGAATGTTTATATTGTCTTAACGTCACGTAGCTATCCATATCTGTGTGAGAAATCTATTAGCTTGACACGAATCATTGGATATACAGACGATACTAAACGACCTTCCTTCCTAATACCATTTTTATTTAACGAGTTAATGATTCGGTATTAAACGAGCGAAAGCAAGTCATTGGATGTATAGAGGATACTAACACTCTACAGTAAGAAGACCAAATGATTAATCAGCGTCATCAGACAACACCACCACTTTTAATTTATTGGAGCGATCGATCGATCGAGAGCAAAAAGACTCTGATGACAGTCCAACTGGTAAATTAAACGGGGTACTATGAGCTACCGAGATATTGCATACAAAAGTCACCATGAATTGAACACAATGATAAGCAATGGAACTGTTTCATTCAATTTTTTCAATTTTAAGAGTTTATAGCTTCATTCAACGTTGTGAATTAAATTTATCAAACTGAGCGTAAACAATTCGCCTTTGTATCATATCAAGAAATTAAAAAGTGAATGGAAGGAAATATCCATTAGTCATAGGGTTATGAATTATGGTCCATTATTTTATGATGAATATTTCATATAATTGTTATTATTAATTGTATTATTTTATTTAAAGTATCTATATAGTATTTCAATACTTTCTCATGTTGTCTATATAAACATAGTACATTACTTGGTTTGTTATGAATAAAGTGTTTTTTACATGGTAAATATGGAATCCATCAGGGTAAGAAATTAGCAATAGGCCGGTAGCCCATGGCTAGTAGAAAAGAGGATGTAAAGGCTAGTAAAATGTAATGACTGGTAATCCGAAGGATGTATTAAATTTAAAGACAATATGATCACGAAGAAGCATTCAGCTAACTGGAATTCATCTTGGCGAATACTTTTAGAATTCACAGTTCGAAAGGTTAGTACTTTCATAAGGCCATTTTCGATCCCTACATTATACCTATATGAAAATGTTTACTTAACTCATGCTGTTAAAAGGTACATCAGTTGTGTTGTCACATATCCCAAACGTTATAAATGGTGTTATCGAGAAGTACCGACTGTTACCGAAAACTACAATTTTGATGACAGTCGACTTTGTATATTGACGATATGAAGGTAAACGTAGTGATTTCTGATCGAAAACAGGACAATGTTTTTCGATTGACTCGCGCCAATGAGTCAAACGTAATTTTTGAGTCTTATTTAAAACAGACAAAGTAACAAATTTGGTTTGATCATGTTTATAATAGGTCATTAAATTACTGTGCATGTAAATGGGACGTGAAGTTTCGGTTTCTGCACATGCATAATGATGTAACTTGATTTTAATTGGAAAATTAGTTATTACGACATATTTGGCGATTTGGGATGAATATGCAAGGTGAGTGAATTTGTTTGTTCTGTAAACAGCTCATATGGTGTGTTGAAACGTATTAAAGCCAATTAAAATTTTTATGAAACACCATGGATGCACCTTTAATTTATATAAGGATATATTTACCAACAAACCAATATCTGGAAGAGTAAGACAAAATGACACGAAAAAGGTGTTTACTGTTCTAAAACAGTCAAAATATATTTTTGCCATTTTTGTTTCAATCTATTTTTACCTCTCAATCCGAACGATTTTGGGACACTTAATTTTGAAACGGCAACACAATTTTATTATAAAATTTAAATTTAAACTCTCTTCAATTTCACCTCCTGTTATTTGAATGGTGCCAAGCATTATAATGTGATACTTATACGTCTATGAGACTCGGCTTTCCTCTCATCTTCTACATGGATCCTTACATAATTAACATTCAAAGCAATTGAAAAAGAGTTCTCAGATGTTCCCATCTTACAGAGAAGTGAATATCCAGTACTTCAATCTTACAAACATATCCAGAACACTTTGAAGGGGCAGTAGCCAATTTTTTCAATCAAATAAGTCGATGAAATGTAAAACACCATTTTCTCTTCGGAAAATCAAGTTAAAAAATTAGTGTACATGGTTTCGTAAAGCCATGGGAATCATTTTTGTCATTTGATATTATATATATTATATAATCAATCAAACACAGTGTTGTTCCTAGAAGGGGTCCTGGGAACATTTGCCCACGTGCACCTTTTTGGTTTGGTGTCCCTTAAAATTTGAAGAAGTAGGATACTTTTACCGTTGCAAAGGGTCCCACTTGTTCATAATTGGCCAATTTGACCCCCTTGGCAGATCCCCTAGGAACAACACTGAAACATATATATTCTCATTCTATTTCACCAGGCCTTAAGTCGAAAGGATATAAATCAAGAAAACTGTGGACAATATGGTTTGTTAAACCAACATCACCTCAAAAGCTATTCTAGCTACTTCAGTTTCTCCACGAGGCCATTTGAAGGTCTTGAAGTATGTATCTCCATCTGTAGACCTAACTTGAGATACAGCGACTCTATGGAGATCCACTCAAACCCTCGTTGACTGTTTAGGAGAGGAAATCGTGGATAATATTACATTTTAGACTAGTTTAGATAATAATGTTTCAATACATTATGGTTTAATGCTGAGTAAGAAACGTTTAAAAATAATCAAAAACATAAACCTCAACATTCAATTTAAAAACGAATTAGGAAGATTTCTCTAATTCCTCTAAAATTTTACTAACCCAGCTGGTACTTCAACGAGGTCCAGAGGTCCTCTAATATTTTACGAACCGAGCTGGTACTTCAACGAGGTCCAGAGGTCCTCTAATATTTTACTAACCCAGCTGGTACTTCAACGAGGTCCAGAGGTCCTCTAAAATTTTACTAACCCAGCTGGTACTTCAACGAGGTCCAGAGGTCCTCTAAATATTTACTAACCCAGCTGGTACTTCAACGAGGTCCAGAGGTCCTCTAAAACTTTACTAACCCAGCTGGTACTTCAACGAGGTCCAGAGGTCCAGCACGTCACGACATATGAAGAGGGCGACCTCTAAACGTTCGGTCTGTCAGCTTTAGTGCAGAGCTAGTAGAACCCTCTTCTGGTAGCAGGGGCAGCCCCTGTAGTCCTGTCTGAAACTTCAGCTCGCATCATGATTACCAGCATCAATGATGTTATATTCATCTTTAGGAAAGGACGTCCAAAATGAAGCACGTTGTGTCCATGAGGGGAAAAAGGAACCTTCTTCCAGTATCATGGATCACCGTTACCAGGACCAGATCCATAAAGGGTTAAAAACGGATCTATCATCAGGATCTCCTCGACTCATTCCTTCTACCCAAACACATCAGGTTTCATGCTGGCTTTGATAATCGGATCCTTCTGCCAGTAATCTTGACAATATTTGTACATGTAGCCATGCCTTCAAATTTAAAGTTAGCACATGTCAGGACCAGTTCCACAAAAAATGGTTAAAACGGATCTATCACCTGGGTCTCCTCCACAGTCATACTTCATCCGACACACATCAGGTTTCTCGATGGCTTTAATGATCCTTCTGCCAACCTTGATAATATGTGAACCTCATATCAATCAGGACATGGCTCCATAAAAGTGTTCTTTCGTGAGGACCTCCTTTCCAGCCGTTCCTCCAAGTCAAACACATCAGCAATATTGCAGCTTTAGAAGAACTTTTGTAGATAGTCTGAAGCTTCATCTCACACTGGGATCACACGTTGATTGAGCTTTCTGTAGCCAACCTTGTTACATAAATTCATCGGGATCAAAGAGTCATGTTACACGAGGTCATGAATATTCTCTCTCCAGTCGCATAGTCGCCCCATTCCATCCAAGTATATTTGGTCTGTTAAAGAGAAAATGTTTACAATATTTATTTATGAGATGTTTAGAAACATGGTTATATAAATATATTTTTTAATTTTTATTATTATTTTATTTATATGGTTATATAAATATGATTGACAAGAGCCTGACGAACAAAGCAACAACAAAGTATTTAACTATATTATTTAATTCCATATTCTGTCATTCATAGTTGCCACTTAACAGATTTGAGGTATACATTGAATGTAAAGTGTCATGTCAATCACATGCTATTTCAAATCTTTCAATACAAATGAATAGCTTTATGTTTCAAACTATTTTAACATAACAATCGGCAATATGTAGTTAATTTCAAATTTTGTTATTCAAAGTTGTCTATGAAAAATAACACTGTAAGGTACATTGTGCTCATTTCCTTAATACGTTTATAAACGTAGAAACGTCTTGAATATATAAAGATTGTCTTCTACTCTTTTCATATTGGAACGATAAACAATAAATATATATATTTCAAGTCAAAAGAGCAAGCGTTGTTTGTTGTCATTTGAAAAGATTGGCAACATCTGCTGAATGTTAAGTTATACTAGTGTGATTGCCTGATGATGCCCAAATGTTTGTGAGGCATTATCTGGGATTCCACCTTCCTAGGATTCGTCTGCTTTGTGGGATTGTCAGCCATACCACGTAAATGAAGACCAAAGTAAGTATGGGAACAATACTTACACCTAATCTTTTCGTCCATGTTGAACAGTCTGAACAGGATAAAAAATATATCTGTGTAATCCGAAATGTTTAAAAATCCGATCACTGCATTATCCAAATTTCCGATCACTGCATTCCGAGTTCACTGTCCTCAACGATCACTGCACTAAATATCATTTTTACATTGTGTCCAATATCTTTGTTAATTTTCAACTGAATGTTTTCAACTTTTCGCAAATAAATGTATTATCATCTGGAAAGGAAATTATAACTACTTTTAATATAAACTTCGAATTTGTCTCCTTGAAAAAACGAGTTTTGCCGAGTATTACTGATAACTTTCCTCATTTTCATGCTAGCAACTTAAAACTTTCTGGAAATAATCACCATAACTTTCACATTCGTAAACTATTAAAATTTAAAGGAAATTGCGCGAATTTAGCAAATAGTGAACTGTTTTCTAACACCTAACTTATGTTTACATTTACGACGTGCACCCGATCACTGCACATTCTCGCGAACAGTCCCCGATCACTGCACCTCTGCAGAACAGGACGTTCCAGGGGGTGAAAGGTAGTTGAGAGGATGCATTTTCACGTACGTCGCAATAGTGACTGTGCCATTGACATGCCCGCAGCCTAAACGATGTGTTGTTTTGTCTAGAACTTCTACGTAGACTAAGAACGCAATAAAGGAAATGACATCACATTACATTCGAGAGGGTAGGTGTCTGACATAAAAATGCATCGGATTGTCGTCATTTATTTAAATTATTCTTCAAAAGTCATGTTGCAGAAGAAATATTTCTCTGTCATATTTATGTGTTGAAATGAATTTTTGTATTAGAAACATTGACATAGTTAAGGTCACTTTTACATATTTCTAAACGACTTTATTATTATTTATATTGGCATTAATTTATACCTGTTAAATCGCAGTTTTATTGTGATTATACCAGCAACATATGACTCCCTTATTTGTCGATTTAAAAAAGATAAAAAGTTGGGAAAACAGACAGTGATATCATCATATCAATTCGTTGGAACTTCATAACTGAATTTAATTATGATTAGTCTAGATAAACCCCAAAAACTATTATATTTCCATGTCCGTGAGAACTCATGAACTTCGTTTCTCGTCCGTTTCTTTGCAGTGACCTAGTCGAGGACTATGCGTTTGAGAATACTAGACCCGATCTGTATTTGGACTGAAAAACTTACTAAGTAGGTTTTTTCCTTTCAATTGGATACGAAGATTTATGTGTATCTTTCAGTGAGATAGATTTATATATCATTTTTATGAAATTTCAGGTTTCACAGAAGAGTCGATGAATTTGTTATTTTAGCGTACAATCATAATTTAAATCTGATGTCACTTCTGTGTTAAAAATACTCAAAATATTACAAGTAAGTAGTTCGACATTGGCCGCTTTCGATCAACAATCACGACTTCCACAGACAGACAGACAGACAGACCAATACCAAAGGCCAATATCCAGTTGATTGAAGCGCACATAAAATATTAAAAATTTATGATTTCATTGTTTTCTCATTTTATATACGTTTCTAGAATTTAAATACATTAATGATCACATGCTTATCATAACTGTTAATGATATTAATAAAAGTATGTTTGTTTACAGTAATAAACAATAAGAATGGGGTAATAAACTTAATTAATCACGGCTTTAACATTTGTATTGTAACACCATTTACAACGTTTGAAACATGTGACTCAACAAGAAACATAATGTCCCTTTAAACATTATTAATAATTTACAGATGTTTCTTTCCTTTTTTCTTAATTCTTGATCAGTACATAAATTATTCTTAAATGATTATTCTCAGTAAAAAACTTAAAACTATCTCCCACAACTTCCAAAATATAAAAAATAGAGCCATGGGCTCTGTAGCTCATCAAGATTTCATTGATTATTATCTAAGGTTGACTATCTAAGTTATATCAAGTAATACATTGTTATCAAGAAAAAAATAGGTTTTTTAGACCATGACTCCTGTGACCCAACTTTGGAATCACAGGGTCACCAATCCTACAATTACAA
Organism: Gibbula magus; assembly: GCA_936450465.1. Lineage (NCBI taxonomy): Eukaryota > Metazoa > Mollusca > Gastropoda > Trochida > Trochidae > Gibbula > Gibbula magus. The sequence continues at coordinate 58,435,045 of OW388293.1, read as the reverse complement.
TTTCACCTTTCTACAGCTTTACGTACTTAAGATAAAGATGAAAATATTTGGGTCATGACCCGTGACCTAGATTGGGGTCACAGGGTCACGAAATCTACAATTTAGAATCCCCATTGGCCAAGGAGTCTGCACACAACTTTTCAGCTCTCTAGACCTTTTGGAACTGGAGAAGAAGATGAAAATAGGTTTTTAAGGATGTGACCCCAGTGACCCCATTTAGGGTCATGGGGTCACAAAATCTACAATTTAGAATCCCCATTGACCAAGGAGTCTGCACACAACTATTCAACTCTCTTGACTTTTTGGAACTGGAGAAGAAGATGAAAAAAGGTTTTTAAGGATGTGACCCCTGTGACCCCATTTGGGGTCAAGGGGTCACAAAATCTACAATTTAGAATCCCCATTGGCCAAGGAGTCTGCACACAACTTTTCAGCTCTCTAGACCTTTTGGAACTGGAGAAGAAGATGAAAATAGGTTTTTAAGGATGTGACCCCTGTGACCCCATTTGGGGTCATGGGGTCACGAAATCTACAATTTAGTATTCCCATTGGCCAAGGAGTCTGCACACAACTTTTCAGCTCTATTGACCTTTTGGAACCGGAGAAGAAGATGAAAATAGGTTTTTAAGGATGTGACCCCTGTGACCCCATTTGGGGTCATGGGGTCACAAAATGTACAATTTAGTATCCCCATTGGCCAAGGAGTATGTACACAACTTTTCAGCTCTTTAGACCTTTTGGAACTGGAGAAGAAGATGAAAATAGGTTTTTAAGGATGTGACCCCTGTGACCCCATTTGGGGTCACGGGGTCACGAAATCTACAATTTAGAATCCCCATTGGCCAAGGAGTCTGCACATAAAATTTTAGCTCTGTGGAGTCATTGGTTCTGGAGAAGAAGTCGAAAATGTGCAAAGTTTACGGACGGATGGACGGACGGACGGACGGACGGACGGATGGACGGACGGACGGATGGACGGACGGACGCCGGACGCCATGCCATGCCATAAGCCCATCGGGCCTTTCAGGCCTGATGAGCTAAAAAGGGGAAACGTGTCTTTCATGATTATATACATTATACACTCGCGTTACCTTGATTCGTGGATGTAAGGAATGCGAGGCGGATTACTCTGTAAATAATTTTCTTTTAAGTTTTTATAATAAATAATAGGTAAGTACATAATATAAGTATACTTTTATGGCCATAGTTCAGATTCGTAGCGGATTTGTTTATGCTCCGCGACCATTTGCATTCATCATCTATTTTAGTGCACACAAAGCGTGACGTCACCTTGATTCGTGGATAACGTAATAGAGCTTTTTACGGAAGCCCAGTGTCAGACTACAAGGGAATAAATGGTGTTACTCACCAAGCTAGCATCTGGATATCAGTAGACGATATGATAAATCACAGTTTTATATTAAAAACGTTCCACATCATTAATATTTTAACATTCCAATGAATACTGTCAATTAACTTTGTATACAGCAAGGGTCGACACCGCATCCGACAAAGTCAAGTAACATTTTGATTTTGCCCGTAGTTTTTATTTTCTGTTGGCCAAATTAGCCAGCAACATTTTCAGACATCATCTACATAATTACTTAGGTCAGAATTTAATTATCAAATAAATAGTTAAAATTAGTGTAAATATTGTATAGGGCAGCCGGTTAGTAAAATGTGTCGTGCTCACAAAAAGCACCTGTCCTCGCTTGTCAGTCGGACATTTCTCGCCGTATATTTCATCAATCTATTTACCCTCACCACTTTTAATATTTGTGTGTGAAAATCATGTATCATCATCAAAATGATATAATATTACTATTATTATGTAATCAACATAAAACTTCAAATAAGGCTCTTATTGACATTTTCTCAGCTCTCGTCGCAATCTGTTACACATGGCTATTTTTTAGTAACACAGTTGGTTATATTGCATGCATGTACATGTACATAAACTTAATTTGGCAATACTTCAGAATTCCATTATTTTTGCAATGCTGAATTTGTCCAATCCTAACAGCATTGACATTTATTTCAAAACTATACATAAATATATATATATATTGCAAAACATTTATTCTTACGACACTGGAACTGGAAAATCCAAAGGTTGAGCCGGTCTATTTCAATGAAGGGGGGAGGAAATGTCAAAACTTAAAAAAATCCATTTAATTTTGTTTGGATATATTTTCTATATATAACATTATTTGTTTAAGAAAGGACTAAATTATTTTTTGCAGATAAAATATAATACTATCTGGTAAGCAAAAAATTATAATGCAGTTATTGACATCAGCCTTGACCCCCTGCAATGTAATAGACCATCCATTCTTGGAATTAGGTCAACCACTTGTCATTTTCTCTCAGTGAACTTGAACATGACACGGCACGTACTTGGATCATCTGTTTTGTTTTTTACTTCTAAAGAGTTGTTTGAGAACAACTGTTGTCATTTGGCCCCACAGGAATCCTACCAAAGGCCAAAAAATTGCATAAGAGATGGTCCGAAAACATTTCCATATATTTAAAATTTTGACATGTTGTATCACTTCTTGTCACGTGATTTACTTTCACAGATTGGTAAAAAGGCAGACGACAAAACATCGGAAGGTTGGCGCTTATCGTATCTCTGTAATTTGATTTTAAATACACTTGAAAATTGGCGTTAGTGATCTTGGATGTATTTTCGGTATTTGTAACTGTTTATATGCCTAAAGATACATATAGTGGGGCAATTCTGAAACTTTTTTGTCAGCGAAGCGTGAGAGTGGGTGCACATCAAAGGTACCGCTATGTGAGGTCATACGAGATTCGGCTAACGAGATATCGTGGTAATACTAAACATCCACGAATCAAGGTAATCCACGAATTTAGGTAACGTTACTGTATATGTAATTATTGTTTAGGCATTGAGTAGTTTAAATTTTGTGTGAATGCATATATTTACCCTACTAGCTACTAAACAAATGCACGCATAACAAACAACCTTAGAATGTATGCAAACTGTCGAAATCAGTAGATATATTTTCTGATCCACTGGCTGTATGAACTTTTCAGAGCAACAAACCTTCACTTTATAAACTACAACCTCATTATCAGTTTTGAAATTTTTAAAAACTAAATAAATTTAGATCGACAGTTCTGCCTAGTCGATCAACGTATTACTTAGTAGGTCGAGAGGCTCTATCTGCAACCCCACTGGATAGTATGCGGCTCGCTGTGTGAGGTAGAGCATTCGGACGACAGAGGTTTCGGTCTAATTACTTAGATGATTGGAAATTATCACTTTACATCGGCAAGTGGTCATATTTTGAATTAGAAATATTAAACTTTGGTGATTGTTTTTTTCGGGTGAGACGTGAAAAATGTTGTTAAAAACAGTTTCCACATATGTGTACATTTGAGATAATAATTTGTTTATTTTTAATACTTATTAACAGGAAATAATCACTAAAGAGGTCCGCCATATTGCAAACTGCAGAGTCTAAAAGTTCGCCAAGTTCTAAATCTATTGTACCATGACAAACATGAATTCAAATCAATGAAGTTCCGCTTAACCAGCATTTTATTTGATATAACTAACCAAGTCAAGAACAATCTATTACCAATTCTTAGTTCTTACCAATAATATCATTTCTTCGTTGTGATCTCCACCTTTTGAATCACTAACGCTTGATAGCGGAAGTGCGAAGTGAGAGTTGTTTCCCTTTCTTGACCTTGTATCACGTGACGTAATCAACAGTGCTGATTGGTCAACTATTTTGTGACCGTGAACCTTTCCCTAGCAACACATGCGCTTGTTTATGGCGGCCGCAGGAAGTAAATTTTGTTGATTGTACATCAAAATGCCAAAGAAGAAAAGGAAGAATCCACGGAAATGTGCAGTACTTTTCTGTTGTACAGGTTAGTTGTTTTCTTATTTCTTATTTGAGATTACGTTTTGCTTACCATTGCATCATTTAAATTATTTTTTGTGCTTTTCGTATTTCGTTCATGACACGACCCTTTCCCATTTTATTTCTCTTTTGTTAGGTTATGTCGGGTAAAGATACGCACTGGCACAAATACAATATAAGTAAATGTAGATAGTGTATTGACATTTATTGTTTCATTTGGAAGTTTTAGAAGATATTACATTGTTTGTAGCTGGTGAAAGAATGAAGAATGAAGTTGATATTGACCAAAGAAGTGACAACTTACTTAAAATTAAAAAAAATATCGTAACGAACATGACATCAAAAAACAGTTTGCTCTCTCATATACCAAATGTCAAGGGAAACCAAACTACATCTATTACCATCCCGTCCTTTCAGCAGCTTTTGGAAATATTTAATTATTTTTTTTAACCTTTAACTTATCGTAAAATTGGAAATAAATGGTGTAATCATACTCTGACGGCGTATCTTTAGCCTACACATGTTGACCTATGACAATAGGGGGATAGTCATCCAGTGGCGGGTCCAGGAACTGGTCCTCCTGGATCCGTCACTGGTCATCTGATTACTTTCAGCGTCATATCCTGTTCATGAATATATAAGCAGGTATAACATTACACTATTAGAATAATAGAAGTTGCATAGCATAATAGAAGTTGGGTACCGTCTAGTCTAAGGTTTAGCTATCCCAACTGTGGACAGATCACACACTGTTTAGCATGAACATTCCATTAAAGGCATTTTTTAAATTATAAATACAGAACGATTATCATAATTAAAATACTTTGATGTTACCAATTCTACTATTAACGTTACACTATTAGAATAGATGAAGTTGGGTAACCAGGTGGTCTAAGGTAGCTATTCCAACTGTGGACAGATATCCAACACACACAGTTTAGTATGAACATTCTATTAAAAGCATTGTGTTTCATAAAGACATAGCGATTATCAAAAAGAAGGTACTAAGATCAGTCAGATGTTAAAAATCTACTTTTAAGAATAAATTAAGTGTGGACACTGGCTAGTTTAGATATTAGCTAATTCCAACTGCGGATCCCAAATACAAACAGTTTAGCATAAAAAGGCTATTAAAGACATTCCTTTTCATAATGCATAGTAATTCATAAAAATTCCTTTTTTTACGTCAGCTCAATATTTCATACAATATTTCAAGTGAAGTCAAGTCAAGTTGGTTTATTCATGATTTTAGGCCTTGGGGCCGATATGCATGTACATGTACATTTCAACATTAATTCATATAAAACATTTTCACTAATTACAAGTTCAGTAATGATTGGCTGATTGCCTTCGTTGAAGACTATTAGATATATATTTACATAAATTAAACATAAGTGTATCATTGACAGTCATCATGAGCCATTTAAACTTCAACATATTTGGGTTATTACAAAAATACACCGGGAAATACTGCTCTCTTATGTCATTGTAGTAGTGACATGTAAGTAAAAAATGATATTCATTTTCCTCGTCTAATTTACCAAGTGGACATATTCTTAAACAATAATCAATGTTCGACCATCTGCCTTCATTTGCATTCAAACGTAATTGGCCAGAAATTAATCTTGTATATAAAATATATATATTTCCTGACAGTGATGGCAGTAAAATATTTTTCTGGAGTCAAAAGGCTTTTGTACTCCTTATATAATCTATATCTTGTGCTACTTTGTAAAATACTATTCCAAGATTGGTAAAACATATTGATAGCAACATCTTTAAATCTGTGAAGAAATAAAATCTTATTGCCAACTGATTGGCTAATCCATGCAAACATAACCAAATCCATGATTAAACAGCAACATACGCAATGACGAGACATACGTTGGGTATCCATAATTATCTAGATTAACCAGCATTTCATATGCTTTCTTAGGTATTCTATTATTTGGCATTTCAATCAACTTCAGCCAATATTTAACGGCCCGACATAAGGCATTGATATATAATGGATATCGGCCGCATTCGCCGTAAGCTATTGCGTTTGGCGTTTGTTTGCCGACATTAAGAAATCTTTTACACGCCATGATATGTACATTTGAATTTTTTTTCAAACCTATCAAGTCCCCACACCTCTGAACCGTATAATATTATAGGTTGAATCTGTGTATCAAAGATTTAGAAAAACACGGAGGGGTCAAGAACATTCAACTTATTCAAGTTATGGAGGATTTCCATCAGCGCACGTTTACCCCGTAACGCTAAGTCGGCTGTACACAGAGACATTTTGGAAGTGTGAGAAAAATAATACATTATTAAATGCATTGGTTTTGCCATGTCAATGTCGTTGTCATATGAAAACTTTTTTCTCGTTCTCGGTCTCTCTCAATACGTTTCCAAAGTAGTGTAAGTACTCACACAAAAAATTCAATGATTCAACTGAGTTTAGTTATGTCTGTATTTACTTCTTGATATTCAATTAATGTTCGAATTGAAAAAGCGAATAATTGATATGCAGGAAATATTTTTACTTTTCCAATTCATTCATTTTGCAGCAAACAGTGACAGTGATGAAGATTTTCAAGAAATAGATGATTCATTGACAAGTAAGAAAATGTACAGTAAAGCTGTTCACCAGGAAACACTTTAATATCTTTATGTTAACATATCTTTTCTATGACAAAGTATAGATAAAACACAGCAATAATAATATAACATTATTATACAAAAGGTTTCAATTGATTGTTCCTGTAAATTTTATTCATAGATACTAAACAATATATTTGTTTGAGATATTCAATGTGGTTTATTTCAATTACAATTTTTAAAAGTGACTTTCGTGACTTACATATAACTTCTTCGGTGTAACTTTCTAAATCTAAATTAACCATTTTGAATGAATGTTAAGTATTAAATTTCATATTATCTACCCGAAGAAGGGGCAAGAAGTAGAAGAAACGTAATGAGAAAGAAATAAGGGTTAGGGTTAGGGTTGCTATCTATAGAATTTGTCTTGTATCATCAGACCAACTTCTAAATGTCTTTGAAGAATTTCATACTCCTACCTTTCTGTGCTATTTAATGTCACAATGTTTGAGCAAACAAAAGCATAAATATTATTTTCAATTGTTGCAAATGTTGCAATGTTTCCAGCTGGAGGTGTTATTAAGAAACAACCAAAGGAAACATCTCCCTGTCAGATTCTACCTTGGAAGAAAATTGCAACCCGTGATATCGTTACGAAACCACGTCCTTCAAAGGAAGACATAACAAGCGGTAAGAAACGTTTGATGTCTATTTTGAATATGTTGGTGATGACACTAGGTCAAAGTTTGGATTATAAATTGGTAAACAAATTAAATTATATAATTAACATTTTAGGAAATGATGTTGGTAATGAATTTGAAAAATAAATTGTTAGATGGCTGTGAAATTATAAAGAAAATATGATCCAAACAATTAACTTGTTTTTGTCAGTTACATCTTAATTTAAATGTCTTACCATAAGGACATGACATGTTAGAAATACATGAACACAAATGATACAGATTTAAGTTGAAGTTAACCTCAAGAATTACGAAAGGTGTTACTTGTTTTTGCTGTTAATGTGACATCTCTGAAATGGTTTGTATTGCCAAAGAAAAATAAATGAACAGGGATGATACAGATTTAAGTTGAAGTTAAGCTCAATAATTACCAAATGTGTTACTTGTTTTTGCTGTTAATGTGACATCCCTGAAATGGTTTGTATTGCCAAAATATTTTTATGAACAGGGATGATACAGATTTAAGTTGGAGTTAAGCTCAAGAATTACCAAAAGTGTTACTTGTTTTTGCTGTTAATGTGACATCCCTAATAAAGTTTGAACTGCAAAAGAAAAATAAAGAAAGATAACCGTCCTGATTTAGGGCCTCCTCATAAAAATGAAGGACCTGTAACCAGGATAGTTATCATTTTAGGTTTTTGGGACAGTAGTGTTTATTTAATCTAAATTATTACACGGAACACATACAGGTTGAGCGTACCATTTTTACTTATAGTATATCATACATTTACAGGTCTCAAAACTCCAAATCAGCATGGTGAACATGAAAGTTCAGCTAAACCTCAAATCAAGCAAGGGAAGAATAACATTTTGTCATCTTCAGCAGAGGCTTCAATAGGAGAAATGCCCCACAATGTTGAAACCTTGAAGATAATTTCTCATCTGCAAAAATCATCAAAGCCAAGGAAGAAGAAGATTAAAGATGATGTTGGACCATTGAACAATCCTAAGACTGCTGATAGGTGTGCCAAAAATGATGGCATACAACCTGTATCTATTAGAGACACAGAAACAACAGAATCATCCTCCAATGTCCACAAGTTGAGGATAAAAAACTTGATGGATGATTTTATCTCCACATTCACGAATGGTGCAAACAGAGATAAAGCTATTGAAGATATAGTTGATAAGACTGATGTAACTGACAATGGAGATCAATATGACCATTTTCCTGTAGAACACAGTGTTAAGGTGAAATCTATTTCTTTGAGAGATGAAGAAGAAAACGTGATATTCCCAAAAGGTCACAATGCAATTTTTACTGGCGCACAAGAACCATCAACTCAAACTCAGAACTTAAACCTCAACGGAATTGACACTGATCCTATTGATGAAAGTAAACCTCTTGGAAATGATTGCAATGGAAGTGAAGTAAAAACAACTGTATCTTGCAAAGTCAAAGATGAGGAATATAACAATTCTGAAGATAAGCTCAGTGACATAAGATTTGCAGAAGGAAGATCCGCGTGTCCTGAAGACACCGAAAAGATTCCGTTCAATGTTCATGGTATCACAAATAATGTTGACCAATTTGTTGCCTCTTGTGACGATAAAGCTGAAGTTGATCCCAGATCCAGTTTCTCTGCTGAATGTTCTGGAGACTCTTCATCTCCTTCATGTGATGCTCTTCCTGATGATAGCCAGGTTGATTCAAGCTCAGGTAGAAATCTTTCAGATAAATCATTTGACTTTATTTACTCATGTGCACCATCTTATCAAACGGGGTAAAATGCCATTGTTATTAAATACAGTGTAAATTAAAATATCAATGATATTGTCAGCAATATAAGCTAATGTTAAGTAAGCTCTACCTCTTGATATCTACTATACATCGTAGATGAATATTAGATCTTGGTTTCTAATAGACAAGTTAGAAGGGTTAAAATATTTAGATATTTGGTATTTTGTTTTGTTCAGGAGTTTTCAATATAATTAGTGGACAATTATTTCAATTCGATATGTTTAGAGTCGTGTTGAAAAAAAATATTGATTATATATTCTATATGCCATTTTTAGAAGACAAACCTTCCTTGGCGAACAAGACCCTCAAAGCTAATACACAGAGATGTGCAGGACCTAAGGAAGATCCACCTGTACCAAAGGTACCAATGCCACCAAACCAACCACCAACATCAGACAAGAGGACCATAAGAAGAGCATCCAAGCCTCGGGTAGTAACAGAGGACGAGGAGGAAACAGCTGCAGCATCTTCAACCAGAGGTATACATGCTTTTGAAACATCCTCTCAGTATTTATTGGTTAGTGTTCATTTGTCCAGTGTGGAGTTCATTAGAAGAGCAATATAGCAGGACAGTGATAAATTTACAAATATGACATGCCGAGTCCAGGGATTCGCTACCACAAGCTAATCTCTGTCCCAGCAGATATAAGCGAGTGCCTCAATAAGTAAGCAAATACCACCAAAAAAAAAGCCTTCGAGTCCAGGGGATTTGCAGCTTCAATTTTTATGAGTCCATTCCAATTTTATGAGTATTTGATCCAAGACTCGGGGTAAATTTATCACTGTATGGTAACAACTTTGTGATAAAAAGCATAATTTTTTATGTTACTGGTTCTTCACCTCAACAATGTCAATTCTCTCAAAAGGTTATCCAGAGATTTCCAAACTTGATCTGTCTTGATCTACTTTGACTCTTTTATAACTGAAACATTGATATAAACCAATATATTTGGAACAGAACGAAGCAGTTCTCCTCCAGCCAGGTCCAGTGACTTGAGAGGAGAATTGCTCCAAAGCCCTACAATGAAGTTCTCCTACGAGAGTAGCGACAGTGAATCACCTGACTCGTCTCATCAAGAGAGCAGAGCTTCAAAATCTGAAGTTTCAACCAAAGGTAGATATAATTTTCAGGAAGTAATACTGTAGTTTTTTTAATTTTTTTTATCCTATCAGAGAATTAACAGTGAGTCATCTGATTCATTTCACCAAAGAGCAGAGCTTCTAAATCGAAAGCTTCAGTCAAAATAAGTTCTTATAGATAGTTTTAATGTTACCTAAAAATGTTACTTAAAATGTGTCTGATTGACCATAAGGAAATAAAGTACTCAAAAAGCTACTGATGTCTTTCTTATTTTGAACAGAAAGGAGTTCGAGTGGATCGCCTGCAGACATGAGACCCAGTGGTCTGAGTGAAGAAATGATCCACAGTCCCAGCTTGAAACTTACCTCTACCATTGGCGAAAGAAGGGAGGAAGAACTGCCTGTCCTCCCAGAACCATGCATCAAGAAGAACACATTTGGGGAAAGGTCCTCTGGTCCTAATCTGTTTGGGAAGAATCCCGTATTGGAGGAAAAACTTCCCAACAGATTGGGATCATGCTGTCTGGTTCTGGGAGCGATAGGCAGTCAGAACACTCCAGAAAAGGACCCACCCACCAGACAGTTCCACTCATCCCCTCGCAGGCTGGACTTCACCAAGCATCTACTGTTCAGTACAAATCAAGATAAAGGTAGACCTGGTGAATCATCTTCAGAGGAAAGCATCCAAGAGAAAGGCCTCGATGAGTTGCTCAAGCCTGAATCAACAATCAACAAAAAATACTCCAGGCTCTCTCAGTCAGTCTTCCCAACCTCTCCTGCAATACAAATAAAACAAGTGGAAACAAAACCTGCCTGGTTATTTTATAATAAGGATTTTTCTTCAAAACCAGCTTCAACATCTGGATTCAGAAAGGAAGTCAGGTTGGTCATATTTGGTATGAAGATTATTAAAAATTATATGATTTAGATTTATGATACTATATCTATTGATATATAAGCTTCCAAATAACAAAATCCATGATGATTTTCATTTAAATACTGTTACCGATGATGTTCAATATTTTCGGTTTTATCTCTATAAAATGTTCAGTAATAATATGATTTGTTTTAAAGTTTGTTCTCCAACTATAATAGTTTAGACAATCATAATCTTTTTCTACTTCTATTCCAGACCTAAACCAGCAGCAGCAGCAGCAGCACCCAGAACTAGAGATCTGCCTCCTCCTCAACCAAGAGAGTTTCTCCTCGCTCCTTCCCTGTTCTTGAGAAAACCTGGCAAGGATCTTCCTCCTGTTGTGGGTAGAGGTCCTTCTCCTGGACAGGCTCTTCATCCTTCATCACAAAAAATCAACTCAAACTCTCAACCAATTCCCTCCACCTCTCCAACCCTCCATCCCTCCTCCAAACCTTTCCTCTCCAGTACAAAACCATTCAGCACCTGTCATAACCCAAACAATCCAAGCCCCCTACCATATCATCAGGAATCTTCCAGTTACCCATCCCACATCAACTCATTAGAACCAAATGCCATTGCAGATTATGAAGAAGAGCTATACCCTCACTCCATGCCCTTCCATGATCACTCGAGGTCACCAAGGTTAGGATTTATGCCTACCTTTGAAAAGGATCTACCTCCAGGACATTTTATACCCACCCAAAACTCCCTACCAAACCACAGATACCAACTTGGCTTCAGTCCATCAGGTTTTGATGATGACCATTCTCCTAGACCACATTTCCAGAAACCTATGAACATGAGATTCAACTCAAATCGAGGTGGACTTTTGAAGAGGGAAAAGTCAGGAAGGCACTGAGCAACTCTGTTGCAGGATTGAAGAAATGTTTTGTATGCAGGATAGGAGGAATTAGAAACTTGTTATTCTTGAAGTATATCAAAGCTGTGATACATTTTGAATATAGTTCGTGATGGCTAATCAAAGATTACTCAGTTGTTAAAATGATTTAAGACTTTGCTCCCCTTTGAACGTATAGGAAATTGAAATTTAACATTGTGCATGACATATTCAGCCTTGAAGAATCTTGTCAGAATTTAAAGCATTGATGTCCTTTTGTAGTGATCAATTCAACAGTGACCCTCTATATGTTGGTACATAGTTTGCACACATTGTTTTGATTACGTGAAGAATACATCAACTATAAATGTCAAATCTTACTCTATGTTATATGTTTTTAAATCAAAGCTGTGATAGTTTCTGTGATACAGTGTGTGATGATTACTCAGTTGATTAAATGGTTTAATACTTTGCTCCCCTTTGAGCGTATAGAGAATGTACATTTTACAATAATATTTTGCCTTTAAGAACCAGAATTTAAAGCATTGGCGTTGGGATCAATTCAACGGTGACCTTTTGATGTAATGAAGAATATTTAGCAACTGCATGTACCATTTTCCTCTATGTTAATATGCGATATAGTTGTGCCAAACTACGTGTGTGTATTAATTAATTTGGAAGTTTTCGAGAAACAAGTCAATTTTAGATCTATGGAAGATTCAAAGGAGAATTATCTTCTTTCCTCTTTTGTTGTTGTTGACAGTCGCGGACGAGGGGTTGTAAAACCTCTAAATGTCATGAATCCCAAAATATGGTATTCTTGATCGTACATGTATTCTTTATCGATTACAGCAGTTTCATTGAGATGATATTACTTTGTTAGCAAAGTATGTTTGTACCCCTTGATATACACTTTTTTTAAAGCATGGTTGCTAATCTAAACTACCCACATCCCCGCATTGTGAAGGCATAACTCGGTTCATTGTCTATCACTGGCTAATTTAGCCTTACTAAATTTCCTCTCCTTTTGTGTGCCAGAGATGTCTGATTGCATTACCAATTCCAGTTGCTGCACTGCACGCTGTTACACTGGAACAGAAAGGTTGATGAAATGCAGAAAGGCTTAAATTAGCCAGTGACAGAGAATGCAAGTAATGCTTTGCGGGAAATATTGCACAGGAACCAGCATGTTTTGGTGCTTCCAGTTATATTTATGATATGTTGAACTTTATTGTAATAAACTTATCATTGTTTCATCATGCTTTTTGGTTTTATATGAAATTCCATTCCCCAAAACTTTACAAGCTACCAAGTTAAATTAATCCAGTTGTGACTCATTATGTGTCATTATATTATTGTATGTTCAACTTACATACATCAACAATAGTTCATCACTAGGCCTTATATAAACTACAGTTCTATGTCCTTGTAACGTATTTGATTTGATCACATTTATACATACATGAACATGGCGGATGTATTCCACAAGTAAACTGTGACGAGAATTAAAGGGGCAGTAGCACGTTTTTTCGCTGAAAAAAGTCGATAAAATGTATTTGAAAAATAATGTCACCAATAGTAAAACACCCTTCTTTCTTCGGAAAATAAAGTCAACAATGAGTGTACATAATTCGGTAAAGCCATTGGGAATCGTTTTTTAAAAAAAAATTATAAATTGTGGTCACAATAAAATGGCCGCCATGCAATTTCTGCTTTATACGCAACACCGTTTTTACCACTACGTATAATTGGCTTATGTAATCAGATGTTTTACCCTCTAAAGTAAATATAAATAACATAAACTTTCATTATAAATGGGAAATTTAAACAAAATAAAATGTGCAAAAAACGTGCTACTGCCCCTTTAAAGTGAACTTGTTACGATAGATCCGTGTAGCACGTGGAAAACGTGCAGTCCGTGCACGTCGAGTCAGCTGGGGAGGGTTGATCGGTGCACACATGTCAATACTGCCTCCCATCTTTCATAGAATTCGAATGAGGTAGACTGTCCGCAGATTGTCAGAGTGATTTAAAGTTATATGCTAAATTATTTTAATACAAACTGAAGTACAAAAGAAAGTTTACACATCAGTTGGTTTCGATTCAGTATTTCAAAAGAAATGAGATGCATTTTATTATGGCACAGTACCTGAACACCTTTCGGCAGTAGTTTGTATGACTTAATTGATGACTGTTTTATTTTATAATTAAAATATCATTTGGTTAAAGTAGACTGGGGTAAGAAATGAAATTTACACCAACATGACCCCTACCGTGTTTAAAATGTTGTAAAGGTTTGCAGGACTAGGCACATTTATTGATTTTCACATTTTCTTATATGTCGATGAACAGTTGTGTTAAATCAAACGTAATTTTTGGGAATTTTAAAATTTGAAATTCAATTATTTTAAAAGAAAACACGTAGAAATATTCTTAGATTGGTTTAATTTTTTGGACTTACTTCCCGCACTATTCAGTTTTTGAAAACGACGTCGAAAACTCGAGAAATTTGACATTGAAAATTATACCTACGATTACAACTATGGTTTAAACTTTGTTTTGTACTTCAGTTTATCCAAAAGTTTTACAAAATCAGTTAAAAAGAAGCGTTTATAAAATCATATGGCCTTGTCAGTGGCACTTGATAGAATTGACAGAAGTCAAGATGTCTTACTTTTGTTTGGTGTACTTCATTTCGTTAAAAACAGAATGGAACCCATCTCCTTACACACCCAATAAAGTAGTGTTTCTGATCAGTAGGTTGATTAAGTTAATGATGCTCCACTGAAGCAATCAACCTCTGTCACTGGCTAATCTAGCAGGCCCGTAGCAACAGGGGGGGCTAGCTCTCTATTTCAAAGTGTTTTTCAACCTGAAAGACATTGACAATTCTGATGATGTACGTAACGTTTGCATGTAAGTTACAAGTGTCGTGTCTGACGTATCTAAATTGACAATGACAATAAACACAACTGGCTCTATATACTTTGTATGAAATGAAGATAGGATGTTTATTTTTGTAAAATTCCGATAGTGCAAGTGAATGTTTGAGTATAATAACGCATACTGTGTAGACAAGTATTAAAACAAGGTGACATCGTGTTTTTATCTGAATAACAATTATCATGATGTCCCCCCCCCCCCCCCCCCCCAATGAGCTTACAAATTCCAAATTCCAGCCCCCCCCCCCCACTCCCGAAATTGGTGCTACGGGCCTGTCTAGTACCAACCACCGGCCAAGTTTTTCGCAAATATGTTGTGCAACATCTTCACAACTTCATAGGCGTTACGAAAAGATTTCCAAATCTTCTAAAAAAAACGGGTAGAGGGGTCTCGATACGTTTTCTCCTTGATGTGGGAAGATGGTTGTGCAACAGAGATGATCACTTCGTTCGCACATTGGGAAAACTGCAGTTTCATATCTGTTGCACAACATACCATTCTCTTCCCACAGAGGTTACTCCCTCCAGATTTCCGATCCTAACCTCTGTTGTTTTTCGCTTGAAATCGAGAGCAGAAGCAAAAACCCCTGGCGGTTGAATGCGGAATCTCTTACTGTATCCCTCCTTCTTAACCAATGAAAAGTCATCTTTCAGTGGCCATGTCGACTAAGTGACTTCAAAGATCTAGGCATTTGACTCTAAGGGTCTTGCTCATTAGCATATGTCTTTCGAATATGTCTGATGTAAATAACACAAATGAAATATTTGTGGTATTTGACTCTGATTTGGTCTTCTTTTTTATGAGCATGTGTTTATGATCGAGCGTTTTCACAAAATCAAATAGCAAATTTCGAGGAAAACACATTAAACGAGAAAACGTAGGTCTTACGTTTATTTTATCATTATGATATGTCATGACTCATTGGCAAATGTTACTTTTACAACGGCGTTGCTGATTGCACAACTAGATTAAACCAATCAGGACACTCCCTTTCCGCCCCGATCCTGGCAACACACATGTGCATGTAGTTACGCTAAACTCGGCCTGTGTACCAACCAATGATTCGCTTGTTCCCGCCGATGATCGCAGGTTTCATCTCAATGCAAAGACACCATGGCGTAACCGTTGCAGACTTTCTCCCTGCAATAATACAAGCAGCCGTGATGTAAGTGAAACACTTTTGAAAACAGCCTTAAACCCCAACTCAGCTCACCCTTGTTACTGAACAAAAACTTAAAAGCAATGTAGAACAGAGGTAAGGATGGGAACTCTGAAGGGAGTTGGAGAGATTGTGGGAAGAGAATGGCTAAATTGGTGCTTCAAGTTCAAATCTTACCCGACTTCCATATTCCTCACCAAATAAAAATATTTGACTATTATTTGTTTTCATTAAAAACCAAGCAACGGTGTTACACATGTGTAAAAGCTGAAATTACACGCCCCATTTAAAAGCTACTAGTTATATGATCAATTAAACCCTACCAACCCAAACCTGACTTTATTCTTCTGTAGATAAGTTTTCAAAGTTACTGTCAAGACTAATTGGAGCGCTCAAGCTGCGGTACATTGTCCTGTTTTCGATCAAACCCCACGACTTTTCATCTTAATATTGTGACTATACTGAACCGATTTCCATTGAAATGATATTTCTTTTAGCAACATCGAGTATTTTTTGATTAAATAACATAACGTTTGACTTATGTGACAAGGAGTATTTTTTAAAATAAAATTTGATTTGTCTCTGATGCCTGCCATATTGCTGATTTAAGTTCATATTATCTCACGCGACTTCCATAATCATAACCAAATACTACTATTACTTGTTTTCATTGAAAATCAATCAACGTGTATTACACATGTCCAGAAGGTGAAATTACACGCCCATTTACATGTCTACTAGTTTTAAGATCCATTTAACCCTACCAACCCAAACCTGCCTTTATTCTTAAGTTTTTCAGTACTAATTGGCGCGCCGACTTTTCACTTCTTGATAAAATAATATAAATTGATGACGTTTGAAATTATTTTTGCCGCTTTAGTAACGAGTCCATATGAAACCCATAAATGTTAAAAGCTACTTTAGCATTTTTGTTTACATTTTCTTATGTTCACGTTGTTATATAGCATGCAATAACAGAAAATGCGCATAATGACATGGCATCCGGCAGATGACAGATTCTCTAGCGATTAATATCATATGTGTATGACAAGAGTGACATGCCGGAGGAAGCTAGTCGAAAAGATTCACTTTCACGTGGGTTGCTATGAAGACTGTGAAATTGACACGCCTGCATGCCTCAAAAAACCTCGTTGTGTGCTACATAATAAACTAATGGAGTATGCAGTAAAGAAACATCCGTATAATGTCATCGTTTTCAGTGGCTCACGTTAATTGAGGGAGTAGGTCTTTTGTTACCAAATTTCATAGGATTGGCGTGATTATTTATTATATGTCATGTACAGATGAAAGATTACTCTAGCGATTGATATCATTTATGTTTTGACTGTTTTTAATAGAAATGGCAAGCCAGATGTGTGTACCATTGGAAGGGCTAATATAGCACAGCTTATTCTTACAACTTTACCATAGGCTTTCTTTACCAAATTAATAGCCTTTCATCTGTATTACTTTAGCTTAATTATCAATCAGTAGGCCTTTATTCATTATTGGTAAGCAGAAATATCTACCTGATTGGTCTGCTATATTTGGCCCTGTCAGTTACGTCACCAAGAGTAGTGAGTGTGAATGCCGGAATTTGACAGCTGCCGCGCTTATATAGAGGCCAAAGTGATCACGTGATTATGGAATTAGCCAATCAGAGGTGACGTTACGTCTGAGAATTTGACAAGGCATCTGGTTGTACAAAGGAATCATCCAATGACATTGACAACGAACATGCATCAAGAGAGCAATTGCAGTTACTATTAGTAAAAGCAATTTATAGCACTTTACTGTGTTAAAATGCACATTATAATTACAGAGAAAAACAAGATTTGGTTTAAACATATTTTATTTCCGAAGAAGAAATCTGGAAAATATGATACAAATACTTATTCAAAACAAGAGTCATCAGAAGATGACATATCCCACCGGTTCCACAAAATTTGTAAAACACATCTTGTGTATCTACTACCGTACTTCAGTTAGTGGGTATTACAGATGCTGAGTTTCAGGTATGTTAAGGGTTTTAGACTTCTGCTCCAGAAGCAGTCAAAATCAACAACAACCAACCAACCATGTTTCTATGGAAACAGAAAAAAATAAATGTTTCAGAAAAAATCTGAAAATATCAACAGGCACCACTTCAGTTAGTGGGTAATACACATGCAAAGTTTCAGGAAGATATGATGAACGGGTTTGGAGCTGTGCTCCGGAAACGAACCTGTCTCTGAACAAAGTCCAAATTCAACAAGTTTCTATGGAAACGAAACAAATAAAATTTTCAGAAATCTGAAAATATCAAAAGGCACCACTTCAGTTAGTGGGTAACACACATGCAAAGTTTCAGGAAGACATGATGAACGGTTTTGGAGCTGTGCTCCGGAAACGAACCTGTCTCTGAACAAAGTCCAAATTCAACAAGTTTCTATGGAAACGAACAAAAAAAAAATTCAGAAATCTGAAAATATCAAAAGGCACCACTTCAGTTAGTGGGTAATACACATGCAAAGTTTCAGGAAGATATGATGAATGGTTTTGGAGTTGTGCTCCGGAAACGAACCTGTCTCTGAACAAAGCCCAAATTCAACACGTTTCTATGGAAACGAAAAAAAATTTTTTTTTCAGAAATCTGAAAATATCAAAAGGCACCACTTCAGTTGGTGGGTAATACACATGGAAAGTTTCAGAAAGATATCATGAACGGTTTTCGAGTTCTGCTCCGGAAACGAAATGATTACGGACGGACAGACGGACAGACGGACGGGGCGATGACTATATCCCACGGTATTACATACCGGTGGGATAACTAGACAAAGCAAAATCTTTGTAACTCATAAACTAACGAGTACGTAATACAAATCAATTGATGTTGGTCATGCTTAGTGATACGGTTGCCTGCAGCTATAGATAAAACAGATTAGTTTCAAAATACATGTAGTTCAGATTATTGAGATATCACGAAATTCGGTTACTTTGGTTGATAAACTGATGTAAGGATTTGAGAATGTTAATGTTTGTCAAGTTACTAAAGTTACCGTTACCGTATAAAATTGTCGTTAGGTCGAATCCTTGATTGTAAAAAAAATACTTGTTCTTAGATTTTGATAGTTCCGGCAGATAAACAGATAATGAATTACATCTTCATAAGGGTGACCACATGAACACCTGGATGTTTCGGATATATGTCGATTATATTTGTGTGCATTTAGATCACTACAATCAAGCTTGAGGCGGCAATGTATGATTTGACAGAATCTGGTACCTGCATTTAAGTTTAAGTAATTCGGGGTTTCTTTTGGAATTATCATTGTTTTGAAATGACTTATGGAAGGGGCGTTGATAATTTCGTCTGGTAATGAGTTCCAGAGGGTAATGGTACTTGGTAGGAATGATTTCAAATATCGCTGTGTTCTATAATTAATAGTTTGAATGGAAGACCTATTTCTAAGGTTGTAATTACTTTGTTCTGATACTCTTCCTGGTATGAGATTGCTCAAGTAGTCTGGAGTCAGATTATGATACATTTTGTAAAAGGTAATGAGTTTAAACCGTTGTCTTCTATCCTTAAGACTACTGTACTTTGTTTCTTTATATATTTTATCATGGCTAATGCCGCGTACCGCGCCGCAAATCGTACGTAATGCGTCTAACTGTAAATTTTCTAATAAGATGGTCTGTTCAATTGTGCAATTATCCCATATATGACAGCAGTAATCAAATAGAGGTAACATAAATGACTTATACAATGTGTCTAACGTTTTTCGAGATAAACGGTATTTCAAACTTCTCAGACAATTGATCATTGGACTAATTTTCTTTAACATTTCGTCAATATGTGCTTTCCATGAACAATCGCTTTGAAGTGTTATACCTTGATGTTTGTGACTATCAACTTCTTTAATAGTTTCGCTGTTCATGGTTAAATTGGGTTTAACAACATTTTGCTTTTTGCGTGTGAATGTTATACTTTCAGTCTTGCTAGGGTTAAAATTAACTTGCCACTTTTTTGCCCAATCTGAAATTTTAGCTAAATCATTATTTAACATTGCAGCTGCAGTAACATGATCCTCTATTATAACATAGATCGATGTATCATCGGCAAAAAGGCGAATGTTGCTATCTATCCCATCTACGATATCATTTATATATATAAGAAATAGAAGAGGTCCTAAGACCGAGCCCTGTGGTACACCAGCTTCTACATATTTATATTCTGAACTATACCCATTTATTACAACTTTCTGCTGTCTGCTGTCCAAGTAGCTTTGAAACCATTCCAAAAGTTCACCCTGTATACCGCATGCATGAAGTTTATGTATTATACCCTTGTGCCAAACTTTATCAAACGCTTTACTTATATCACAGAAAACTGCTCTGATGTCTTTTCCTTTGTCTACTGCACTTGCGATAAAATTATAAAGATATGTTAATTGATTTACCGTTGAATCGCCAGGAATAAATCCAGATTGTAAATTGGATAGAATATTGTTATCTCTAAAGAAATTAAATACATATTTAAAGACGCATTTTTCAAAAACATTAGCAACACAGCTTTAGTTAGTGCAACTGGTCTATAATTTGAGCAGTCATGTTCATCTCCTTTCTTATATAATGGAATTACAGATGCTAGTTTCCAAGATGATGGGAAAGTTTTATTATGAAGTGAAATGTTAAATAACTCTGCTAACAATGGAGTTAGGGAAGTTGAAGATAGTTTCAGAACATTGTTACCAATGCCATCCGGTCCCGTCGCTTTGGATGTATCTAGACTCATAATAATATCCCGTACATCTTCATTACTAATGGTTATTCTTGACATGGGATGTTCGATATCACGCGGTTCGATATACGCAAATCGGCGTTTTGATCTGCAACTTTAGATTGTTCTGTAAAAAATGAGTTTAGAACATCAGCAATATCTTGTGCGTTATCATATACTATGTCATCGGAAACAATCGAAGGAAAGCATGATTTGATGGAATTTGTTTTCATATAGGCTAACTTTTTACTAATCGCCACCACATCTTTGTACCGTGAGTATTGTTTATTGTTTCATCTACTTTGGCATAGAAGTCACGTTTTGCTTTTCTTACTGATGAAATTACTTTATTGCGGAGCTGCCTAAACTTAGTCCAATCATTAGGATTATTTCGGGTTTTGGCTTTCTTGTGCGCACGATTTCGTTTCCGTATCAAGAATCTTATTTCATTATTCATCCACGCTGGATCTCTGGTTCTTATTGTTACAGTTTTATTAGGGATATATTCATTCATAATATTAACTATAATTGATGTTAACTTTTCTGTGATATGATTAACATTCATTGAAGAAAAAAGCATATTAAAATCTATCTTTTTAATACTCTCATTAAAACCATTTACATCTGCTGAAGAATAATCAAAAGTTTTCCTTTTGAATGTATGAGTGTTATGTATAGTTTCTGAAATATAAACAAACACAGGGCAGTGATCACTACATACAGGATCTAAGACACCAAAATCTCTAACATCATCAGCGCACGATACAAATATCAATCGATCAAAGTTTCACTTTTAGGAGTTATTCTAGTAGCCTCTGTGATGATTTGTTTAAGTCCATAAACGGTTTGTATATGGTCTATCTTTTGCTTGTTTCCTTTTAGAATGTCAATGTTATAATGACCAGTAATAATTGTCGGCATATTAAGATCGACTGCATTACCAATCGACTCATCGATTAATTTCCAGTAATCGGAGCTCATGTCAGCTCGATAAAATGTTCCGATCAGATAGTTCTTTGCTTTACATTTGATTTGTATCCATATCGCTTCAAGCCCAACTATATCCAAATCATGCATTAAAGACGCACAAACAGTATCTCTCACATACACCGCAACATCACCGCCGCGAGTTTGTCTATCTTTACGGAAAGGCTGACGGAAACCAGGAATTCTAATATCGACGTTGTATGTATCGGAAGTTAGCCAGGTCTCTGTTAAGCATATCACATCAAATATTCCAAGTTCAATTGTTAAGATATCTTTTTTGTCTTTCAAGCTGCGAACATTCAAATGAACAATCTTTAAATCTTTTAGACATTTAGGTCCAGGATTAGGATGAATATATCCACAACATAGTATCAATAAGGAGAATAATAATGAAACAGAAGTACTGTATAAACATCTGAATTTGGAAACATGAAGATAAATAGCGAAACTACATGAGTGTTTGGAATGAAGCGCTGCAGCGAAAAGACCCACTGCCTGTCTATATTGAGATAGCTCGACCGACATCAACCACCATAAATACAAAATCAAATAGACAGATAGTGGGTCTTGATGGCACATATAGGTATAGGCATAAACCAACAACATCAATTTCATATTTCTTACAAAGTCGTTCACAAACATAGTTTTCATTGTCAAAGACAATGGAAAACCAAAACATGAAAACAAAAACAGAACTCATAAGTTCCAAATGAAAATAAATACAAAGAAAACATCGGGATCCGTATCACTGATCAGACAAATGTAACCACAAATTACATTGCCTACTGATATCAATAGAAGTAAATGGAAGGGGTAACTGAATTACAAAAACAACAAAAACACCCCTCCGTATTTCGATACAGAATTATAACATCTCCATTATAACGCTACTAATGTACAATGTAAAGCGCTCAGCTTGTGCGTGCACGTGCATCACTGACTAAGCGTGTAGGTCTCCACGCTACCTGTGTAGGATTAGGATACCTGACCAAGAGAGACTCAGGAGTAATGTAAGTAAAAATTTTTTATATATAAGCTTTTTGTGATAATGTGTATTAGTACTTGTTGTTTTGTTTTAGTATGCTTATTTTTGATTGGAGGATAACTGAGTATTACAGTTACTCTTTTGGAATATTTCTTGAAAACAGGAAAACTTGAATTGTATATTTAGATAATGTCGGCAAATTTGATAAACCTAAACAAATATTAAATTATCTTTAAATAAATTCCAATATGGAAAACATTTTACACTTAACTGCAGAATTATAAGCTATAAGTTATTTGTTTGGAGCATAACACGTTTGAAATGAAAATCGATATATAGATCTACCAATAATGATGAATCATTCTTACGATAAAATAAAATACTTAAATGAATAAATTAAAACACCAACTCGGAGCATAATTAAATTTGTCAAATCATAATACGTGACACCACTGTAAAGTGTAAACATAACATGATTGGAGTAAAGACTTCTATTGAATCCTAAAAACTTAGAATCATGATAGTATGATACATGTTTTACATGTCAAACATTCAAACTATACATATAATGCAATTTTATTACATATTCACTATAGTAACGTGCTTGCTTCTAGAAGTTCAAGTGTTCAAGTAGTACTGCATGTTGATCCCAAGCAATGTTCCAACATGTCATGCATGATTATTACAATAATGATAGTCAATCTATATAGTGTGTAACTATAATGTCATGAAATTGATATTGGCAAGGCTTAGTTCAAAACACACTATTACAGAACGTACGGTATCCATGAAAATCACAGTCACTCCACATGGTTCATTATTTAGCTCACTTGAGGATGTTATGCAGAGTTTAGCATTGTCATTATGTCATTATATGTTCAAATGTTCACATCATACTGTTCATAGTTTGTTGTTCATTACAAAAGAACAACTGATAGCAGGATATTGTCTGTATACCATTGAGTATACATGTTAATGAATAGACAAATTCACTACATAGGGTTTGTACATATGGAAATCATTCATAAGGGTACTCACGTGAGAATGCAATTAATTTGATGACGGTTTAATTTATATTCCAAGATCAACATATCCAATATAGAAATCGAATACTTGAATTCACTTTGAAACATGGAACTTATAGCACACAATGCACTCATCACATCCCCACTCGCATGAATAATCTATGTTATACTTTACTTCTCATCTTCAGCCTGGTTTCCTCACACACTTCCTGCAGTTGTCTGCTGTTGGATACTTTTCTGAGTACCCCATCCTTCATTTTGATGAGGATGACACCCCCAGTCACCCAGGACGACTCCACCCTTTTCTCTTTTACAAGAGATCTTGCTTGTTTAGTGAGTTGTGCTGTGGTTCTTGTGAGGTCCTCATTGATGAAGATCCTGGATGATATTGTCTGCGAGTCCTTGAGTTTGGATCTTTGAGATAGCAGAGCTCGCTTGGAGGCATTGCTGAGGCACATCACTATTATCGGTCTAGCCTGGGTCTGTGGAGAGGGTGGATAACGTGGTACCCTTTGGCTGATATTAATGTCCCCTGGGGACAGTTTAACTCCAATTTTTGCAGAGAGATCTAGAATAAGTTTATCTGTATCTTCACCCTGTGCTTCTGGAACACCAGTAATTCGAACAGTGTTCCTTCTGGCGTATTGCTCACTCCTGTCTACCTTTATTGATAATTCTTCAATGATTTCATCCTTTTCGTCAAGTTTAGTTTTTAGATCAGCGATTTCATTTGATAGTAGATTGTTTCTCTCCACTAACTGGGAAATTTCTTGTCGAACTGTTGGTATGATTGATTCGCTTACAGCGGCTCCAATTAAAGACAAAATGTCATTGCTTTTCAGGGCAGTAACGAGCTTTTGCATAAATCCATTTGCGTCAGACTCGTCTTGAACACTATCACTATCCAGAGTCGCCATGTTTGATAAACAGTAGCGCTTGTTTTCGGTTTCTGAGTCTGACGGTGGTGTAAAAACTTCTTCACGGGTGCGTTTAGTTTGGATAGGTGTATTTTCCATAAGGCATGTTAATACAGAGAATGAACAGGATACAGCTTTTGTAATTTCATAAAAAGTTTGTCACGATATCCAACCTGTATGTCTCTGACAAAAACGTGGGATAAGCAATCCAAATTCAATCAGTCATCATCAACTTTATGCTTTAACTTCAATGAAATTAATTGGCATGTTGTGAAAAAGGAATCAGTAAGAATTTCATCAGTGGTAATATTATTTCAAAATACCCCCAGTTTTCTTTGTATTTTGAAGAAAATTCACATCAGGTTTCGGAGCAGTGAAAACACACGTCCAGCCATTGTGACGTCACCGGAAGCAAAACAAGATTTCATATGGTCAGTCGACAGAACAACAGTGCAATGGGGATTCACTGTTAGCAAACTTTACGTTTCAATTACTGAATATATCTGATGTGCACATAGATATAATTAAACACAATAATTGCTTTTAGTGAACTTTAACGGATAATTTCTAAGATAGAATTTATCACACAATAATAAAGCGAACAACAATGAGTAAACATCTCGCACATTGGGACGTCATATATGCTCATGGATACAGTGCATCGGTCGACCTGTCGCAACATAGTTCCTGGAACAATCTGCGATTCCACAGCATTTACGTCATATGGTCATGGTTACAAATACGGTTGTACATTACCCTGATAAAAAAGTGAGAATTTACTTTGCAAAATTCACAGAAAGATAACCTACATGCCATTACATTACCCTCCTCTTAATTTCGCACCTCCTGGTACCACTGCGCTATCGGCAGCTTCCGCCTCACCGCTACGATACCAAAGTCTATTCACGAGTTGCATAAACATTTTTTACCATCACCATGTGTCATTTTTTTGAGAAATAGTATTTCAATTTAAAAAATGTAATTGATATAAGCAACAATAACAGGAGATGAAAATGTCATCACATTGCGTACCGTTACTTGACGTCATCAGAATGTTTGCACGAAATGCTGTATAATGAACTCATTGTTATCTAATGAGTGGTCTCACCACGGTTGAGTAATAAATTACTGCTTTAACTCCTCTATGATAGAGCTGAATCAGGATACAGCATGTCCCTATAACCTCATCCTTCAGCATTTGACCTGTAAGTCTTCAAAATGAACTGATTGACGAAGTTATCAATTCAAGCTTCAAGCATCTTCAATGTCATTTTGTAGTCGCATTAATGGTATGACATAACTTTATAACAAAAACCAAAATTAAAACAAGCTGATATTTTATATATTTATTACAGACAATAAAGGTACCAGGGATATACGTAGTACAACATTGCATATCAATAAATTATTTAAACCACTTCTGTTCGAAACCTGTGTTCATTTACCTAATTAACAAAGAAGGCAAAGAATCTGACCCACTTCGACTGAACTGTTCCCCTCTTGCCATTTATGACGAAGCGAGGGACTATGGTGGATAAAATACGTTACAACAACAGTGTATCTTGTAGCATTGCCGTTTATCAATGAAAAGAAATAAATATGTTTAAACCATATCCATGTATATCCTGAAACCTGGCCTAACTGAAGCATTAAACACGTTATGTATGCATTTCTATGCAAATATTGATTCGCTTTACGCACAACTGAACTTTCTGGCGATTTTCAACTGTAACCAAACCGTGCGGATAAACGAGGTTTGACTGTACTTGGTATCGAAAGGGTGCCAATTTCTTGTTGTTTTAAAATTTATTATTGAAACATTATTGCAGATAGTTTGATCCCAAATAGGACAATGTTACATTTGTTCACTATCTAAATTATATGTATTTCTAACCAGTGTATCTTTACTAAAAAGTTCAAAACAATCTACAATCCACATCTATACCAAGATTTATAAACCAAGTGTCGGCCACACTACGACATTTCCTGTCAAATTATAACATTTAGGGATGATCAACTTTCTAATATTAGGATAACTTCATCCATACCACTACTTCACAAGAATCCGATATCGAAATCGAAAACTGTTTCCCTGGATCAGGTAGCTCTCAACTCCCTCAGAAATCAAAATCTTTATGTTCTACAACTCAACACCAATAACATCCTCGACTGCAAGATGAAGCTCATCCACCATCAACAGTTCATCCATACCACTGCTTTAACTTCTTACAATATAAGAGAACGAACAACTAAACCAATCAAATCACATGTAAAATCACATCTTAACAACAAGTAGAACCAGCCATCTCAATGTCTTCTAATATATTCACAAAGCTTTAGGGGTGATCAACTTCCTAATGTGCGGTTAAATATATATAACTTCCCGAATAAACCTCCTTGTTGCAAAAAAACCCTTCCTGCAAATTCTTCATCAATACAATATGCATAACAATGACAATGATAATTGCCCATTAGACTCAACTGTCAACAACTCTCGCAAATCATGATAAGTTCATGTATCCATGAAAGATTAACGATTACGGTCACAACACTTATAGCTTGACAAAAGAATTGAAAACATAAATCACATCTCACATATTAAAACACATTTATTATACCCCCGCTACGATGAGCGGGGGTATATAGCGGTCATTCCGTCCGTCCGTCCGTCCTTCTGTACGTCCGTCCGTCCTTCCGTCCGGTCAATTTTCTCAAAAATCGTCAAAGGTACATCGACCAAACTTTGTACAGTTGTTAACCATGTTCTTCCGATCGCACACAGACAATTTTCTGAGATTTAATTTTGTTGTCGTTTCCATGGAAACGTCACTTTTTGAACTTAGTTTTCTGTGTTCAATGGGGACAAGTTTTCTCTGATACTGTTCAACCTAGGTGAATGAAATTTTGGTTGTGAGTACTCATGACCATACTCTTTGTCGAGTTCGAAAACCAGTTCCGAAATATTATTTTTAACGGAGTTATGGCCTTTGAATCTGAAATTTAACTTAGTACCAACAGAACTCAGATGCTCCAATTGGGATAAGTTTTCTCGGCAACATCTAGGTGAATGAAATTTAACATGGAGGTAGTCCAGATGATACTCTTCATCGAGTTCACCAGTTGCGAAATATTATTTTTTACGGAGATATGAAGCCCTTGATTCTGTAATTGAACTTGGTACAAATTACCGGTGTGATGCTCTAATGGGAAGAATTAAGTTACCTGAAAAATATTACATCTGGGTGAATAAATTTTTTTTATAGCAAAGCTAGTTCCTAAAATTATTTTGGTCAATATTATGATGCTTGAAGATGTTTTTTAAACATAGTAACCTTCACATCTGTAATTCTCAATGGGCGGATGGCGGGGGTATGTGAGCCATGCTCACTTTTTTCTTGTATAACAAGTATCAACCTCCATAAAAAATACTTGTCATCTAAAATATTAACACACGTTTAAGGTTGATCAACTTCCTAATATTAGGAAACTTCGCCTATCTTGCATAGTTCATCCATACTACTTCTTCACACTTCACAAGATCCGATATCCGAAATATAAAACTGTTACCCTGGATCAGTTAACTCTCAACACCCTCAGAAATCAGAATCGTTATGTTCTACAACTCAACATCAATAACATCCTCGACTGCAAGACGAAAATCATCCACCATCAACAGTCTGCAACAACTTAGAACATCGTGAGACTCCGTCACAACCACTTCACTGACAAACCTATTATCCCAACAAGATCGCCCGAAACCTCAGCAGAGGCTATTCAAATTGAGTCATATCTTTATTTTGCAGAGATGATATCAGAACCTCATCCTCAGGAAGTACGTCGGGAAAGGAGTGTGCCTTTTGTTACTAAACGAAACATCTGACATGTAGAGTTTTGAATATGGTACCACCAACAAATCTACCTCTCACACTAACGATGTCCACACCACTGTTGCTTTATACATCACACCATTATTTTCAATACTGTTTTCTGTTTTCTTTTGATACGCCTTATCGGGCAGTGTAATGTGATGTTTTACCCTCTAACATGAACATATATTTCATAAACGTTAATGATGAATTGCAAATTTGAGAAAACAAATAAGCACAAGTTTTGCTACAGCGCCTTTAACAAGGTAACACTTTTCTTGAACAATGTTCAACAAGATTCAAGCACCAATAACACAGTAAAGAAGAACCCTCAAAGACGTAAACCAACACAAACCCTTACAGCTAAATCTGGGATGACTAAGTCAGTCCCTTTGCTATGCTAGCACAGAAAAGTTAAAGAAATGCGGCAAGGCTTGAATTAGCCAGTGATGGGGACTGCCGCGAGTTATAAGTCGAGCCAGGATTTGTTGGTACTAATTTTTTTAAATAGAACTTAATATATCAGAGTGATCATCATTAGTAGAACATCCGTATTTAATGAACTAATGTTTTTACAAGTATGACAATATATCATTAAGATAACATATAAACACAAAAATAATTTGACAAAAATATATACAACTCGGATTGCCTGTACAATCGCTATGAAAACCTTTTTTCAGAGTACTTAGTTCCAAATAGTCGGCTAAATCACATGAAATACAAAGTCATCATCGTTTACATTTAAAAAAAAAAGACATTGCCTATCATTTTTAAGTTTGCAAGTTGCATGTTGACTAATGAGTCTCTTGTTAAAATGTTAATATTTTACAAAATTCAAAATGGCAGCTTATCCATGTGACCTACCAATACATCATGATTTACTTTTTTGTCACAAACATGTCACTTATTGTTCAAAACAATTTTCAAATATCTAGTTTAACTCTTCAAACTTTGTCCCATATTAAAAAAATTAAATGTATAAAAAATATCTACAGATCAGAAATGACTTATGCGACCCATTTTATCAGTGATTCTTGTACACCAAATATATATAGTTGTCTTGTAGTAATATACTTCCCGGTTCAGGTTTTTTTTTAGTTATCTGCCCTTGAAATTTGCATTTTTATTTTTCAGACAACTTTCAATGCTGACTATAAAAAAGCATATGGAATTCTCATTTTATTATTAATAAATTGTTTTTAATGCAATGCATTAGCTAGCTTCTGTGAAAGCTTGAGCTCTGTAGTATCAATACCTAAGATTGGTAGGGTAGGAAACGCTGAAATGCTGAAAATGCACTGACATGAAAATGACTTTCACGCTACGTGACCTACGAATTTGTCATGTATACGTATTAGCTTAAAATAAAATTGCGCATCTTTTGATAGAGGTTGCGAGTTTCTAAGTGAATTTTGAAAAAATCAGAAGTTGGTATTTTAGCCCAGAGGCTATCATCCCTGAAAGTTTCATCGAATTCGCAGCAGGGATTTGGTCTGTACTGATGACACAAGATTTCTGATTTACAACTGTTTGGAATACATGCATACTCACTTACAGGTAGGTAGTCGAAAGTTAAGGGGATACATAAGCCTGCACACAAGGTTACTTTGGACACACTCAAACATAATACATCCATCACGTGCAGCTCTTTTACTAGTGAAATCCAAAGCCGGATAATGTGTTGGAAAGTATGTTCAATTTCGGAGCGAAATGCCCGGAGTTGAAATCCTAAAAGGGTCTTGCAATTGGCAACTTCCTCCGCTGTGTTAAAGCATCAATTTCGATGCAGTTCAACTCATGGTTCCTCAGTCCAAGCTGATGCTCTCGTGTTTAGTGTAACATATAGCCACAATGGTGTTGTGGGATTTCTTTCTGCAATTATACCAGCTGCCTTGATGTCAATGAAATTTTCTTCAAAGTATCATGAAACCCTAAATCATCTCACCTTGAAAAGAGTTCAGAAACTTGGATATCTATGTCGATTCCTCTTCTTGTCAGATATCGTTTTGAACTTTGTAGTCCTGTTTCTGGTCATTGCTAGGCAAGTTTTCAAAATAGGGTGGATATTATTTCAGGAGGCTTACCAAAAGAATAATATTCGAGTTTTTTTAAAATTCTTTTAGTATCCTTTTGCTATTGGTAAAGACTTGGATGTGCTTGTTTAAAGGTGCATCCATTGTGTTTAATAAAATTTCATTTGGATTTAATACGTTCCAACACACCATATGTGCTGTTTACAATAATAAAAAATTCACTCAGCTTGTATATTCATCCCCAATCGCCAGATATATCATAATTACTAGTTTCCAAGTAAAATTGAGTAACGGCATTATGCATGTGCAGAAACCGAAAGTGCACGTCCTATTAATATGCACAGTAGTTATATGACCTATTGAACATTATCAACCCTAATTTGTTATCTTATCTGGTTTAAATAAGATTCCAAAATTACGTTTGACTAATTGGCGCGCGCCACTCGCGGTGCATTGTCCGGTTTTCGATCAGAAATCGACACTTTTACCTTCATATCGTCAATATACTAAGTCGAGTATCATCAAAATGGTAGTTTTCGGTAACAGTTGGTACTTCTCGATAAAATAAGACAATTTATAAGGTTTGGCATATTTGACCCCCAACAACACAATGGATGTACCTTTAAGGAAGCAAATCCCTCGTCACACATATCTTTTAGATCTTTTAAAAGAAGTGATGTTTTTTATTTCTTGAAAAGATCATTTGGTTTGTGAAATCAAATGTGTCTGAATTGAACTTTAAACCTACAGATCAATCTCCTTTGGTTTTCGAAAGGCCAATATGTTGTTATACGAAGTGTGATACTCAGATGAAAACACTTTCACGCCAATGCTGCAATTCTTGCTTATCCTCCTTGCTTCCACTCTATTTGATGTTGTAAGGAAGATGAGGTCACCAACAAGGTACGTTGACATGATATCTTTAGACTCGGAACTGCTCGTTTCACAAGCAACTTTTCTTTCAGCATCAAACTTTGTCACTCTGATTTCGTAAGTTTTGTGTCCTTTCTTCTCAGTCCAAGCAAATAGTGAATCCTCAGAGATCCCTTTCAGTGACATTCCGTATATAAAATCAGGACGTTCGTGCCTTAATATTATATCTTTTGATGTGATGTCAAGACATTTTATGTAACTTATTTCGTGTGATTCGTCATAAATGTTCCAACAGATCATTGTCCCTTGTACAATTAGATCATAATATGTCATACTCCCAAGTTCATACCACCAACGCTCGTATTGTTTTATCCTCGTCTTGTAACTGTGTATATAAGAAACGTCGAAAAAATTAAACTCCAGAAGAAACAGGTTATCCTCGTTCAAAGTCAAATGAGCAATATGGCCTCTATTTATGTATCTCCTTGATGTTCTGATGTTCATGATTTGACTATAAAGTCCATTACCTCCGTCCCAATAAAGAGTATTTGTTGCTTGTTCGTAAGCCATTGACTTAATTCTTTTTTTGATGATAACCCCAGTCTTCTCTGTCTTATAAGACGTCATTGAGATATTCAGAACTCTCCTCGTCCTTTTCTTTTTGCCAACCATAAGAAACCATGTGAAACCCTTGAGTTTTGCAACTGCTGTACCACTGTTCTTATTAAGAGCAACGACATAGTTTTTTACCGGGCTTGTATTGTGCTTCCCTTCATCCTTTCTGTACAAATTCCCGGAATCCAGATCTGCAAGAACACATGCCGGGTTACTCATACATCCTTCATTGCACTGAATGGCTGCTATGCGGGTGATATTGGCCAGATACAGGTGCTGGGATGTGGACAGAGGAACATTTTTATGATGTTTGAAATTCGAAGTTTTCATCTGGTCTGAGGCTGTGAAAGCGACTAAGCACAAAAAGACAATACCTATCATACAAACTTGATTCAAAAGCCCTGTAGATTGCAGACCAGCCATGGCTATGGTTCTCTATATGTACAACCGTCTCTTCTAGCTGCCTCTTCACGTATGTACATGTAAACGACGCTGACATGTTTTAAACTTACATTGATCTATAAGACACATCACATTGTTCTGTTGTAAATCATCTATAGCTTGAATAATTATGAATGTCACCCATCAGACATATTGTCATCCATGGATAGAAATATACGATCCTGTCAAAGACAAACTTGAATAATTAATACCAAGGACGTAGATGTATAGCAGTTCCACGTGGAAAGAAGAATATCTGAGAATACATGTTTCAATTTCGTAACACAGCGCAACCTCTGACATTTCAAAGACAATAACCTCTTGATAAAATGACACAATTTATAACATGTGGCAAATGTGACTCCAAACAACACAATGGATGTACCTTTAAAACCAAGAAGTATTTGCTGGATTCCTGTCATATTTTGCATATATATTGTTACCAACTGAAGAGAAATATTCATGTAGACCTCTCTGACCCTGACCTTCATTTCAAGGTCACAACGAGACTTTGACATTTAAACTTTGTCAGTGGGACATCTAAAGAGTCGTCAACTTTATTTTCTTCATATCTTACACGAATTAAGTATCTCCTAGGGAAGACCTGATTAGATTTGTGACCTTGGAAGTATTCTCAAGGCGAAAGCTTTTAAGAATGTGAACTTGCATGTTAATCATGTCAGCACAACCTTAAAAATCTGATATCATACTTAACATGTAAGTTCAGGTGTCAAAACATTTCGCTGTTTCCCTGAGAATACGTCTTCAAATCTACTCAGCCATCCATCTAACCTTGGAGAATCTTCATGTAAAATATGAGGAGAATCCAGTGAACAATTCAGTGAGATCTCTTCTTAATTACAAATACAGGGTGTTGAATTTGGTTACCTTGAATTTTTTTTTCAGTTTTGAAGGGATAACTTGCGGTCATCTTGGTAACAATTGCTTTTGTACAGTCCGTTTGAGACAAATGTCCACAATGAATTGAATTAAAAAACTAATAATCAAGAAGAATCAACCAAAAAAATATGAAAATGCATCTCGTTTACCTTGCTTTTCTCTCATTTGTCACTTTATCCCTCTTATATATCGTGAACAAGCTAATGAAAATAATGAAGGTTTCGTAAATAACTTTTTTTTGTAAATTCGAAATTTATAAGAAAACTTCGTAGAGTGGGTGTGTTATTCATATTTACCTTAAAGATACATCGTCATCCATAATCTTGAGACTTATTCACAACAATAAATGGTTGTCACAAAATGTTACCTTAAGTGGGTTCGATTTCTGGGTCCCATCTCTCCTTAAAGATACATCCATTGGGTTTCATAAAATTCATTTCTCTGAAACACGTGCAAACATACGATATGTGCTGATTTCAATTCAAATAATTTCACTCAACTTGCATATTCATCCCCAATAGCCAATTACATCATAATTACTAGTTTTTAATTGAAATTTAGCAACATCATTTTACATTTACAGAAATCGAAACTACAGGCTCATTTACATGCACTAGACTTATTAAACACTTTCAACCCAAAGTTATATGGTGAAATAAGTTTCAAAATTACGTTAGACCAATTGACGTGCGCCACACGCGGTGCATTGTCCAGTTTTCGGTCAAATATCGACACTTTTACCTTTATATCATCAATAAACTAAATTAACTATCATCAAAATGGCAATTGTCGGTAACAGTCAGTACTTCTCGATAAAGTTAACATCATTTGTGTGGCATATGTGTCCAACGACAACAGAATGGACGTATGTTTAATGCTGTTCCTGCGATTTTTATGTTTTTATGTTGAAATGTTGGAAAATTTATCTCAAACAGACTACCCATAGTTCCTTTCCCTTCCTAGGTGTAAGATAATGTAACCAATCGACTGGTTGTAATTTATTGACAATGCAAGTAGATACATATTTATGCTGCATGACAGTGAGTAAACGATAAAAGCATATATAGAATACTAAAGTGAACCCGACGTATCAATGTTTGATTTGATAAATAATCAAAAACAACAACCAGCTAATCGGAAAAAACGTGTATGAGTATCAATCAGTCAATACAAAATAGATCGCTAATTGGTGGGTGTCTACACATGTCATGCCCCTACAAACAATTAACAAAAATCAATTTTTGATGAAATAATATTTCATTTCTAAAAAAAAATTTGATAAAACCAACAAAAAAATAAACAAAAAAAATGTTAACACATTGTGCACCCGTTACGTGACGTCATCAGAATGTTTGCACGAGATGTTATGGCTGATCTCACCACGGTTGAACAATAAATTAATAAGTATAACCTCCTCGAAGATTGAGTTGAATCAGGAGACAGTATGCCCCTATAAACCCCATCCTTCAGCATTTGACCTGTAAGTCTTCAGCAAATGAACTGATTGACGAAGTTATCAATTCCCGCTTCAAGCTATCTTCAATGTCATTTTGTAATCGCATTAATGGTATGACATGACTTTAAAAAAGAATTAACAAAAGCTGATATTTTACATATTTATTACAGACAATAAAGGTACCAGGGATATACATAGTACAACATTGCATAGCAATAAACTATTTAAACCACTACTGTTCGAAACTTTATTTACCTAATTAACAAAGATGGCAAAAGAATCTAACCCACTTCGACTCAGCTGTTCCCCTCTGCTTGACAATAAAGGTCCCAGGGATATACATAGTACAACATAGTTTTTCAATAAATTATTTAAACTACGAAATTCGTGTTTATTTACCTATTTTACAAAGGTGGTAATTATAAAGATGCTAACCCATTCAATTAAACTGCCTCCCTATTTTGCCAATCATGATGGTGTGTGGGTCAATCGGAGATAACGATGACAATATGTTACACAACCAGCGTATCTTGTAATATTGTTATATTTGGGACCACACTATCTACAAATTCTTGTACTTTCTTCGGGACGAGTCCCTTGTGGAATTCGAGCCTACACCCTCAGAAAAAAGATTATTGCAGATCCTAATATAACAATTTTACATTTGTTCACTATCTACATGGCCTGTATTTCTAACAATTGTATCTTGACTAAAAATTCAAAACATAAATGCCATCTAACATCGAACATCTAACATCTAACATCTAACATTGAGGTGTCATTACATCATTACATCATTACATGATGTAAAAGCATTGTGGTGTCATGTAGGTGATAGGGTATTGTAATGTCAAAATGATATTTCCTAGGAGATAATGTTTGATCTCACACAAGATGATAAATGATGATAAAGTATAACTTAACCAATCAACATCCCCGTTGCAAAAATCACTCTGAACACTGCTTCCAAGTTCCTCATCAAGAAAAGAACCAGATATCACAGCCATCCCCCTACACCAACACCCACAGCGACACCCTACCTCAGCTCACATCACATCAACATCCTCAGCGACACCCCACAACTAGAATCTCTACTGCTCTGCAACTCAACACCAATAAGTTAATCAGTTGCAAGACAAGTGCAACTTAAATCAACAAGCTACAGCATCTCTAGGAACCTGCTCTCTTGCCAATTGTGATGATATGTTGGTCTATGGAACATAACAATAATAAGTCACAACACCAGTGTAATTATAACATGACTAAAGAATTCAAAACATAAATCACATCTTACATTTTAAACAATATTTATTAGGGTTGTAACAATATATCGAACTACCGATGCATCGCAATAGTTGGCTTGGCAATAGTACTATATCGATAGTATATACAAAAACACTATCGCTATCGCAATAGTAAGGTTAACTATCGATACTATCGAAACTATGAAATTTCCCTTAATTATGAATGATTTTCACAAGCCTCACTGCATTTGATTCAAGATTTTTCATTTTAGAAAGTCAATGGGGGAAAACTAGAGATAGGAAATAGCAAAATGACAAAAATTCTTTTTATTTATGATTTCTTTACTGATTTTGGTTCCATAGTCCTTACATCAATTAAGCATTTCTACTAAAACCTATAAGAAATCTAGCTGATTATTGTGTATTTGTACAAAAAACACTATCGCAATAGTTATTGCAATAGTGAGTTACAATAGTCTATCGCTATCGCAATAGTAAGTGGCAATAGACTATCGCTATCGCAATAGTCTCTTAGAGTCAATAGTCACCCCTAATATTTATATACAAAGTATCACCAGCCACGTACCTTTAGGGATGATCAACTTGCTAATGTGTCATAAAAACACCCTACGACAGCTCATATCACATCTTTACTGCTCTGCAACTTACCATAAACAATCTATTCAATTGCAAGACAAATGCAACTTACATCAACAAGCTACAACATCTCTAGGATCATGCGCTTTTGCCAATTGTGATGGTGTGTTGGTCTATGGGACATAACAATAATACGCGATTAACACTAATGTAACTCGACTAAAGAATTCAAAACATAAATTACATCTAACATTTAAAACAGCATTTTTATACCAAGTATCAAAAGCCAAGCACCTTTAGGGATGATCAACTTGCTAATGTGTCATAAAATATAACTTAACCAATCAACATCCTTATTACAAAAATCATTGCCTCCAAATACCATTGCCAAGAAAATAACCCCCTATCATTTGAAACGAAGCTGTCACCCTTCATCAACTCCCAAAGCGACAGTCTGCTCTACACGGCACCACCAATAATTTAATCAATTTCAAGACAAATGCCACTTACATAAAAAAAAGTTACAACATCTTTAGGACAATGCTTGTCCAAATCACACCCATCCCATCAAGAGAGTAGGGTACCTTGACAATCAGAATCACCAACCTTGATTTGATCAATGTTCTCTCTGATGTGTTGCAGCTCATTTCAATGACTCTAAGTTACCTAAATGATTTCATCGCCACTATTGAGAAAGGTTTCCCGCAACTTGCTCGTGAGGGACTTCTTGTGTCACCAGATATCCAACATTCTGTCCAGATTCAGACCACAATCCCACAAATCCCATCAAATTCATGCAAATAGGCAAATACAATATGCATTACAATGACAATCACAATTGCCCATAAGACTCAACTGTCAACAACTCTCGCAAATCATGATAAGTTCATGTAAACATGAAAAAATAACAATAACGGTCACGACACTTCAAGCATGACAAAAGAATTGAAAACATAAATCACATCTTACATTTTAAACCACATTTATATAAAAAGTATGAACCTCCATAAAAATACTTGTCTTCTAAAATATTAACACACGTTTAAGGATAATGAACTTCCTAATATTAGGATAACTTCGCCTATCTTACATAGTTCATCCATATCACTTCTTCACGCTTCACAAGATCCGATATCCGAAATCGAAAACTGTTACCCTGGATAAGGTAACTCTCAACACCCTCAGAAATCAGAACCTTTACTGTTCTACAACTCAACACCAATAACATCCTCGACTGCAAGATGAAACTCATCCACCATCAACAATCTGCAGCAACTAAGAACATCGTCAGACTCTGTCACAACCACTTCACTGACAAACCTATTATCCCAACAAGGTCTCCCGGAACCTCAGCAGAGACTATTCAAATTAAGTAATATCTTTATTTATACAGAGATGATATCAGAACCTGATCATCAGGAAGAAAGTCATTAGCCTTGGGAAAGGTGGCGTGCCTTTTGTTTCCAAACGAAACATCTGACAAGGTGTTGATCCTTCTTAAAGCCGCTGTAGCACGTTGTTCTCACTGACCGCAATACTGATACCTAAACACAAAAAGTAGAGTTTTGTATATGGTACCATGATAGTATGGTCAATAATCTTGCTGTCTGAACTCTCAAATTCGCATGAGACCAACAGATCTACCTCCCTCACTGAAGACTTCCACACCACTCTCGCTTTATCGTAACACCATTTTTTTAAAAATACGGATAACTGTTTTCTTTGGATACACCTTATCGGGTCGTGTAATGAGATGTTTTACCCTCTAACACATATTGTATAAACGTTAATGATAATTGCAAATTTGAGAAAACAAAATATGCAAAAAAGTGCTACAGCGCCTTTAACAAGTTAACACTTTTCTTCGTACTTACGACTTGAACCATGTTCAACAAGTTTCAAGCACCAACCACACAATAAAGAAGAACCCTCAAAGACGTAAACCAACACAAAGCCCTCACAGCTAAATCTGGGATGACTAAGTCATAATAAGCAGCAGTCTCTTTGCTATGCTAGCACAGAATGGTTCAATAAATGCAGCAAGGCTTGAATTAGCCAGTGATGGAGATTGGCGCGAGTTATGACTTGCAAAGTGAAGTCGAGTC
Source organism: Gibbula magus (assembly GCA_936450465.1). Lineage (NCBI taxonomy): Eukaryota > Metazoa > Mollusca > Gastropoda > Trochida > Trochidae > Gibbula > Gibbula magus. The sequence continues at coordinate 58,396,334 of OW388293.1, read as the reverse complement.
AGGATTTGTTTGTGGACATCACATCGTTTGATTAAAGATCCTGACCAGGTACTCAGGATCTTGGTTAGAAATGAATATATCAGTGTGATCAGTATTTGTAGAAAATCCTTGTTCAATGAAATAATGTTTTTTTACAATTATGACAACATACCATTAACACAACATAAAAAAAAACAAAATAATTTTACAAAAATATATACAACTCGGATTGTCTCAGGGCAATACTTAGGTCTTCAGAAATCTGTTCAGAAACCAGTAATGTTAGAAAACTGTCAATTCTTCAAAATTTCAACAGACCAGAAATGACAGTTTGCAACTAATTTTAGTGATTCTTGTACACCAAATAGTTGTCCAGCAGTCCTGAAGTAATCATAAACTTCCCAGTTCAGTTTTTAAAAAATGTTTCTGCCATTTGCATTTTTAACTGATTGTTAAAACGTATACGGATTTCTCTTTTTTAAAAATTAATGTCGTTTTTAGTACACTGCATCAGCTACATTCTGTGAAAGGTGGAGCTCTGTAGTATCAAATACCTCAGAAAGAAAAATTTTGTAGATAAGTAGGGCAGAAAACAATAAAAATGCACTAAAATCAAAATGGCGTCTACGTTACGTGACCTATGTAGTTGCCATGATTTACGTTTTTGCTAAAACGAAATCGTGCATCTTTTGATTGAGGGTATGAGTTTCAAAGTGAATTTTGAAAATCGGAAGTTTTTTCTTCTTCTCAAATTCTGCCTAGAGGCTAATATCCCTGACACTTTCATGGAATTCGCATCAGTTGTTTGGTCTGACAGGTGACACAAGATTTCTGAATTACTATTTTGAATATATTCTTCACAGCTCACTGGTAGAGAGTCGGACGTTGAAGGGGATACATTAACATGCACACAAGGTGTTACCATGAGTCACCTAATTTTGGGATAAACCATCACGGAGAGCCAAAATTCACCAACATATCTACCAACCCACTATCCTACTTACAAGCCAAATGATGTAGATCAGCGTTCGAAGAGTCCCAAGTTCAAACCCTTTCTTGTCTCATGAAAATGATTTCAAAGGTTTGAGTTGTTGCTCTTTGCATGGCGCTCTCCAGTATTAGGACAACGTTTGCCCTGTATGGAGAGCACAAAACTCTTTTCCAAAATACACATGTACTGAGGACAATAGAGAGTTATTACACCATGGGAAGAAGAGATTTCCACAGTCAGGATCTGCAAGTACACACTCAAATATCCAATTTCTATTTCGTGCAGTTACAGTGTTTTACCCGTGAAATTGAAAGCTGGATAGTGCGGAGGATAGTATTTTTGATTTTGGAGCGAAATGTTCGGAGTTCAAAATCCAAAAAAAGGTCTTTGCAACTTCCTCTGATGTGGGAAAGTTTCTGCATGCAGTTCCACCCATTGTTTCTTAGTCCAAGCTGATGTTCTCATGTTATGTTCACAAAGCCACAATGGTGGTGTCTCTGCAATAATACCCTAAATCATCTCACCTTGAAAAGAGTTCAGAAACTTTGATAACTATGTCGATTTTTTTCTTGTTCAGATATTGTTTTGAATCAACGAAAATGTTGTTTTCCTGTTTCAGTCAAGTTTTGAAAATAGGTTGGATATTATTTCTTGAGGTTTTCAAAACGAATTATACCCAATATTTCAAAATTTCGTTTAGTAACTCCATCGCTAATGGTAAAGACTGAGATATGCTTGCTTTAGATTTTAAAATTGTTAGATAATTTGGTTTGTGAAATCACGTAATAGAACATTAAATCTACAGATCAATCTCATTTGGTTTTGGAAAGGCCAATATGTTGTTATACGAAGTGTGATACTCAGATAAAAACACTTTCACGCCAATGCTGCAATTCTTGCTTATTCGCCTTGCTTCCACTCTATTTGATGTTGTAAGAAAGATGAGGTCACCAACAAGGTATGTTAACATGATATCTTTAGACTCGGAACTGCTCGTTTCACAAGCAACTTCTCTTTCAGCATCAAACTTTGTCACTCTGATTTCGTAAGTTTTGTGTCCTTTCTTCTCAGTCCAAGCAAATAGTGAATCCTCAGAGATCCCTTTCAGTGACATTCCGTATATAGAACATGGGCGTTCGTGATCTAATATTCTCTCTTTTGATGTCATGTCAATACATCCTACGGTACTAGTTTCAGCCACATCATAATCTCTGTGCCAGCAGATCACTGTCCCTTGTACACTTAGATCATCATATTTCCCACTTTCAAGTGAATACCACTTACGTTCGCATTTATCTCTCCCTGTCCTGTACATGTGTATATAACAATCGCTGTTATAATTAAACTCAAGAAGAAACAGTTTATCTTTGTTAAAAGTCAAATGGGCAATCAAGCCGGAAATTATGAGTTTCCTTGATGAGTAGATGTTCATGATTTGACTAAAAAGTCCAGTATCTCCACCCCAATAAAGAGTATTTGTTGCTTGTTCATAAACCATCGAATCAATGGTTTCTTTGATGACAACACCAGTCTTTTCTGCCTTATAAGTTGTCATTGAGATGTTGAGAACTTCCCTGTCCCAGCCAACCATAAGAAACCATGTGAAACCCTTGATTTTTGCAACTGTCGTATCACTCTTGTTGCTAAGAGCCACGACATAGTTTTTTACCGGGCTTGTATTGTGCTTCCCTTCGTCCTTTCTGTACAAATTCCCGGAATCCAGATCTGCAAGAACACATTCCGGGGTACTCATACATCCTACAGCGCACTGAATAGCTGTTTTGCAGATGATATTTGCCAGATACAGGTGCTGGGATGTGGACAGAGGAACATTTTTATGATGTTTGAAATTTGAAGTTTTCATCGGGTCTGAGGCCGTGAAAGTAACTGAGCACAAAAGGACAATACCCATCATACAAACTTGATTCAAAAGATCTTGAGATTGCAGACCAGCCATGGCTATTGTATGTACAACCGTCTCTTCTAGTTGTCTTTTCACATATGTACACGTAGACGACGCTGGGATCTTCCAAACGTACATTGATCTGTAAGAGATATCCCACTGTTCTATTGTAAATCAAATATAGCTTTCATAATTATTTAACGTCACACATTCAGGCGTATTGTCAACCATAGACGTTCCTGTCAAAGACTATCTTGCATACTTCATACCAAGGACGTGCTTGTATATAATTATAGCAGTTCTATGTGGAATGAAGAATATCTGAGAATACCATTTCAATTTCGGGACACAGCGCAACCTCTGACATATCAAAGACCATTAAAACTGTAAGGCTTTGGTGAGAAACACAATAGTAGACTATGATGATGAGAAACACAAGACTATAATGATGAGAAACACACTAATATGATGATGAGAAATTCAAGACTACGATGATGAGAAACACAAGGCTTTCATGATGAGAAACACAAGACTATGACGATGATGAGAAACACAAGACTATGATGATGAGAAACACAAAACTATGAAGATAATGAGAAACACAAGACTATGATGATGAGAAACTCAAGACTATGCCGATGATGAGAAACACAGGGCTGTCATGATAGGAAACACAAGACTATGATGATGATGAGAAACACAAGACTATGAAGATGATGAGAAACACAAGACTATGATGATGAGAAACACAAAACTATGAAGATAATGAGAAACACAAGACTATGATGATGAGAAACTCAAGACTATGCCGATGATGAGAAACACAGGGCTGTCATGATAGGAAACACAAGACTATGATGATGATGAGAAACACAAGACTATGAAGATGATGAGAAACACAAGACTATGATGATGAGAAACACAAGGCTGTCATGATGAGAAACACAAGACTATGAGGATGATGAGAAACACAATAATATGATGATTGGAAACACAAGGCTGTGATGATTAGAAACACAAGACCATGATAATGAGAAACACAAGACCCTGATGAGAAACAAAAGGCTATGATGTTGAGAAGTATGATCACGCTGTAAGTAAAAATAGACATAAATACATAATAAAAGACAGATATCCTCCATATACATAAAACATGTGAAATGTCAAGGATGCTACAAAGTTCTACAAAGAGTCCTATTGTCCTACATAATTAAAAATAACTTTCTGAATCTCACACGCGTCTCTGTAAAAGTTTAATTTGCTTACTCTACAGTTTATGGACTTGGGGTTGATATATATATATTAGACAAGACTGCGGTTTACTGCACATACCTACATAACTTCTTTTTTTAAATATTAGAAAGTATTAAACATCATTGCATTCCTAATTAAGCAAAAACATGTTTTAAGCAAACGAACATTGAAGTCAAATCTATTGTAAATCTTTAAAGTTATTGAAAACACGCCTTTTAAAAAAATTATCACTTTAACTAGGCGAAATGGGAGAGGTGAAAAGGAAGGACTTTTAGCGTGTTTATAAAGTGTATATATATGATGTGTTAACGAATTTATGTTGACACAGTTTGGTATTACTTAAAATTATTATATTTAATCAATTTGTAATTTAAAAGCTAAACATTCTGTCCAAAGATCATGTTGAAATAGTGATTTCAGCATCCAATGTGCGTTTGAAGAGATGTAATTAAATGATCATTTCCCGATGAATGAACTTTTGAGTAGGCCTTTCCAATTGCTTTAAATGATTTAAATGTCTCCTGTTAAATAATATCTTCTGTTAATTATATTTGGTCACTTTTTAATGGCTTCCATGGCTTTACTATGAGGTAAACCATTTGATTACGTTATGGGACATTAAACTGTCTTCTTCTTATGCGAAAATGATCGGTCTATTTTTCGCAGTGATACAATGCTTCAAAGACATCTCCCATAACACGATATTTGCACTGAAATACACAAGGAGGTGAACAAACTTTTGGGATGCAGACGTCTATACACCAAGTACAACCAATTACATACCCAAGTTAAGGTCTTCGTGATATAATAACAAATGAGATGAGAAACACAAGAGTATGATGATGAGAAACACAAGGCTGTGATGATGAGAAACACAATAATGTGATGATGAGAAACACAAAAGTATGGTGAAAAACACAATACTATGATGATGAGAAACACAAGAATATGATGATGAGAAACACAAGGCTGTGATGATTAGAAACACAAGACTATGATGATGAGAAACACAAGACTATGATGATGAGAAACACAAGGCTATGATGAATGGAAACACAAGAATATGATGATGAGCAACACAAGGCTGTGATGCTGGGAAACACAAGAACATGAATCCTTAAGTATGACCAACTTCCTAACCGGAACTTTCACGAGAGGCAGCAGGAGTACTTCTTAAAGAAAATTTTGATATTTTAAAGTAGCAGGTTTCTTCGCTCCAATAAGTTGATGAAATTTATTTGAAAAATAATGTCACTAATAGTAAAACACCCTTCTCTCTTCGGTAAATCAAGTTAAAAATAAGGGTACATAGTTCGGAAAAGCCATGGTAATCGTTTTTGTAATTCGAAATAATAAAATGTTCACATTAAAATGGCCGCCATGCAAATTTTGCTTTATAGGCAACACCGTTATTACCAATTTGAATTATTGGTTTCTGTGATAATATGTTTTACCTTCTTAAGTAAATATAAATGATATAGACTGTCATTCTAAATGGGAAATTAGAAGAAAAAACATTGCGAAACATGCTACAAGCCCTTTAATACAAACTTTCGTTATGGGCATCAGTATATAAAAACATATCTTGTCACATCGAGGCCAGTGATATCTAAAATTATTTTTTTATCTAGAGGTCTTCGATACAATAACAAACCTTTAAAGATACATCCATTGTGTTCCATACAATTTTATTTCGCTATAATACGTGCCAACATACGATATCTCCTGATGTCAGTTAACCAATTTCAAACAACTTGCATATTCATCCCCAATCGTCAAATATATCTTATTAACTACTTTCCAATTAAACATCATTATATATATGTGCAGAAACCGAACCTACACGCCCCATGTACATGTACAGTAGTTATAAAACCTATTAGACACAACTTTTTATCCCCCGATGCGCGTTTAGCGCGAAGCGGGGGATATAGTATTCGGCTGCGTCCGTCCGAACGTCCGTACGTCCGTACGTCCGTACGTCCGTACGAAATGGAATAAATCAAATACTGTTCACTGGATTCTTTTCATATTTTGCACATTGGTTCATCATAGGAAAAGTAATGTTCCTACTAAGGTTAGTGACCTTGACCTTCATTTCAAGGTCACAACAAGACTTTGTCATTTTACCCTTGTCAGCGGGATATCTGAATAACCGTTCACTTGATTCTCTTCATATTTTACCCATAGCTTCTCCAAGGAATGATGTTGGGCTGATTAGATTTTGGTGACCTTGATATTATTTTCAAGGTCACAGCGGAATTTTATATTTTTCGACATGTTAATGTACATGTAAAGCTTGTCAGCGGTATATATCTCAAGAACCATTCATTGGAATTCAAGCATTTCCTACACAAAGCACCTTCTAGGGAAGGCGACGGGCTGATTAGATTTTGGTGACCTTGACATTATTTTCAAGGTCACAGCGGAACTTTGACTTTTTCGACATGTTTGACAGTCGATTATGACGATCTTGACATTATTTTTAAATTTTGAAGTTTTAATTTGCGTCGGGGGATCATGTCACCTTAGTGACAACTACTTGTTATTTTTGACTGTTGTAAATAAGTTTCGAAAATTACGTTTACTCATTGACGCGCGCTACAAGTGGTTTATTGTCTGGTTTTCGTTCAGCAAATCGATTCTTTTACTTTTGTATCACTTGTATACTGAGTCGACCATCATCAAAACAGCAATTTTCGGCAAAAGTCAGTACTTCTAAAAAAAGAACACTATTTATAGCGTTTGGCATATTTGACCCCAAACAACGCAATGGATACACCTTTAAGTATGACCAACTTCCAAATATTATGATAACTTCACCCATGTTGCAAAGTTCACCTATACCACTGCTTCAGAGCTCCTCGTCAAGTTAAGAATCGGACATCACTGAAAACGCAAACTGCGACAGATTCTTATAGTCACAACCATTCTCCTGTCAATACTTGGTGTCTCGGTAAACCATCGTGAACCACAGAAAGAAGAATCATCACCCATTGCTTGATCAATGTTCACTTTTAAAGGGACACTGCGTCGAGAATAAAAATCAGATCATTTGTATCTACCTATGCTGATTAACATGTCTGCTAACAAGTCACAGTCACCGAATTTCAAACAATTGACGTAATTGGTAATAAAAACTACTGCATGTAGAGAGTGAAGTGAAGCGTAACTCGTTAGCAGACACTCTAATCAGCTTAGTGAGATAAAGATGGGACTAATTTTTATCCTCGATGCGGTGTTCCTTTAAGTGTTGATGTTCGAATGGAAGTTATGCACATTAAAGAATTATGATCAACACTTTCCTTCTAATTCATACAACCATAAACTATCACTTAATGTAAACTAATATAAAGCGAACATTCTGGTTTTGATATATGAATCCCGTGCTTGCTTAACCAACAGGTTCATTAACCCGTCACTTGACCTTTCAGAATATATGCTTGCTCCTTCATCAGGTTGATAAATAGGTCAGTTGTTATGAAAGATGCATAGCAAAGTAGACATGTTTAAACAATGACGAAAAATAAAACAAATCACAGGTTAGGCCACAAACTATTGAGACATTCAGATGTGGCGTTACAACAGATGCTAACCCTATTCTTCTCTGTGAACATTCAATCACCGGGGATGTAGCTCAGTTGGTGTGTCCACTCTTCACCCGGAAGGTCTTAAACTACCACTGTTCAGGAAGGTGGGCAAAGGTGGAGTAGCTCTTCTATGGCACAATGCCCTGGATGAACATATCAGAGTTATCGATGTCACAGACGATAGGATTGTTGGCTTACATATATCAGTGCATGGAAAACATATCTACTTGTTTCAGGTGTACCTTCCATGCAGAAACTACACTGTTGCACATTTTATCGACTATATTGAGAAGCTCTGGAATCTTGTCCTACAGTACAACGAACATGGAACTGTTATCTTCATGGGGGACTTTAACTGCCAGTTTGACAATCTCTCGAGCAGCAATCGTGAAAAAGGAGCACTTGAACTTGCACGCGAAAACGACCTTCTTGTGCTAACTCGTTCAAAGAAAACCATCGGTGCAAACTTCTCTTATGTTTCATACGACGATACTAGTGGTTCACTCATTGACCATGTATTAATAGGCTCAGCCCTTCACAGCTTGGTGTCTCATTGCGAAATATTGGAAGATCACCCACTAAACGTTAGTAGACATCGCCCTGTAGTGTTTGATCTTAATATCAACATCACTTCTGAAGCACCACCAAAGGACTTCTCAAGACTTGGACTTAACTGGAAGAAACTGGATTCAAATGTAATTAGAGAAAGCTACACAAGTCAGTTATCTCATGACCTTGAATCAGATAGCTTCCTCACAAGACCCCTTTCGTCGACCTCTGACGTGGATGCGTTTTGTTATGATCTCAACAGATGTCTGGCTTCAACCTCCAAACTCCACATTCAAACCCATCGGTACAAGAAACACCTGAAACCATATTGGAGCAAGGAACTAAAGGCTATTCACGACCTGATGAGACGTGCTCGCGCACTGTGGGTAACTGAAGGTAAACCACGGGGGGAGGAACACTGCAGCTACACTCACTACAAGGACCTTAAAAGACAATTTAGGCGTACACAGAGACACCACATTGAGGATCATCGCAGGAAAACAACACAGGAGATTGATACTGCTGCAGAAATCGATCAAACCTCATTCTGGCGACTGGTTAATTCCAAGAAAAAATCACGCTCATCAGGACCACACTCTGAATTGAACTTTGGTGATAGACAGGAATGCAAGAATGAAAAGGACACAGCTCTTGGATGGGGTGGTTACTTTGAAAACCTCTATTCTCCACTCTCAGATAACATGTTTGACCTCAACAACTACTGTCATGTAAAGTCTACGACGGTTATGGGCCAAGTTACTCCAACGAACATTACACAGATTTCAAAAACAGAAATATCAAAGGCAATGTCAACACTCAAACGTGGAAAAGCCCCTGGTATTGACCACATCTGCAATGAACACATCCTCTACGGTGGTGATGTTCTTGTCTCCTGCTTAGTTCGACTCTTTAACGCCTTCTTCGAACTAAAACATGTCCCCAAATTCCTCAAACAAGGAATGGTTATAACTCTCTTCAAAGGAGGTAACAAGAAACGGACTGATCCAAACAACTACCGTGCCATAACTCTCCTCCCCTCGATCTACAAGCTATTCGAGAGAGTCCTACTTGGTAGACTTCGTGAGTTATTCACCCCTTCTCCCCAACAGCATGGCTTCCAGCAAGGTGTAGACTCAACTATGACAGCTGTCCTACTCAAAGAGTGCATCTGCTACTGTAAAGAAGAGAACAGCAAACTGTTTGCGTGCTTCCTTGATGCTGAGAAAGCCTTTGATTGTGTCTGGCACTCTGGTTTGTTCTATAAATTACGGGAGCTTGGTATCAAGGATTTCTATCTTCAAACGATTTCATCTATGTACAGTGGAATGGAAAGCTGCGTTCTTCACCAGGGCCACCTCAGCAATTGGTTCTGTATCAGACAAGGAACTAGACAGGGAGGTGTACTCTCGCCATGGCTCTACACGGTGTTTATAAATGATCTGCTCACTCAGCTCACAGACTCGGGACACGGTCTTTCAATACACGGTATACCCTGTTGTGCACCAACACAGGCAGACGACATCACACTCCTGTCAGTAACCAAGGATGGTCTCCAGGCTCTCATTGACGTCTGCTACACATACAGCTGCAAGTGGAGATTTAAATTTAGTGCCAGGAAAAGTACAGTTGTTGTTTTCAACGAGAACATTAAGTCATATGAACGCTCGAACCGGAGCTGGTCTTTCGGTACTCAGGAAATCAACGAAGACAGCAGCTACACTCACCTAGGTATAAAGGTCAACAAGACACTCGACACTACACAGCAAATCAACGATATCTGCAGAAAGCTTAAAGCAGCTTACTTTAGCACAGCAAACATCGGGGCCTTCGATGGTGACATGCATCCCTTAACGTCTGCAACTGTGTACAGATCGATTGTTCTCCAGCGTGCCCTCTACGGATCTGAGACTCTGTACAGCCTCTCCCAGCAAGACATACTCCAACTTGAACGTGCACACAGATTCTGCCTGAAGTTGATCCAGGGTTTGCCTGTACGATCACGAACAGATGTTGTCTTGTCCATGATTGGAATCATACCTATCTCTTCGTGTATTGCTATTAGGAAGATGAGTCTGCTCGGAAGAATAATCAACTGTCCAGTAAACTGCACAGCAAGATCCGTCCTCCTCTTCAGACTATTCAGATTCTTTCTGTTCCACCATAAATGCTTCCTTGGCTACATACCTGACGTCTACAAGCTTCTGATGTCCTATGATTGCAGTGAATACATCAAAAAAGGCTACTTAACTTCATTCCCTACCAACAAAAAGTGGAAAGCAATTGTGAAATCGAAAGTCACAGAAGCTGAAACAACACTACTCCAGCAAAGGATCTCAAACGACGAAGAATTCTCCCTGTTCCAGAATCTTCATCGATCCTACAAACCTTCCAAGCTCTGGACTCTGGGACGACAGATTCCTCACTCACAGCGCGCTCTCAAAAGTATAGTTAAAGTGATTGCCGAACCTGTTAAACTTGCCAAATGTCAGTTCTGTGCTGTAGAATATAAGAGTTTACCTCATCATCTGCTACATGAATGCCGTAATCAGTGTATTAGTGATAGACGAGATACTCTGTGGCTCTCCATCCTGGACATGTTTGGTGTAGATATCTACGTAATGCTGGACTCCATGAAGCTGGAGGAACAAACAAGAACTCTCCTTGGAGCACACTCCTTAGACATTGATGAACTCAAACTGCTTCACCTTGTAGGACAATTCTTCCTCCCAAATAGACTTATTCACCTTTAATTTATTCGCTAGTAATTTTTAATTATCTAATCAAAACCCAACTGCAAATCTCCAAATCTGGAGGAGCTAAAGACACTCAATCACTCACTCACCTTCTAGGGAAGGCGACGGGCTGATTAGATTTTGGTGACCTTGACATTATTTTCAAGGTCACAGCGGAACTTTGACTTTTTCGACATGTTTGACAGTCGATTATGACGATCTTGACATTATTTTTAAATTTTGAAGTTTTAATTTGCGTCGGGGGATCATGTCACCTTAGTGACAACTACTTGTTATTTTTGACTGTTGTAAATAAGTTTCGAAAATTACGTTTACTCATTGACGCGCGCTACAAGTGGTTTATTGTCTGGTTTTCGTTCAGCAAATCGATTCTTTTACTTTTGTATCACTTGTATACTGAGTCGACCATCATCAAAACAGCAATTTTCGGCAAAAGTCAGTACTTCTAAAAAAAGAACACTATTTATAGCGTTTGGCATATTTGACCCCAAACAACGCAATGGATACACCTTTAAGTATGACCAACTTCCAAATATTATGATAACTTCACCCATGTTGCAAAGTTCACCTTTACCACTGCTTCAGAGCTCCTCGTCAAGTTAAGAATCGGACATCACTGAAAACGCAAACTGCGACAGATTCTTATAGTCACAACCATTCTCCTGTCAATACTTGGTGTCTCGGTAAACCATCGTGAACCACAGAAAGAAGAATCATCACCCATTGCTTGATCAATGTTCACTTTTAAAGGGACACTGCGTCGAGAATAAAAATCAGATCATTTGTATCTACCTATGCTGATTAACATGTCTGCTAACAAGTCACAGTCACCGAATTTCAAACAATTGACGTAATTGGTAATAAAAACTACTGCATGTAGAGAGTGAAGTGAAGCGTAACTCGTTAGCAGACACTCTAATCAGCTTAGTGAGATAAAGATGGGACTAATTTTTATCCTCGATGCGGTGTCCCTTTAAGTGTTGATGTTCGAATGGAAGTTATGCACATTAAAGAATTATGATCAACACTTTCCTTCTAATTCATACAACCATAAACTATCACTTAATGTAAACTAATATAAAGCGAACATTCTGGTTTTGATATATGAATCCCGTGCTTGCTTAACCAACAGGTTCATTAACCCGTCACTTGACCTTTCAGAATATATGCTTGCTCCTTCATCAGGTTGATAAATAGGTCAGTTGTTATGAAAGATGCATAGCAAAGTAGACATGTTTAAACAATGACGAAAAATAAAACAAATCACAGGTTAAGCCACAAACTATTGAGACATTCAGATGTGGCGTTACAACAGATGCTAACCCTATTCTTCTCTGTGAACATTCAATCACCGGGGATGTAGCTCAGTTGGTGTGTCCACTCTTCACCCGGAAGGTCGGGGTTCGATTCCCGACTGCGTCATACCAAAAGATGTTAAAAATGGGAGTTGTTGCTTCCTTGCTTGGCACTCAGCATGATAAGGATAGAAGAACGCACTGTGGCTGCCGGGTACCAATGGTACATAATGAATTTCCGAATTTACATTGTAATGAGGACAATAAAATGTTATTATTATTATTATTATTATTATTATTATTATTATTAAGAATTGTACAACATTATTCAACTGTTTACACGGCTATTTGGAATATATGCATAATCACTTACAGGTAGGTAGTCGAAAGTTAAGGGGATACATAAGCCTGCACACAAGGTTACTTTGGAAACACTCAAACATAATACATCCATCACGTGCAGCTGTTTAACTAGTGGAATCCAAAGCCGGATAATGTGTTGGATAGTATGTTCAATTTCGGAGCGAATTCGATGTGTGACCTTGGAAGTATTCTCAAGGTAAAAGCTTTTGAGAATGTGAACTTGCATGTTAATCATGTCAGCACAACCTTAAAAATCTGAAACTTAACACGTAACTTCACGTATCAAAACATTTCGCTGTTTCCCTGAGAATACGTCTTCAAATCTACTCAGCCATCCATCTAACCTTGGAGAATCTTAATGTAAAATACGAGGAGAATCCAGTGAACACTTCAGTAAGATCTCTTCTTAATAACAAATACAGGGTGTTGAATTTGATTACCTTGAATTTTTGTTTCACTTTTGAAGGGATAACTTGCGGTCATCTTGGTAACAATTGCTTTTTTACAATCCGTTTGAGACAAAATGTCCAAGATGAATTGAATTAAAAAAACTAATAATCACGAAGAATCAACGACAAAAATATGAAAATGCATCTTGCTTACCTTGCTATTCTCTCATTTGTCACTTTATCCCTCTTATAAGTCGTGAACTAGCTAATGAAAATAATGAAAGTTTCGTAAATTACTTTTTTTTGTAAATTCGAAATTTATAAGAAAACTTCGTAGAGGGGGTGTGTTATTCATATTTACCTTAAACATATATCGTCATCCATGTATTTTGAGACTTATTCACAACAATAAATGGTTGTCGCAAAATGTTACAGTAAGTGAGTTCGATTTCTGGGTCCCATCTCTCCTTAAAGATACATCCATTGGGTTTCATAAAATTGTATTTCTCTGAAATACGTGCAAACATACGATATGTGCTGATTTCACTTCAAATATTTTCACTCAACTTGCATATTGACATAAGTTTCAAAATTACGTTTGACCAATTAACGCGCACTACACGCGGTGCATTGTCTGGTTTCCAATTAAATATTAACACTTTTACCTTTATATCGTCAATATACTAAATTGACTATCGTCAAAATGGCATTTGTCGATTACAGTCAGTACTTCTCGATAAGGTTAACATCATTTGTTTGGCATATTTGACCCACAACAACACTAGGTGTAAGATAAGGTAACCAATCGACTGGTTGTAATTTATTCATAATGCAAGTAGATACATATTTATGCTGCATGACAGTAGTAACGATAAAAACATATATAGAATACTAAAGTGAACCCGACGTATCAATGTTTTACTTGATAAATAGTCAAAACAACAACCAGCTAATCGGAAAAACGTGTATGAGTATCAATCAGTCAATACAAAATAGATCGCTGATTGGTGGGTGTCTACACATGTCATGCCCCTACAAACAATTAACAAAAATCAATTTTGGATGAAATAATATTTCATTTCTAAGAAATAAATTCATATAACAAACAAAAATAAACAACAACAAATGTTAACACATTGTGCACCCGTTACGTGGCGTCAGTAGAATGTTTGCACGAGATGTTATCACACGTGTATGCAACTACAAATGACTGATCTCACCACGGTTGAGCAATACATTAATAAGTTTCATCTCCTCGAAGATTGAGACAGTATGTCCCTATAAACCCCATCCATCAGCATTTGACCTGTAAGTCTTCAGCAAATGAACTGATTGACGGAGTCATCAATTCCCACTTCATGCTATCTTCAATGTCATTTTGTAGTCGCATTAATGGTATGACATGACTTTATAAAAAAGAATTAACACAAGCTGATATTTTACATATTTATTACAGACAAGGACCAGGATATACACAGTACAACATTACATATCAATACATTATTTAAACCACTACTGTTCGAAACTTTATTTACCCAATTAAAAAAAATGGCTAAGAATCTAACCCACTTCGACTCAACTGTTCCCCTCTGCTTGACAATAAAGGTCCCAGGGCTATACATAGTACAACATAGCTTTTCAATAAATTATTTAAACTACGAAATTCGTGTTTATTTACCTATTTTACAAAGGTAGTAATAATAAAGATGCTAACCCATTCCTCCCAAACTGCCATGCCATGCCATAAGCCCATCGGGCCTTTCAGGTCTGATGAGCTAAACATTCAAAACGTAAATGCCATCTAACATCTAACATCTAACATTGAGATGTCATTACATCATTACATTATGTAAACGCATTGTGGTGTCATGTAGGTGATAGGGCATTGTACTGTCAAAATGATATTTCCTAGGAGATAATGCTTGATCTCACACAAGATGATAAATGATGATAAAGTAGAACTTAACAAATCAACATCCCTGTTGCAAAAATCACTCTGAACACTGCTTCCCAGTTCCTCATCAAGAAAAGAACCAGATATTACAGCCATCCCCCTACACCAACATCCTCAGCGACACCCTACCTCAGCTCACATCACATCAACATCCTCAGCGACACCCCACAACTAGAATCTTTACTGCTCTGCAACTCAACACCAATAATTTAATCAGTTGCAAGACAAATGCAACTTAAATCAACAAGCTACAGCATCTCTAGGAACCTGCTCTCTTGCCAATTGTGATGATATGTTGGTCTATGGAACATAACAGTAATAAGTCACAACACCAGTGTAATTATAACTTGACTAAAGAATACAAAACATAAATCACATCTTACATTTTAGACAATATTTATATGCCAAGTATCACCAGCCACGTACCTTTAGTGATGATCAACTTGCGAATGTGTCATCAAAAAACCCTACGACAGCTCATATCACATCTTTACTGCTCTGCAACTTACCACCAACAATTTATTCAATTGCAAGACAAATGCGATTTACATCAACAAGCTACACCATCTCTACGATCATGTGCTTTTGCCAATTGTGATGGTGTGTTGGTCTATGGGACATAACAATAATACGCATATAACCCTAATGTAACTATACTAAAGAAGAAACATAAGTCACATCTAACATTTTAAACAGCATTGTTATACCAAGTATCAAAAGCCAAATACCTTTAGTGATGATCAACTTGCTAATGTGTCATAAAATAATTATTTAACCAATCAACATCCTTGTTACAATTGCCTCCAAGAAAATAACCCCTAATCATTTGAAACGAAGCTGTCACCCTTCATCAACTCCCAAAGCGACAGTCTGCTCTACACAGCACCACCAATAATTTAATCAATTTCAAGACAAATCTCACTTACATAAAAAAAAGTATCAACATCTTTAGGACAATGCTTGTCCAAGTCACACCCATCCCATTAACAAAGTAGGGTACCTTGACAAGCAGAATCACCAACCTTGATTTGATCAACGTTCTCTCTGATGTGTTGCAGCTCATTTCAATGACTCTAAGTTACCTAAATGATTTCATCGCCACTATTGAGAAGGTTTTCCCGCAACTTGCTCGTGAGGTACTTCTTGTGTCACCAGATATCCAACATTCTGTCCAGATTCAGACCACAATCCCACAAATCCTATCAAATTCATGCATGAGGCAAATACAATATGCATATCAATGACAATCACAATTGCCCATTAGACTCAACTGTCAACAACTCTCACAAATCATGATAAGTTCATGTATACATGAAAAAATAACGATAACGGTCACAACACTTCAATCTTGACAAAAGAATTGAAAACATAAATCACATCTCACATTTTAAACCACATTTATATAACAATTATGAACCTCCATAAAAGTAATTGTCTTCTAAAATGTTTACACACGTTTAAGGATGATCAACTTCCTAATATTAGGAAAACTTCGCCTATCTTACATAGTTCATCAATACTACTTCTTCACGCTTCACAAAAATCCGATATCCGAAATCGAAAAGTGTTACCCTGGATCAGGTAACTCTCAACAGCCTCAGAAATCAGAATCTTTACTGTTCTTCAACTCAACACCAATAACATCCTCGACTGCAAGACGAAGCTCATCAACCATCAACAATCTGCAGCAACTAAGAACATCGTCAGACTCCGTCACAACCACTTCACTGACAAACCTATTATCCCAACAAGATCGGCCGGACCCTCAGCAGAGGCTATTCAAATTAAGTCATATCTTTATTTATACAGAGAAGATATCAAAGCCTGATCATCAGGAAGAAAGTCATTAGCCTCGGGAAAGGGGGCGTGCCTTTTGTTTCCAAACGAAACATCTGACAAGGTGTTGATCCTTCTTAAAGCCGCTGTAGCACGTTGTTCTTACTGACCGCTGTACCGATACCTAAACACAAAAAGTAGAGTATTGTATCTGGTACCATGATAGAATGGTAAATTATCATGCTGTCTGATCTTGGTTAGAAATGAATATATCAGTGTGATCAGTATTTGTAGAAAATCCCTATTCAATGAAATACTGGTTTTTACAATTATGACAACATACCATTAACACAACATAATAAAAACAAAATAGTTTTATAAAAATATATACAACTCGGATTGTCTCAGGGCAATACTTAGGTCTTCAGAAATCTGTTCAGAAACCAGTAATGTTAGAAAACTGTCAATTCTTCAAAATTTCAACAGACCAGAAATGACAGTTTGCAACTAATTTTAGTGATTCTTGTACACCAAATAGTTGTCCAGCAGTCCTGAAGTAATCATAAATTTCCCAGTCCAATTTAAAAAATATGTTTCTGCCATTTGCATTTTTAACTGATTGTTAAAACGTATACGGATTTCTCATTTTAAAAATTAATGTCGTTTTTAGTACACTGCATCAGCTACATTCTGTGAAAGGTGGAGCTCTGTAGTATCAAATACCTCAGAAAGGAAAATTTTGTAGATAAGTAGGGCAGAAAACAATAAAAATGCACTAAAATCAAAATGGCGTCTACGTTACGTGACCTATGTAGTTGCCATGATTTACGTTTTTGCTTAAACGAAATCGTGCATCTTTTGATTGAGGGTATGAGTTTCTAAGTGAATTTTGAAAATCGGAAGTTTTTTCTTCTTCTCAAATTCTGCCTAGAGGTCTAATATCCCTGACACTTTCATGGAATTCGCATCAGTTGTTTGGTCTGACAGGTGACACAAGATTTCTGAATTACTATTTTGAATATATGCTTCACAGCTCACTGGTAGAGAGTCGGACGTTGAAGGGGATACATTAACATGCACACAAGGTGTTACCATGAGTCAACTAATTTTGGGACAAACCATCACGGAGAGCCAAAATTCACCAACATTTCTACCAACCCACTATCCTACTTACAAGCCAAATGATGTAGATCAGCGTTCGGAGAGTCCCAAGTTCAAACCCTTTCTTGTCTCATGAAAATGCTTTCAAAGGTTTGAGTTGTTGCTCTTTGCATGGCGCTCTCCAGTATTAGGACAACGTTTGCCCTGTATGGAGAGCATAAAACTCTTTTCCAAAATACACATGTACTGAGGACAATAGAGAGTTATTACACCATGGGAAGAAGAGATTTCTACAGTCAGGATCTGCAAGTACACACTCAAATATCCAATTTCTATTTCGTGCAGTTACAGTGTTTTACCCGTGAAATTGAAAGCTGGATAGTGCGGAGGATAGTATTTTTGATTTTGGAGCGAAATGTTCGGAGTTCAATATCCAAAAAAAGGTCTTTGCAACTTCCTCTGATGTGGGAAAGTTTCTGCATGCAGTTCCACCCATTGTTTCTTAGTCCAAGCTGATGTTCTCATGTTAATGTTCACATAGGCACAATGGTGGTGTGGGATTTCTCTCTGCAATAATACCCTAAATCATCTCACCTTGAAAAGAGTTCAGAAACTTTGATAACTATGTCGATTTTTTTCTTGTTCAGATATTGTTTTGAATCAACGAAAATGTTGTTTTCCTGTTTCAGTCAAGTTTTGAAAATAGGTTGGATATTATTTCTTGAGGTTTTCCAAACGAATTATACCCAATATTTCAAAATTTCGTTTAGTAACTCCATCGCTAATGGTAAAGACTGAGATATGCTTGCTTTAGATTTTAAAATTGTTAGATAATTTGGTTTGTGAAATCACGTAATAGAACATTAAATCTACAGATCAATCTCATTTGGTTTTGGAAAGGCCAATATGTTGTTATACGAAGTGTGATACTCAGATAAAAACACTTTCACGCCAATGCTGCAATTCTTGCTTATTCGCCTTGCTTCCACTCTATTTGATGTTGTAAGAAAGATGAGGTCACCAACAAGGTACGTTAACATGATATCTTTAGACTCGGAACTGCTCGTTTCACAAGCAACTTTTCTTTCAGCATCAAACTTTGTCACTCTGATTTCGTAAGTTTTTTGTCCTTTCTTCTCAGTCCAAGCAAATAGTGAATCCCCAGAGATCCCTTTCAGTGACATTCCGTATATAGTACCAGGACGTCCGTGCTTTAATATTCTCTCTTTTGATGTGATGTCAATACATTTTATGTAATACATTTCACCTAATTCATAAATGTTCCAGCAGATCATTGTCCCTTGTACAATTAGATCATAATATTTCGCAATCCCAAGTTTATACCGCCAACGTTCGTATTGTTTTATCCTCGTCTTGTAACTGTGTATATATGAAATGGTGAAATGATTTATGGCCAGAATATACAGGTTATCCTCGTTCAAAGTCAAATGGGCAATATGGCCCCTATTTATGCATCTCCTTGATGATCTGATGTTCATGATTTGACTATAAAGTCCATTATCTCCACCCCAATAAAGTGTATTTGTTGCTTGTTCGTAAGCCATTGACTCAATTCTTTTTTTGATGATAACCCCAGTCTTCTCTGTCTTATAAGACGTCATTGAGACATTCAGAACTCTCCTCGTCCTTTTCTCTTTGCCAACCATAAGAAACCATCTGAAACCCTTGAGTTTTGCAACTGCCGTGTCACTCTTCTTATTAAGAGCCACGACATAGTTTTTCACCGGGCTTGTATTGTGCTTCCCTTCGTCCTTTCTGTACACATTCCCGGAATCCAGATCTGCAAGAACACATCCCGGGGTACTCATACACCCTACAGCGCACTGAATAGCTGTTTTGCAGGTGATATTGGCCAGATACAGGTGCTGGGATGTGGACAGAGGAACATTTTTATGATGTTTGAAATTTGAAGTTTTCATCTGGTGTGAGGCCGTGAAAGCGACTAAGCATAAACAGACAATACCTATCATGCAAAGTTGATGCAAAAGCCCTGTAGATTGCAGACCAGCCATGGCTATGGTTCTATATGTACATCCGTCTCTTCTAGCTGTCTCTTCACGTATGTACATGTAAACGACGCTGACATGTTTTAAACTTACATTGATCTATAAGACACATCACATTGTTCTGTTGTAAATCATCTATAGCTTGAATAATTATGAATGTCACCCATCAGACATGTTGTCATCCATGGATGGAAATATACGATCCTGTCAAAGACAATCTTGAATAATTAATACCAAGGACGTAGATGTATAGCAGGTCCATGTGGAAAGAAGAATATCTGAGAATACATGTTTCAATTTCGTTACACAGCGCAACCTCTGACATTTCAAAGACAATAACCTCTTGATAAAATGACACAATTTATAACATGTGGCAAATGTGACCCCAAACAACACAATATATGTACCTTTAAAACCAAGAAGTATTTGCTGAATTCCTGTCATATTTTGCATATGTATTGTTACCAACTGAAGAGAAATATTCATGTAGACCTCTCTGACCCTGACCTTCATTTCAAGGTCACAACGAGACTTTGACATTTAAACCTTGTCAGTGGGACATCTGAAGAGCCGTCAACTGTATTTTCTTCATATCTTCCACGAATTAAGTATCTCCTAGGGAAGACCTAATTAGATCTGCGACCTTGGAAGTATTCTCAAGGCGAAAGCTTTTGAGAATGTGAACTTGCATGTTAATCATTTCAGCACAACCTTAAAAATCTGATATCAAACTTAACACATAAGTTCACGTGTCAAAACATTTCACTGTTTCCCTGAGAATACGTCTTCAAATCTACTCAGCCATCCATCTAACCTTGGAGAATCTTCATGTAAAATATGAGGAGAATCCAGTGAACAATTCAGTAAGATCTCTTCTCACAGGGTGTTGAATTTGATTACCTTGAATTTTTGTTTCATTTTTGAAGGGATAACTTGCGGTCATCTTGGTAACAATTGCTTTTTTACAATCCGTTTGAGACAAAATGTCCAAGATGAATTGAATTAAAAAAACTAATAATCACGAAGAATCAACCACAAAAATATGAAAATGCATCTTGCTTATCTTGCTATTCTCTCATTTGTCACTTTATCCCTCTTATAAATCGTGAACTAGCTAATGAAAATAATGAAGGTTTCGTAAATAACTTTTGTTAATTCGAAATTTATAAGAAAACTTCGTAGAGTGGGTGTGTTATTCATATATACCTTAAAGATATATCGTCATCCATATATTTTAAGACTTATTCACAACAATAAATGGTTGTCGCAAAATGTTACCGTAAGTTCGATTTCTAGGTCCCTACTCTCCTTAAAGATACATCCATTGGGTTTCATAAAATTTTATTTCTGAAATACGTGCAAACATACGATATGTGCTGATTTCAGTTCAAATAATTTCACTCAACTTGCATATTCATCCCCAATTGACAATTTTATCATAATTACTAGTTTTTAATTGAAATTTAGCAACATCATTTTACATGTACAGAAATCGAAACTACAGGCTCATTTACATGCACAAGACTTATTAAACACTTTCAACCCAAAGTTATATGTTTGTATGGTGAAAATAAGTTTCAAAATTACGTTTGACCAATTGATGTGCGCCACACGCGATGCATTGTCCGGTTTTCGATCAAACATTGACATTTTTACCTTTATATCGTCAATATCCTAAATTGACTATCATCAAAATGGCAATTGTCGGTAACAGTCAGTGCTTCTCGATAAAGTTAACATCATTTGTTTGGCATATGTGACCCACAACAACACAATGGATGTATGTTTAATGCTGTTCGTGCGATTTTTACGTTTTTGAGTTGAAATGAAATGGATTGGGAACATTTGTCTCAAAAAGACTACCCATAGTTCCTCTCCCTCCTAGGTTTAAGATAATGTTACCTATCGACTGGTTGTAATTTATTGATAATGCAAGTAGATACATATTTATGCTGCATGACAGTGAGTAAACGATAACAGCATATATATAATACTAAAGTGAACCCGATGTATAAATGGTTTACTTGATAAATAGTCAAAACAACAACCAGCTAATCGGAAAAAACGTGTATGAGTATCAATCAGTCAAAAAAAACTAGATCGCTAATTGGTGGGTGTCTACACATGTCATGCCCCTACAAACAATCAACAAAAATCAATTTTGGATGAAATAATATTTCATTTCTAAGAAATAAATTCATATAACAAACAAAAATAAACAACAACAAATGTTAACACATTGTGCACCCGTTACGTGGCGTCATCAGAATGTTTGCACGAGATGTTATCACACGTGTATGCAACTACAAATGACTGATCTCACCACGGTTGAGCAATACATTAATAAGTTTCATCTCCTCGAAGATTGAGACAGTATGTCCCTATAAACCCCATCCTTCAGCATTTGACCTGTAAGTCTTCAGCAAATGAACTGATTGACGGAGTCATCAATTCCCACTTCATGCTATCTTCAATGTCATTTTGTAGTCGCATTAATGGTATGACATGACTTTATAAAAAAGAATTAACACAAGCTGATATTTTACATATTTATTACAGACAAGTACCAGGATATACACAGTACAACATTACATATCAATACATTATTTAAACCACTACTGTTCGAAACTTTATTTACCCAATTAAAAAAAATGGCTAAGAATCTAACCCACTTCGACTCAACTGTTCCCCTCTGCTTGACAATAAAGGTCCCAGGGATATACATAGTACAACATAGCTTTTCAATAAATTATTTAAACTACGAAATTCGTGTTTATTTACCCATTTTACAAAGGTAGTAATTATAAAGATGCAAACCCATCCCTCCCAAACTGCCATGCCATGCCATAAGCCCATCGGGCCTTTCAGGTCTGATGAGCTAAACATTCAAAACGTAAATGCCATCTAACATCTAACATCTAACATCTAACATTGAGATGTCATTACATCATTACATTATGTAAACGCATTGTGGTGTCATGTAGGTGATAGGGCATTGTACTGTCAAAATGATATTTCCTAGGAGATAATGCTTGATCTCACACAAGATGATAAATGATGATAAAGTAGAACTTAACAAATCAACATCCCTGTTGCAAAAATCACTCTGAACACTGCTTCCCAGTTCCTCATCAAGAAAAGAACCAGATATTACAGCCATCCCCCTACACCAACATCCTCAGCGACACCCTACCTCAGCTCACATCACATCAACATCCTCAGCGACACCCTACCTCAGCTCACATCACATCAACATCCTCAGCGACACCCCACAACTAGAATCTTTACTGCTCTGCAACTCAACACCAATAATTTAATCAGTTGCAAGACAAATGCAACTTAAACAAGCAGACAGAGTCGGCCATATCCCCCGCCTTTGGGAAAATTTATTGAAGAATATTTGTTGAATAACAGTGACTATGAACCTTTTTTCAACTTAACACAACACACAAAATTTCAGCTCCTTAGACAAAGTGGTTCTGGAGAAGAAGACAAAATGCAAAAAGTTTACAGACGGCTGGATACTGTGCAATGCCATAAGCCCATCGGGCCTTTCAGGCACATCTACACATGATGATTGTCTAAGTTACATTTCCATGGAAACGGTCCAAAAATATAACTCGAAGAAGTTGAAAACCCCAAAAGGCACATCTACACATGATGATTGTTCCACAAACCAAGTTTCGTTGAGATATGTCTTATAGTTTTCGAGTTCTGTTCCGGAAACAAAATTCTAGGTTACATTTCTATGGAAACGGTAAAAAAAATATTTCTAAGAAGTTGAAAACACCAAAAGGCACATCTAGACATGATGATTGTTCCACACACCAAGTTTCGTTGAGATATGTCTTATAGTTTTCGAGTTCTGTTCCGGAAACAAAATTCTAGGTTACATTTCTATGGAAACGGTAAAAAAAATATTTCTAAGAAGTTTAAAACACCAAAAGGCACATCTAGACATGATGATTGTTCCACACACCAAGTTTCGTTGAGATATGTCTTATGGTTTTCGAGTTCTGCTCCGGAAACGAGATTCTAAGTTACATTTCCATGGAAACGGTAAAAAAAAATAACTCGAAGAAGTTGAAAACCCAAAAAGGCACATCTACACATGATGATTGTTCCACACACCAAGTTTCGTTGAGATATGTCTTATAGTTTTCAAGTTCTGTTCCGGAAACGAGATTCTAAGTTACATTTCCATGGAAACGGTAAAAAAAAATAACTCGAAGAAGTTGAAAACCCCAAAAGGCACATCAACACATTATGATTGTTCCACACACCAAGTTTTGTTGAGATATGTCTTATGGTTTTCGAGTTCTGCTCCGGAAACGAAATTCTAAGTTACATTTCCATGGAAACGGTAAAAAGAAATAACTCGAAGAAGTTGAAAACCCCAAAAGGCACATCTACACATGATGATTGTTCCACACACCAAGTTTCGTTGAGATATGTCTTATAGTTTTCAAGTTCTGTTCCGGAAACAAAATTCTAAGTTACATTTCCATGAAAATGGTCCAAAAAAATAACTCGAAGAAGTTGAAAACCCCAAAAGGCACATCTAGACATGATGATTGTTCCACACACCAAGTTTCGTTGAGATATGTCTTATAGTTTTTGAGTTCTGCTCCGGAAACAAAATCGGGACGGACGGACGAACGGACGGACGGACGGACGGACGGACGGACGGACGGAGCCCATTTTAATATCCCCCCCCAACTATGTTGGCGGGGGATAATCAACAAGCTACAGCATCTCTAGGAACCTGCTCTCTTGCCAATTATGATGATATGTTGGTCTATGGAACATAACAATAATAAGTCACAACACCAGTGTAACATAAATCACATCTTACATTTTAGACAATATTTATATACCAAGTATCACCAGCCACGTACCTTTAGGGATGATCACCTTGCTAATGTGTCATAAAAACACCCTACGACAGCTCATATCACATCTTTACTGCTCTGCAACTTACCACAAATAATTTAATCAATTTCAAGACAAATGCCACTTACATAAAAATAAGTTACAACATCTTTAGGACAATGCTTGTCCAAGTCACATCCATCCCATTAACAAATTAGGGTACCTTGACAAGCAGAATCACCAACCTTGATTTGATCAATGTTCTCTCTGATGTGTTGCAGCTCATTTCAATGACTCTAAGTTACCTAAATGATTTCATCGCCACTATTGAGAAGGGTTTCCCGCAACTTGCTCGTGAGGGACTTCTTGTGTCACCAGATATCACACATTCTGCCCAGATTCAGACCACAATCCCACAAGTCCATCAAATTCATGCATTAGGCAAATACAATATGCATATCAATGACAATCACAATTGCCCATTAGACTCAACTGTCAACAACTCTCGCAAATCATGATAAGTTCATGTATACATGAAAAAATAACGATAACGGTCACAACACTTCAAGCTTGACTAAAGAATTGAAAACATAAATCACATCTCACATTTTAAACCACATTTATATAACAAGTATGACCCCCGATAAAAATAATTGTCTTCTAAAATATTAACACACGTTTAAGGATGATCAACTTCCTAATATGAGGAGAACTTCGCCTATCTTGCATAATTCATCCATACCACTTCTTCACATTTCACAAGATCCGATATACGAAATCTAAAACTGTTACCCTGGATCAGGTAACTCTCAACAGCCTCAGAAATCAGAATTTGTACTGTTCTACAACTCAACCCCAATAACATCCTCGACTGCAAGATGAAGCTCATCAACCATCAACAGTTCATCCATACCACTGCTTCAACTTCTTACAATATAAGAGAACGAACAACAAAATCAATCAAATCACATCTAAAATCACATCTTAACAACAAGTATAACCAGCCATCTCAATGTCTTTCTAATATATTCACAAAGCTTTAGGGGTGATAAACTTCCTAATGTGTGGTAAAATATAACTTAAGCAATCAACATCCCTGTTGCAAAATTGCAATCCCTGAACCTTTCCTAGAAGTTCCTCATCAAGAAAAGAGCCAGAATCATAGGAAATGGAAGTCCTCACCAAATGAAGGCTCATATCACATTAACACCCACTACGACATCCTGCATCAACTCCAACAGCGACACCTACATCAACACCCTAAGCGCGCCCTGGATCAGGTAACTCTCAGAAATCAGAACCTTTACTGTTCTTTAACTCAACACCAATAACATCCTCGACTGCAAGAAGAAGCTCATCCACCATCAACAGTCTGCAGCAACTAAGAACATCGTCAGACTCCGTCACAATCACTTCACTGACAAACCTATTATCCGAACAAGGTCTCCCGGAACCTCAGCAGAGACTATTCAAATTAAGTCATATCTTTATTTATACAGAGATGATATCAGAACCTGATCATCAGGAAGAAAGTCATTAGCCTCGGGAAAGGGGGCGTGCCTTTTGTTTCCAAACGAAACATCTGACAAGGTGTTGATCCTTCTTAAAGCCGCTGTAGCACGTTGTTCTTACTGACCGCTGTACCGATACCTAAACACAAAAAGTAGAGTATTGTATATGGTACCATGATAGTATGGTCAATAATCTTGCTGTCTGAACTCTCAAATTCGCATGAGACCAACAGATCTACCTCCCTCACTGAAGACTTCCACACCACTGTCGCTTTATAGTAACAACATTTTTAAAAAATATGGATAACTGTTTTCTTTGGATACACCTTATCGGGTCGTGTGATGAGATGTTTTACCCTCTAACACATATTGTATAAACGTTAATGATAATTGCAAATTTGAGAAAACAGAATATGCAAAAAAGTGCTACAGCGCCTTTAACAAGTTAACACTTTTCTTCTAGTTTCAAGCACCAACCACACAATAAAGAAGAACCCTCAAAGACGTAAACCAACACAAACCCCTCACAGCTAAATCTGGGATGACTAAGTCATAATTAGCAGCAGTCTCTTTGCTATGCTAGCACAGAATGGTTCAATAAATGCAGCAAGGCTTGAATTAGCCAATGACTGGCGCGAGTTATGACTTGCAAAGTGAAGTCGAGCCAGGATTTGTTTGTGGACATCACTTCATCGTTTGATTAAAGATCCTGACCAGGTACTCAGGATCTTGGTTAGAAATGGATATATCAGTATTTGTAGAAAATCCGTATTCAATGAAATAATGTTTTTTACAATTATGACAACATACCATTAACACAACATAAAAAACCCAAAACATTTTTTTTTTAAATATATACAACTCGGATTGTCTCAGGGCAATACTTAGGTCTTCAGAAATCTGTTCAGAACCCAGTAATGTTAGAAAAATGTCAATTCTTCAAAATTTCTACAGACCAGAAATAACTAATTTTAGTGATTCGTGTACACCAAATAGTTGTCCTGCAGTCCTGAGGTAGTCATAAACTTCCCAGTCCAGTTTTTAAAATTTATCTGCCCTTTGGTTTCTTTGCTGATTGTTAAAAAGTATATGGATTTCTCATTTTTAAAAATCAATTTCGTTTTTAGTACACTGCATCAGCTACATTCTCTGAAAGGTGGAGCTCTGTAGTATCATTGCCTTCAGAGGAGAAGAAATTGTAGATAAGTAGGGCAGAAAACACTAAAAATGCACTAAAATCAAAATGGCGTCTACGTTTCGTGACCTATGTAGTTGTCATGATTTACGTTTTTGCTTAAAAGAAATTGTGCATCTTTTGATTGAAGGTGTGAGTTTCTAAGTGAATTTTGAAAATAGGAAGTTTTTTCTTCTTCTCAAATTCCGCCCAGAGGCTATCATCCCTGACACTTTCATAGAATTCGCATCAGTTGTTTGCTCTGACAGGTGACACAAGATTTCTGAATTTCAACTGTTATTAACACGACCATTTTGAATATGTGCTTCACAGCTCACTGGTAGATAGTCGGACGTTGAAGGGGATACATTAACCTGCACACAAGGTGTTACCATGAGTCAACTAATTTTGGGACAAACCATCACGGAGAGCCAAAATTCACCAACATATCTACCAACCCACTATCCTACTTACAAGCCAAATGATGTAGATCAGCGTTCGGAGAGTCCCAAGTTCAAACCCTTTCTTGTCTCATGAAAATGCTTTCAAAGGTTTGAGTTGTTGCTCTTTGCATGGCGCTCTCCAGTATTAGGACAACGTTTGCCCTGTATGGAGATCACAAAACTCTTTTCCAAAATACACATGTACTGAGGACAATAGAGAGTTATTACACCATGGGAAGAAGAGATTTCGACAGTCAGGATCTGCAAGTACACACTCAAATATCCAATTTCTATTTCGTGCAGTTACAGTGTTTTACCCGTGAAATTGAAAGCTGGATAGTGCGGAGGATAGTATTTTTGATTTTGGAGCGAAATGTTCGGAGTTCAAAATCCAAAAAAAGGTCTTTGCAACTTCCTCTGATGTGGGAAAGTTTCTGCATGCAGTTCCACCCATTGTTTCTTAGTCCAAGCTGATGTTCTCATGTTAATGTTCACATAGGCACAATGGTGGTGTGGGATTTCTCTCTGCAATAATACCCTAAATCATCTCACCTTGAAAAGAGTTCAGGAATTCGATAACTATGTCGATTTTTTTCTTGGTCAGATATTGTTTTGAATCAAAGAAAATGTTGTTTTCCTGTTTCGGTCAAGTTTTCAAAATAGGTTGGACATTTCAGGAGGTTTACCAAACGAATAATACCCAATATTTCAAAATTTCGTTTAGTAACTCCATCGCTAATGGTAAAGACTGAGATATGCTTGCTTTAGATTTTAGAATTGTTGTAATCGAATCTTGAAAAAGATAATTTGGTTTGTTAAATCACATAATAGAACTTTAAATCTACAGATCAATCTCATTTGGTTTTGGAAAGGCCAATATGTTGTAATACGAATTGTGATACTCAGATGAAAACACTTTCACGCCAATGCTGCAATTCTTGCTTATACGCCTTGCTTCCACTCTATTTGACGTTGTAAGGAAGATGAGGTCACCAACAAGGTAAGTTAACACGATATCTTTAGACTCGGAACTGCTCGTTTCACAAGCAATTTTTCTATCAGCATCAAACTTTGTCACTCTGATTACGTAAGTTGTTTGTCCTTTCTTCTCAGTCCAAGCAAATAGTGAAGCCCCAGAGATCCCTTTCAGCGACATTCTGTATATAGAAACAGGACGTTCGTGCTTTAATATTATCTTTTTTGATGTGATGTCAAGACATTCTATGATACTAATTTCAGCAAAATCATAACCACGGTGCCAGCAGATCACTGTCCCTTGTACACTTAGATCATCATATGTCCCACTTTCAAGTGTATACCACTTACGTTCGCATTTATCTATCCCTGTCCTGTACATGTGTATATAACAATCGCTGTTATAATTAAACTCCAGAAGAAACAGTTTATCTTTGTTAAAAGTCAACTGGGCAATCAAGCCGGAAATTATGAGTTTCCTTGATGAGTAGATGTTCATGATTTGACTAAAAAGTCCAGTATCTCCACCCCAATAAAGAGTATTTGTTGCTTGTTCATAAACCATCGAATCAATGGTTTCTTTGATGACAACACCAGTCTTTTCTGCCTTATAAGTTGTCATTGAGATGTTGAGAACTTCCCTGGCCCAGCCAACCATAAGAAACCATGTGAAACCCTTGATTTTTGCAACTGCCGTGTCACTATTGTTGCTAAGAGCCACGACATAGTTTTTTACCGGACTTGTATTGTGCTTCCCTTCGTCCTTTCTGTACAAATTCCCGGAATCCAGATCTGCAAGAACACATCCCGGGGTACTCATACATCCTACAGCGCACTGAATAGCTGTTTTGCAGGTGATATTGGCCAGATACAGGTGCTGGGATGTGGACAGAGGAACATTTTTATGATGTTTGAAATTTGATGTTTTCATCTGGTCTGAGGCCGTGAAAGTAACTAAGCACAAAATGACAATACCTATCATACAAACTTGATTCAAAAGCCCTGTAGATTGCAGACCAGCCATGGCTATGGTTCTATATGTACAACCGTCTCTTCCAGCCGCCTCTTCACGTATGTACACGTAGACGACGCTGGGATCTTCCAAACTTGCATTGATCTGTAAGAGATATTCGACTGGTCTATTGTAAATCAAATATAGCTTTCATAATTATTTAACGTCACACGTTCAGGCATATTGTCACCGATAGACGTTCCTGTCAAAGACTCTCTTGCATATTTCATACCAAGGACGCGCTTGTATATGATTATAGCAGTTCTATGTGGAATGAAGGATATCTGAGAATACATATTTCAATTTCGGGACACAGAGCAACTTCTGACATATCAAAGACCATTAATACTGTAAGGCTTTGGTGAGAAACACAATAGTAGACTATGAAGATGAGAAACACAAGACTATAATGATGAGAAACACACTAATATGATGATGAGAAATTCAAGACTACGATGATGAGAAACACAAGGCTTTCATGATGAGAAACACAAGACTATGACGATGATGAGAAACACAAGACTATGATGATGAGAAACACAAAACTATGAAGATAATGAGAAACACAAGACTATGATGATGAGAAACTCAAGACTATGCCGATGATGAGAAACACAGGGCTGTCATGATAGGAAACACAAGACTATGATGATGATGAGAAACACAAGACTATGAAGATGATGAGAAACACAAGGCTGTCATGATGAGAAACACAAGACTATGAAGATGATGAGAAACACAATAATATGATGATTGGAAACACAAGGCTGTGATGATTAGAAACACAAGACCATGATAATGAGAAACACAAGACCCTGATGAGAAACACAAGGCTATGATGTTGAGAAGTATGATCACGCTGTAAGTAAAACTAGACATATATACATAATAAAAGACAGATATCCTCTATATACATAAAACATGTGAAATGTCTGGGATGCTACAAAGTTCTACAAAGAGCCCTATTGTCCTACATAATTAAAAATAACTTTCTGAATCTCACGCGCGTCTCTGTAAAACTTTAATTTGCTTACTCTACAGTTTATGAACTTGGGGTTGATATATATATTAGACAAGACTGCGGTTTACTGCACATACCTACATAACTTTTTAAAAAAAATATTAGAAAGTATTAAACATCATTGTATTCCTAATTAAGCAAAAACATGTTTAAAGCAAACGAACATTGAAGTCAAATCTATTGTAAATCTTTAAAGTTATTGAAAACACGCCTTTTAAAAAAAGTATCTCTTTAACTAGGCGAAATGGGAGAGGTGAAAAGGAAGGACTTTTAGCGTGTTTATAAAGACTTTAAGTGTATATGATGTGTTAACGAATTTATGTTGACACAGTTTGGTATTACTTAAAATTATTATATTTAATCAATTTGTAATTTAAAAGCTAAACATTCTGTCCAAAGATCATGTTGAAATAGTGATTTCAGCATCCCATGTGCGTTTGAAGAGATGTAATTAAATGATCATTTCCCGATGAATGAACTTTTGAGTAGGCCTTTCCAATTGCTTTAAATGATTTAAATGTCTCCTGTTAAATAATATCTTCTGTTAATTATATTTGGTCACTTTTTAATGGCTTCCAAAACTGTTTACTATGAGGTAAACCATTTGATTACGTTATGGGACATTAAACTGTCTTCTTCTTATGCGAAAATGATCGGTCTATTTTTCGCAGTGATACAATGCTTCAAAGACATCTTCCAAAACACGATATTTGCACTGAAATACACGAGGAGGTGAACAAACTTTTGGGATGCAGACGTCTATACGCCAAGTACAACCAATTACATACCCAAGTTAAGGTCTTCGTGATATAATAACAAATGAGATGAGAAACACAAGAGTATGGTGAGAAACACAAGGCTGTGATGATGAGAAACACAATAATGTGATGAGAAACACAAGAGTATGATGATGACAACACAAGATAATGATGAAGAGAAACACAAGACTGTGTTGATGAGAAACACAAGAGTATGATCATGAGCAACACAAGGCTGTGATGATGAGAAACACAAGAGTGATGATGAGAAACACAAGAGTGTGATGATTAGAACACAATAATGTGATGATGAGAAACACAAGAGTATGATGAGAAACACAATAATATGATGAGAAACACAAGAATATGATAATGAGAAACACAAGAATGCGACGATGAGAAACACATGAGTATGATGATGACAACACAAGATGATGATGAAGAGAAACACAAGACTGTGATGATGAGAAACACAAGAGTATGATGATGAGAAACACAAGACTATGAAGATGAGAAACACAAGGCTGTGATGATGAGAAACACAAGAATATGATGATGAGAAACACAAGGCTATGATGATTAGAAACACAAGAATATGATGATGAGAAACACAAGGCTGTGATGATGAGAAACACAAGAATGTGATGATGAGAAACAGAAGAATGTGATGATGAGAAACAGAAGACTATGATGATGAGAAAAACAAGGCTGTGATGATGAGAAACAGAAAACTATGATGACGAGAAACACAAGAATATGATGATGAGAAACACAAGGCTGTGATGATGGGAAACACAAGAATATGATGATGAGAAACACAAGGCTGTGATGATGGGAAACACAAGAATATGATGATGAGCAACACAAGGCTGTGATGCTGGGAAACACAAGAATCCTTAAGTATGACCAACTTCCTAACCGGAACTTTCACGAGAGGCAGCAGGACTACTTCTTTTACCTTAAAGAACATTTTGATATCTTAAAGTAGCAGGTTTCTTCTCTCAAATAAGTTGATGAAATTTATAAGAAAAATAATGTCACTAATAGTAAAACACACTTTTCTCTTCGGTAAATCAAGTTAAAAATGAGTGTACATAGTTCGGTAAAGCCATGGTAATCGTTTTTGTAATTCGAAATAATAAAAATGTTTTCACATTAAAATGGCCGCCATGCAATTTTTGCTTTATAGGCAACAACGTTATTACCAATACGAATTATTGGTTTCTGTGATAAGATGTTTTACCTTATAAAGTAAATATAAATTATATAAACTATCATTCTAAATGGGAAATTAGAAGAAAAAAAATGCGAAACATGCTACAGGCCCTTTAATACAAACCTTGTTATGGGCATCAGTATATAAAAACACATCTTGTCACGGCGAGGCCAGTGATATCTAAAATTATTATTTTTATCTAGAGGTCTTTGATACAATAACAAACCTTTAAATATACATCCATTGTGTTCCATTTTATTTCGCTATAATACTTGCCAACATACGATATCTGCTGATTTCAGTTAACCAATTTCACTCAACTTGCATATTCATCCCCAATCGTCAATCATAATTACTACTTTTCAGTTATATATATTTTGACTGTTGTAAATAAGTTTCGAAAATTACGTTGACTCAGTGACGCGCGCTACAAGCGGTGTATTGTCCGGTTTTCGATCAGAAATCGATTCTTTTACTTATATATCACTTGTATACTGAGTCAACTGTCATCAAAACAGCAATTTTCGGCAAAAGCCATTACTTCTCGATAAAATAACACTATTTATAGCGTTTGGCATACTTGACCCCAAACAAAGCAATGGATGCACCTTTAAGTATGCACAACTTCCGAATATTACGATAACTTCACCCATGTTGCAAAGTTCACCTATACCACTACTTCAGAGCTCCTCGTCAAGTAAAGAATCGGACATCACTGAAAACGCGAACTGCGACAGATTCTTAGTCACAACCATTCTATTGTCAATACTTGGTGTCTCGGTAAACCCTCGTGAACCGGTAAACCGTCGTGAACCACAGAAAGAAGAATCATCACACATTGCTTGATCAATGTTCCCTTTTAAAGGGACACTGCGTCGAGAATAAAATCAGATCATGTATATCTACCTATGCTGATTAACATGTCTGCTAACAAGTCACAGACACCGAATTTCAAACAATTGACGTAATTGGTAATAAAAACTACTGCATGTAGACAGTGAAGTGAAGCGTAACTCGTTAGCAGACACTATAATCAGCTTAGTGAGATAAAGATGGGACTCATTTTTATCCTCGATGCGGTGTCCCTTTAAGTGTTGATGTTCAAATGGAAGTTATGCACATTAAAGAATTATGATCAACACTTTCCTTCTAATTCATACAACAATAAACTATCACTAAATGTAAACTAATATAAAGCGAACATTCTGGTTTTGATTTATGAATCCCGTGCTTGCTTAACCAATAGGTTCAGTAACCCGTCACTTGACCTTTCAGAATATATGCTTGCTCCTTCATCAGGTTGATAAATAGGTCATAACAGTTGTAGATGTAAGATGCATAGTAAAGTAGACATGTTTAAACAATGACGAAAAATAAAACAAATCACATGGGTGACAAACTATTGAGACATTCAGATGTGGCGGTACAACAGATGCTAACCCTACTCTTCTCTGTGAACATTCAATCACCGGGGATGTAGCTCAGTTAGAGTAGTGTCTGCTCTTCGCCCGTAAGGTCGGGGCTCGATTCCCGACCGCGTCATACCAAAAGACGTTAAAAGATGGGAGTTGTTGCTTCCTTGCTTGGCACTCAGCATGATAAGGATAGAAGAACGCATGACTGGCGCTGCACTGTGACTGTCGGGTACCAATGGTACATAATGAATTTCCGATTTTACATTGTAATGAGGACAATAAAGTGTGATTATTATTTTTATTATTACTATTATTATTATTAAGAATTGTACAACATTATTCAAGTTCATACCACCAACACTCGTACTGTTTTATCCTCGTCTTGTAACTGTCTATATAAGAAACGTCGAAAATATTAAACTCCAGAAGAAACAGGTTATCCTCGTTCAAAGTCAAATGGGCAATATGGCCCCTATTTATGTATCTCCTTGATGATCTGATGTTCATGATTTGACTATAAAGGTCATTATCTCCACCCCAATAAAGTGTATTTGTTGCTTGTTCGTAAGCCATTGACTCAATTCTTTCTTTGATGATAACCCCAGTCTTCTCTGTCTTATAAGACGTCATTGAGATATTCAGAACTCTCCTCGTCCTTTTCTTTTTGCCAACCATAAGAAACCATGTGAAACCCTTGAGTTTTGCAACTGCCGTATCACTCTTATTGCTAAGAGCCACGACATAGTTTTTAACCGGGCTTGTTATGTGCTTCCCTTCGTCCTTTCTGTACAAATTCCCGGAATCCAGATCTGCAAGAACACATCCCGGGGTACTCATACATCCTACAGCGCACTGAATAGCTGTTTTGCAGGTGATATTGGCCAGATACAGGTGCTGGGATGTGGACAGAGGAACATTTTTATGATGTTTGAAATTTGAAGTTTTCATCTGGTCTGAAGGCGTGAAAGCGACTAAGCACGAAAAGACAATACCTATCATACAAACTTGATGCAAAAGCCCTGTAGATTGCAGACCAGCCATGACAATGGTTCTATATGTACAACCGTCTCTTCTAGCTGTCTCTTCACGTATGTACATGTAAACGACGCTGACATGTTTTAAACTTACATTGATCTATAAGACACATCACATTGTTCTGTTGTAAATCATTTTTAGCTTGAATAATTATGAATGTCAACCATCAGACATATTGTCATCCATGGATTGAAATAAATGATCCTGTCAAAGACAATCGTGAATAATTAATAACAAGGACGTAGATGTATAGCAGTTCCATGTGGAATGAAGAATATCTGAGAATACATTTTTCAATTTCGTAACACAGCGCAACCTCTGACATTTCAAAGACAATAACCTCTTGATAAAATGACACAATTTATAACATGTGGCAAATGTGACCCCAAACAACACAATGGATGTACCTTTAAAACCAAGAAGTATTTGCTGAAATCCTGTCATATTTTGCATATATATTGTTACCAACTGAAGAGAAATATTCATGTAGACCTCTCTGACCTTGACCCTCATTTCAAGGTCACAACGAGACTTTGACATTTAAACTTTGTCAGTGGGACATCTGAAGAGCCGTCAACTGTATTTTCTTCATATCTTACACGAATTAAGTATCTCCTAGGGAAGACCTAATTAGATTTGTGACCTTGGAAGTATCCTCAAGGCGAAAGCTTTTGAGAATGTGAACTTGCATGTTAATCATGTCAGCACAACCTTAAAAATCTGATATCAAACTTAACACGTAAGTTCACGTGTCAAAACATTTCGCTGTTTCCCTGAGAATACGTCTTCAAATCTACTCAGCCATCCATCTAACCTTGGAGAATCTTCATGCAAAATATGAGGAGAATCCAGTGAACAATTCAGTAAGATCTCTTCTTAATTACAAATACAGGGTGTTGAATTTGGTTACCTTGAATTTTTGTTTCACTTTTGAAGGGATAACTTGCGGTCATCTTGGTAACAATTGCTTTTTTACAGTCCGTTTATCCCTCTTATAAATCGTGACCTAGCTAATGAAAATAATGAAGGTTTCGTAAATAAATTTTGTTAATTCGAAATTTATAAGAAAACTTCGTAGATTGGGTGTGTTATTCATATATACCTTAAAGATATATCGTCATCCATATATTTTGAGACTTATTCACAACAATAAATGGTTGACGCAAAATTTTACCGTAAGTGAGTTTGATTTCTTGGTTCCATCTCTCCTTTAAGATACATCCATTGGGTTTCATAAAATTGTATTTCTCTGAAATACGTGCAAACATACGATATGTGCTGATTTCAGTTCAAATAATTTCACTCAACTTGCATATTCATCCCCAATTGCCAATCATATCATAATTACTAGTTTTTAATTGAAATTTAGCAACATCATTTTACATGTACAGAAATCGAAACTACAGGCTCATTTACACGCACAAGACTTATTTAACACTTTCAACCCAAAGTTAAATGTTTGTATGGTGAAAATAAGTTTCAAAATTACGTTTGACCAATTGACGTGCGCCACACGCGATGCATTGTCCGGTTTTCGATCAAATATTGACACTTTTACCTTTATATTGTCAATATACTAAATTGACTATCATCAAAATGGCAATTGTCGGTAACAGTCAGTGCTTCTCGATAAAGTTAACATCATTTGTTTGGCATATGTGACCCACAACAACACAATGGATGTATGTTTAGTGCTGTTCGTGCGATTTTTACGTTTTTGATTTGAAATGAAATGGATTGGGAACATTTGTCTCAAACAGACTACCCATAGTTCCTCTCCCTCCTAGGTTTAAGATAATGTTACCTATCGACTGGTTGTAATTTATTCATAATGCAAGTAGATACATATTTATGCTGCATGACAGTAGTAACGATAAAAGCATAGAATACTAAAGTGAACCCGACGTATCAATGTTTTACTTGATAAATAGTCAAAACAACAACCAGCTAATCGGAAAAATGTGTATGAGTATCAATCAGTCAATACAAAATAGATCGCTGATTGGTTAGTGTCTACATATGTCATGCCCCTACAAACAATTAACAAAAATCAATTTTGGATGAAATAATATTTCATTTCCAAGAAATAAATTCATATAACAAACAAAAATAATTAACAACAACAAATGTTAACACATTGTGCACCCGTTACGTCGCGTCATCAGAATGTTTGCACGAGATGTTATCACACGTGTATGCAACTACAAATGACTGATCTCACCACGGTTGAGCAATACATTAAGTTTAACCTCCTCGAAGATTGAGACAGTATGTCCCTATAAACCCCATCCTTCAGCATTTGACCTGTAAGTCTTCAGCAAATGAACTGATTGATGAAGTTATCAATTCCCGCTTCAAGCTATCTTCAATGTCATTTTGTAGTCGCATTAATGGTATGACATGACTTTATAAAAAAGAATTAACACAAGCTGATATTTTAAATATTTATTACAGACAATAAAGGTACCAGGGATATACATAGTACAACATTACATATCAATACATTATTTAAACCACTACTGTTCGAAACTTTATTTACCTAATTAAAAAAAATAGCTAAGAATCTAACCCACTTCGACTCAACTGTTCCCCTCTGCTTGACAATAAAGGTCCCAGGGCTATACATAGTACAACATAGCTTTTCAATAAATTATTTAAACTACGAAATTCGTGTTTATTTACCTATTTTACAAAGGTAGTAATTATAAAGATGCTAACCCATTCCTCCCAAACTGCCATGCCATGCCATAAGCCCATCGGGCCTTTCAGGTCTGATGAGCTAAAAATTCAAAACGTAAATGCCATCTAACATCTAACATCTAACATTGAGATGTCATTACATCATTACATTATGTAAAAGCATTGTGGTGTCATGTAGGTGATAGGGCATTGTACTGTCAAAATGATATTTCCTAGGAGATAATGCTTGATCTCACACAAGATGATAAATGATGATAAGGTAGAACTTAACAAATCAACATCCCTGTTGCAAAAATCACTCTCAACACTGGTTCCCAGTTCCTCATCAAGAAAAGAACCAGATATCACAGCCGTCCCACTACACCAACACCCACAGCGACACCCTACCTCACCTCACATCACATCAACACCCTCAGCGACACCCCACAACTAGAATCTTTACTGCTCTGCAACTCAACACCAATAATTTAATCAGTTGCAAGACAAATGCAACTTAAATCAACAAGCTACAGCATCTCTAGGAACTTGCTATCTTGCCAATTGTGGTGATGTATTGGTCTATGGAACATAACAATAATAAGTCACAACACCAGTGTAATTATAACTTGAGTAAAGAATTCAAAACATAAATCACATCTTACATTTTAAACAATATTTATATACCAAGTATCACCAGCCACGTACCTTTAGGGATGATCAACTTGCTAATGTGTCATAAAAAATAACTTATCCAATCAACATCCTTGTTGCAAAAATCATTGCCTCCAAATACCATTGCCAAGAAAATAACCCCTTATCATTTGAAGCGAACTCCCAAAGTGACAGTCTGCTCTACACGACACCACCAATAATTTAATCAATTTCAAGACAAATGCCACTTACATAAAAAAAAGTTACAATATCTTTAGGACAATGCTTGTCCAAGTCACATCCATCCCATTAACAAAGTAGGGTACCCTGACAAGCAGAATCACCAACCTTGATTTGATCAATGTTCTCTCTGATGTGTTGCAGCTCATTTCAATGACTCTAAGTTACCTAAATGATTTCATCGCCACTATTGAGAAGGGTTTCCCGCAACTTGCTCGTGAGGGACTTCTTGTGTCATCAGATATCCAACATTCTGTCCAGATTCAGACCACAATCCCACAAATCCCATCAAATTCATGCATTAGGCAAATACAATATGCATATCAATGACAATCACAATTGCCCATTAGACTCAACTGTCAACAACTCTCGCAAATCATGATAAGTTCATGTATACATGAAAAAATAACGATAACGGTCACAACACTTCAAGCTTGACTTAAGAATTGAAAACATGAATCACATCTCACATTTTAAACCACATTTATATAACAAGTATGAACCTCCATAAAAATAATTGTCTTCTAAAATATTAACACACGTTTAAGGATGATCAACTTCCTAATATGAGGAGAACTTCGCCTATCTTGCATAGTTCATCCATACCACTTCTTCACATTTCACAAGATCCGATATACGAAATCTAAAACTGTTACCCTGGATCAGGTAACTCTCAACAGCCTCAGAAATCAGAATTTTTACTGTTCTACAACTCAACACCAATAACATCCTCGACTGCAAGATGAAGCTCATCAACCATCAACAGTTCATCCATACCACTGCTTCAACTTCTTACAATATAAGAGAACGAACAACAAAATCAATCAAATCACATCTAAAATCACATCTTAACAACAAGTATAACCAGCCATCTCAATGTCTTCTAATATATTCACAAAGCTTTAGGGGTGATCAACTTCCTAATGTGTGGTAAAATATAACTTAAGCAATCAACATCCCTGTTGCAAAATTGCAATCCCTGAACCTTTCCTAGAAGTTCCTCATCAAGAAAAGAGCCAGAATCACAGGAAATGGAAGTCCTCACCAAATGAAGGCTCATATCACATTAACACCCACAACGACATCCTGCATCAACTCCAACAGCGACACCTACATCAACACCCTAAGCGCGCCCTGGATCAGGTAACTCTCAGAAATCAGAACCTTTACTGTTCTTTAACTCAACACCAATAACATCCTCGACTGCAAGAAGAAGCTCATCCACCATCAACAATCTGCAGCAACTAAGAACATCGTCAGACTCCGTCACAATCACTTCACTGACAAACCTATTATCCGAACAAGGTCTCCCGGAACCTCAGCAGAGACTATTCAAATTAAGTCATATCTTTATTTATACAGAGATGATATCAGAACCTGATCATCAGGAAGAAAGTCATTAGCCTCGGGAAAGGGGGCGTGCCTTTTGTTTCCAAACGAAACATCTGACAAAATGTTGATCCTTCTTAAAGCCGCTGTAGCACGTTGTTCTTACTGACCGCTGTACCGATACCTAAACACAAAAAGTAGAGTATTGTATATGGTACCATGATAGTATGGTCAATTATCTTGCTGTCTGAACTCTCAAATTCGCATGAGACCAACAGATCTACCTCCCTCACTGAAGACTTCCACACCACTGTCGCTTTATAGTAACAACATTTTTAAAAAATACGGATAACTGTTTTCTTTGGATACACCTTATCGGGTCGTGTGATGAGATGTTTTACCCTCTAACACATATTGTATAAACGTTAATGATAATTGCAAATTTGAGAAAACAGAATATGCAAAAAAGTGCTACAGCGCCTTTAACAAGTTAACACTTTTCTTCTAGTTTCAAGCACCAACCACACAATAAAGAAGAACCCTCAAAGACGTAAACCAACACAAACCCCTCACAGCTAAATCTGGGATGACTAAGTCATAATTAGCAGCAGTCTCTTTGCTATGCTAGCACAGAATGGTTCAATAAATGCAGCAAGGCTTGAATTAGCCAA
This sequence comes from Gibbula magus, assembly GCA_936450465.1. NCBI lineage: Eukaryota > Metazoa > Mollusca > Gastropoda > Trochida > Trochidae > Gibbula > Gibbula magus. The sequence continues at coordinate 58,355,408 of OW388293.1, read as the reverse complement.
TGACTGGCGCGAGTTATGACTTGCAAAGTGAAGTCGAGCCAGGATTTGTTTGTGGACATCACTTCATCGTTTGATTAAAGATCCTGACCAGGTACTCAGAATCTTGGTTAGAAATGGATATATCAGTATTTGTAGAAAATCCGTATTCAATGAAATAATGTTTTTTACAATTATGACAACATACCATTAACACAACATAAAAACCCCAAAACATTTTTTTTTTAAATATATACAACTCGGATTGTCTCAGGGCAATACTTAGGTCTTCAGAAATCTGTTCAGAACCCAGTAATGTTAGAAAAATGTCAATTCTTCAGAATTTCTACAGACCAGAAATAACTAATTTTAGTGATTCTTGTACACCAAATAGTTGTCCTGCAGTCCTGAGGTAGTCATAAACTTCCCAGTCCAGTTTTTAAAATTTATCTGCCCTTTGGTTTCTTTGCTGATTGTTAAAAAGTATATGGATTTCTCATTTTTAAAAATCAATTTCGTTTTTAGTACACTGCATCAGCTACATTCTCTGAAAGGTGGAGCTCTGTAGTATCATTACCTTCAGAGGAGAAGAAATTGTAGATAAGTAGGGCAGAAAACACTAAAAATGCACTAAAATCAAAATGGCGTCTACGTTTCGTGACCTATTTAGTTGTCATGATTTACGTTTTTGCTTAAAAGAAATTGTGCATCTTTTGATTGAGGGTGTGAGTTTCTAAGTGAATTTTGAAAATAGGAAGTTTTTTCTTCTTCTCAAATTCCGCCCAGAGGCTATCATCCCTGACACTTTCATGGAATTCGCATCAGTTGTTTGCTCTGACAGGTGACACAAGATTTCTGAATTTCAACTGTTATTAACACGACCATTTTGAATATGTGCTTCACAGCTCACTGGTAGATAGTCGGACGTTGAAGGGGATACATTAACCTGCACACAAGGTGTTACCATGAGTCAACTAATTTTGGGACAAACCATCACGGAGAGCCAAAATTCACCAACATATCTACCAACCCACTATCCTACTTACAAGCCAAATGATGTAGATCAGCGTTCGGAGAGTCCCAAGTTCAAACCCTTTCTTGTCTCATGAAAATGCTTTCAAAGGTTTGAGTTGTTGCTCTTTGCATGGCGCTCTCCAGTATTAGGACAACGTTTGCCCTGTATGGAGATCACAAAACTCTTTTCCAAAATACACATGTACTGAGGACAATAGAGAGTTATTACACCATGGGAAGAAGAGATTTCGACAGTCAGGATCTGCAAGTACACACTCAAATATCCAATTTCTATTTCGTGCAGTTACAGTGTTTTACCCGTGAAATTGAAAGCTGGATAGTGCGGAGGATAGTATTTTTGATTTTGGAGCGAAATGTTCGGAGTTCAAAATCCAAAAAAAGGTCTTTGCAACTTCCTCTGATGTGGGAAAGTTTCTGCATGCAGTTCCACCCATTGTTTCTTAGTCCAAGCTGATGTTCTCATGTTAATGTTCACATAGGCACAATGGTGGTGTGGGATTTCTCTCTGCAATAATACCCTAAATCATCTCACCTTGAAAAGAGTTCAGAAATTCGATAACTATGTCGATTTTTTTCTTGGTCAGATATTGTTTTGAATCAAAGAAAATGTTGTTTTCCTGTTTCGGTCAAGTTTTCAAAATAGGTTGGACATTTCAGGAGGTTTACCAAACGAATAATACCCAATATTTCAAAATTTCGTTTAGTAACTCCATCGCTATAATGGTAAAGACTGAGATATGCTTGCTTTAGATTTTAGAATTGTTGTAATCGAATCTTGAAAAAGATAATTTGGTTTGTTAAATCACATAATAGAACTTTAAATCTACAGATCAATCTCATTTGGTTTTGGAAAGGCCAATATGTTGTAATACGAATTGTGATACTCAGATGAAAACACTTTCACGCCAATGCTGCAATTCTTGCTTATACGCCTTGCTTCCACTCTATTTGACGTTGTAAGGAAGATGAGGTCACCAACAAGGTAAGTTAACACAATATCTTTAGACTCGGAACTGCTCGTTTCACAAGCAATTTTTCTATCAGCATCAAACTTTGTCACTCTGATTACGTAAGTTGTTTGTCCTTTCTTCTCAGTCCAAGCAAATAGTGAAGCCCCAGAGATCCCTTTCAGCGACATTCTGTATATAGAAACAGGACGTTCGTGCTTTAATATTATCTTTTTTGATGTGATGTCAAGACATTCTATGATACTAATTTCAGCAAAATCATAACCACGGTGCCAGCAGATCACTGTCCCTTGTACACTTAGATCATCATATGTCCCACTTTCAAGTGTATACCACTTACGTTCGCATTTATCTATCCCTGTCCTGTACATGTGTATATAACAATCGCTGTTATAATTAAACTCCAGAAGAAACAGTTTATCTTTGTTAAAAGTCAACTGGGCAATCAAGCCGGAAATTATGAGTTTCCTTGATGAGTAGATGTTCATGATTTGACTAAAAAGTCCAGTATCTCCACCCCAATAAAGAGTATTTGTTGCTTGTTCATAAACCATCGAATCAATGGTTTCTTTGATGACAACACCAGTCTTTTCTGCCTTATAAGTTGTCATTGAGATGTTGAGAACTTCCCTGGCCCAGCCAACCATAAGAAACCATGTGAAACCCTTGATTTTTGCAACTGCCGTGTCACTATTGTTGCTAAGAGCCACGACATAGTTTTTTACCGGACTTGTATTGTGCTTCCCTTCGTCCTTTCTGTACAAATTCCCGGAATCCAGATCTGCAAGAACACATCCCGGGGTACTCATACATCCTACAGCGCACTGAATAGCTGTTTTGCAGGTGATATTGGCCAGATACAGGTGCTGGGATGTGGACAGAGGAACATTTTTATGATGTTTGAAATTTGATGTTTTCATCTGGTCTGAGGCCGTGAAAGTAACTAAGCACAAAATGACAATACCTATCATACAAACTTGATTCAAAAGCCCTGTAGATTGCAGACCAGCCATGGCTATGGTTCTATATGTACAACCGTCTCTTCCAGCCGCCTCTTCACGTATGTACACGTAGACGACGCTGGGATCTTCCAAACGTACATTGATCTGTAAGAGATATCCCACTGTTCTATTGTAAATCAAATATAGCTTTCATAATTATTTAACGTCACACATTCAGGCGTATTGTCACCCATAGACGTTCCTGTCAAAGACTATCTTGCATACTTCATACCAAGGACGTGCTTGTATATAATTATAGCAGTTCTATGTGGAATGAAGAATAACTGAGAATACGTATTTCAATTTCGGGACACAGCGCAACCTCTGACATATCAAAGACCATTATAACTGTAAGGCTTTGTTGAGAAACACAATAGTAGACTATGATGATGAGAGAGAAACACAAGGCTGTCGTGATAAGAAACACAAGACTATGATGATGAGAAACAAAATACTATGATGATGATGAGAAACACAAGGCTGTCATGATGAGAAACACAAGAATATGAAGATGATGAGAAACACAAGACTTTGATGATGAGAAACACAAGATTATGATGATGATGAGAAACACAAGGCTTTCATCATGAGAAACACAAGACTATGAAGATGATGAGAAAAACAAGACTTTGAAGATGATGAGAAACACAAGACTATGATGATGAGAAACACAATATTATGATGATGATGAGAAACACAATATTATGATGATGATGAGAAACACAATATTATGATGATGATGAGAAACACAAGGCTGTGATGAAGAGAAACACATTAATGTGATGATGAGAAACACAAGAGTATGATGAAAAACACAAGGCTTTCATCATGAGAAACACAAGACTATGAAGATGATGAGAAAAACAAGACTTTGAAGATGATGAGAAACACAAGACTATGATGATGAGAAACACAATATTATGATGATGATGAGAAACACAATATTATGATGATGATGAGAAACACAATATTATGATGATGATGAGAAACACAAGGCTGTGATGAAGAGAAACACATTAATGTGATGATGAGAAACACAAGAGTATGATGAAAAACACAATAATATGATGATGAGAAACACAAGAATGTGGTGATGAGAAACACAAGAGTATGATGAAGACAACACAAGAATATGATGAAGAGAAACACAAGGCTGTGATGGTGAGAAACACAATAATGTGATGATGAGAAACATAAGACCTTGATGATGAGAAACACAAGACAAGACAAGGCCATGACGAGAAACACATGACCCTGATGTGAAACACAAGGCTATGATGTTGAGAAATATGATCACACTGTAAGTAAAACTAGACATATATACATAATAAAAGACAGATATCCTCTATATACATAAAACATGTGAAATGTCTAGGATGCTAAAAAGTTCTACAAAGAGTGCTATTGTCCTACATGATCACATATAACTTTCTGAATCTCACGTGCGTCTCTGTAAATGTTCAATTTGCTTACTCTACAGTTTACGGCCTTGGGGCTGATGTTTCAATCTTGTAATTGATATTTTTACATATGTATATATTAGACAATACTTTGCGATTTACTGTACATACCAAAACAATTAAATAGTAGAAATTATTAAACATCTTTATATTTCTGATTAAGCAAAAACATGTTTTAAGCAAACAAACATTGAAGTCAAATCTACTGTAAATCTTTAAAGTTTATTGAAAACACGCCTTTTAAAAAAAGTATCTCTTTAACAAGGCGAAATGGGAGAGGTGAAAAGGAAGGACTTTTAGCGTGTTTATAAAGTCTTACATATATGATGTGTCAACGAATGTATGTTGACAAAGTTTGGTATTAATTAAATTTTAATATTTAATCAATTTGTAATTTAAAAGCTAAGCATTCTGTCCAAAGATCATGTTGAAAAAGTGATTTTAGCACCCAATGTGCGTTGGAACAATTGTTATTAAATTATCATTTCCCAATGAATGAATTTTTGAGTAGGTCTTTCCAATTGCTTTAAATGCTTTAAATGTCTCCTGTTAAATAATATCTTCTGTTAATTATAAAGCGTAACGTAAGTGTAATTATTAAAGGTAACAACTAAGAATAAATCAATTAATCAAAAACAAAACCCAACAAGCGTATACAATGGACGAGAGTTGTGAAATCCCAAAAATATGACAACAAAATCTCATAATGCAAAACGAGGTTTAATCGAAATTGCGAAATTGAAATACGAATAGCAAAATGTAAGCAAACAATATCGCAATGGAGCAGAACGCCCCCGAAACGAAAGCGCGAAGAGCGAAACGTGCACAAAATGGAATCACGAAAGAATAAAATCGCAAAAAAAACAAAATCACGAATGAGTGAGAAATCGCGAAAGAGGGAAACCGTGAAGGAGCTAAACTGCTAAGGAGCAAAATTGCGATGGAGCTAAACCATGAAGAAGCTGAACCATGAAGGAGCTATAAACCATGAAGGAGCTGAAAACCATGAAGGAGCTGAACCATGAAGGAGCTATAAACCATGAAGGAGCTGAACCATGAAGGAGCTATAAACCATGAAGGAGCTGAACCATGAAGGAGCTATAAACCATGAAGGAGCTGAACCACGAAGGAGCTATAAACCATGAAGGAGCTGAACCATGAAGGAGCTGAACCATGAAGGAGCTGAACCATGAAGGAGCTGAACCATGAAGGAGCTATAAACCATGAAGGAGCTATAAACCATGAAGGAGCTATAAACCATGAAGGAGCTGAACCATGAAGGAGCTGAACAATGAAGGAGCTATAAACCATGAAGAAGCTATAAACCATGAAGGAGCTGAACCACGAAGGAGCTGAACCATGAAGGAGCTGAACCATGAAGGAGCTATAAACCATGAAGGAGCTGAACCATGAAGGAGCTATAAACCATGAAGGAGCTGAACCATGAAAGGGGGAAACATGAAGGAACTATAAACCATGAAGGAGCTGAACCATGAAGGAGCTACAAACCATGAAGGAGCTGAACCATGAAGGAGCTATAAACCATGAAGGAGCTATGAACCATGAAGGAGCTGAACCACGAAGGAGCTGAACCATGAAGGAGCTGAACCATGAAGGAGCTATGAACTTTAAGGAGTTGAACCATGAAGGAGCTGAACCATGAAGGACACTCATGCATTCTTAATGAAAGTGCACAATTGGTTAATAATAAAGCTTAAAAATAAATCCATATTAAACAATTGTTTTATCATAAATGTAACGTTAATAGTTAAGAGGAAATCGAATTTATAATATGACTGGCAGATGTTAAACTTGTTATTGTTGATATTTGTTAGAGAAGCGTTAGTAACCTTGGAACATGTCAAAATAGTAATGTTGCTGCCATAGAAACTAGACAATTAGTATTTAAAATAAAATATGATAGTATTGCTTTAAAGTTAAAAACACGAATGACATGTACACATGTATAGACCTACAAGAAATGGACACCTTATACTATATTTATAGTGAACTAGGCTACTTGACCAAGGCAATGGTTCCTTTAAGAAAGATAAGGACACTGACCTACAGTCCGTCAACCTAAGTTATTGGACTGCGTTTTCCACAAATATCTTATTCTTTTTTCAGTTATGTCAAATTCTTTTTATGGTCATATTGATTATTTTATTTCACGTAAAAGGAACTAAATTTTGACATTGATTTCATAGTTTAATTAAAAAGTTTTCTTTATAACTATCATTAAATTTTTGCTTTTGTTTTGAATGTTTTGATACTGCACAGGCGGGTGTAGATTTTATTAAAAGGAGGGTTCTATCAGGGTATTTTTGTGGAAACGACATTCGAGAGTATACTCCTGTTTACAAACATAAGTTATTTAAAAATGATTTAAACACAGTCAAATTGAAAGATAGTAATGAAGGTAATATTTTGATGACTTCACAACAATTTCACAACTTGATTAACGCAAGCATACATTTGTTGAAAAATAAAACAATGAGAACTGAAGCCATTCATCGGCGCAGCGAGTGGGGAAAACTTCGCTGCAGCATAACAGCAAAGTATTTATTAGTTTCATGACATGTTATGCGTTCCTCTGTTAATACTCTATCAGTGCTTGTCTTTAGTTATTAAAAAGTTGCAAAATAAGGTACAATATAGCGTGTTTTCGTTTCATGTAATGCAAAACAATCCAATATGGCGACAGAACTATCCCTTTAACGTAATGTCTAACATTGCTGTGAAAACTTGCAATGCACGTGCGTGACTTAAGGTCAGATTGATTGTGCTTTGTTGGGGTTTAGCTTGTGAATGGAAGGATCGTCTCGAAATGGAAACGATACTTACTTAGACGTCTTAAGAGGAATTTACCTCCAGCGTAATAACTTTGAATTTAAACACATAGTAAAATTGACCGCAGGTCACGCACGTGAATCACAAAATTACGCGACCTGGTAGACATTACCCCAACTGCTCCTACTTCCGGCTTTGTGGCACAAGTGGCAGCAAAAGCGCATGCTTTCTAATTCTTTGAACTGACCTTACATCGAAATTACAATTGGCAGCAAAAGCGTATGCTTTCTAATTCTTTGAACTGACCTTACACCGAAATTACAATTGGCAGCAAAACATATGCTTTCTAATTCTTTGAACTGACCTTACACCGAAATTACAATTGGCAGCAAAACATATGCTTTCTAATTCTTTGAACTGACCTTACACCGAAATTACAATTGGCAGCAAAAAGCGTATGCTTTCTAATTCTTTGAACTGACCTTACACCGAAATTACAATTGGCAGCAAAAAGCGTATGCTTTCTAATTCTTTGAACTGACCTTACACCGAAATTACAATTGGCAGCAAAAGCGTATGCTTTCTAATTCTTTGAACTGACCTTACACCGAAATTACAATTGGCAGCAAAAGCGTATGCTTTCTAATTCTTTGAACTGACATTACACCGAAATTACAATTGGCAGCAAAAAACGTATGCTTTCTTATTCTTTGAACTGACCTTACACCGAAATTACAATTGGCAGCAAAAGCGTATGCTTTCTAATTCTTTGAACTGACCTTACACCGAAATTACAATTGGTAGCAAAAGCGTATGCTTTCTAATTCTTTGAACTGACCTTTCACCTAAATTGCAATTGGCAGCAAAAGCGTATGCTTTCTAATTCTTTCAACTGTCCTTACACCGAAATTACAATTGGCAGCAACAGAGCAGTTCGGTACACCGGTACGACTTGCAAAATAAGTTGAGCAATGCCACGGATGAGTTAATGCATTTAAGGATGTTCGCTCCTCAAATTTATAGTATTAAACTTTTTTTCTAACTTATATTTTTTAAAAGATCAAAGTATATGATTGGAAAATCAGCATTAAAAACTTGGAGATGAAATTGACACAAACTCTTGGCACCTTTATAATCATATTCCTTTTCGCTGCTCAAAAGATACAAATCTACAATGGTTTCAATACAAAATCCTCCACCACTTCTTAGCAACAAATAATAGACTTTTTAAGATGAAATACACTACAACCAATTTATGTAGCTTCTGTTCTGACTCCTTAGAAACTATTACCCACCTATTTTGGGATTGTAGCAAGGTTACTCCTATTTGGCAACAACTTGAAAACTGGCTAAATGACAAATTGGATGTTAACCTGAATTTCACTAAAGAAAAGATTCTACTCGGATTTGGCCGTAAAAATAATGATCCAATTAACGTGATTCTTATTCTCTTTAAAAAGATCATTTTTAACCGTAAATTATCATCAAAAATGCCAACTTTTCAGTTTTTGCAAGAAGAGCTTAAAAATTACTACCTACTGACAAAATACTCTGCTATAATAAATTCGAAAATAGACAACTTCTACAAGTTCTGGTCAACTTGCCATGTCCTGTTTTAGGAACTTATGTATACTGTTTATCATACTTATTATTTGTCTTTTTGTTTTATTGCATGTAAACATGTAAACATTACCATGTACCGGACTCATATTATATGTAAAAATGGAAAGAAAAAAAAATTATAAAAAAAAGCATTAAAAAATAGGGGGTAGTGTGGTTTTTTTCGAGATATGACGCCTGTAAGATAGTGGGGTGAAGTACAATTTTAACATGGGAGTCTATGGGAAAATGGGAAAAAAACTGCTAAAAACTTTAAAATACTACATTTCTAGAATTAAACTTTTTTTCCTTTTTTGATATGTTCAGAGTTCATGTTACCCTACCGAAATCGATGAAAAAATATATATGGTAGTGTGGGTTTTTTTAAGCTTTGACACAAAACGTACCTGAAAACCCCCTTTTTTAGTCAAATTTAGGCCATTTGTGCTGTTTAAGCACTTTTAAGAGGTTATAAAGTCACATTTTCTTTTTTTCATATGTTTTTTTAAAAGTATGTAGATGATTTAAAATATCATGAAGTAAGGAAAGATGAGAAAAAATCTTTACTTAATCATATTTCATTTTTTAAGTTCAACCGGAAGGAGCGAACATCCTTAAGTGCAACACTCATCAAGTGTCCGTAGTGTTAGATGTGTGATCATGCTTTACGTGCAATATGTAGGATATGAACTAAATGAGTTCAGATTTGCATGTCCCGAATGAAAACATTCAAATATACACAGGATGACAACCATTATTGACCATAGTGTACAATCTACGGTCAGTAACGCAATCTGTCAATTAATCACAATTTGCTCTAATATGCTTGATATGCAAGTATGCATCATTACGCCTTATTCATTCGGCATCTTAATCATTGTGACGTCATACCAATATGTAGCGGTAGGACCACATGTAATAGGCTACCACTATCTTCTACTCGATTATAGGGACTCGAAATGTCTGTAAACAACGGTAATTTCCCCAAAATGACTTTCTCAATCTACGAAAGTTTTTCTGATTAGTATCATGTCAAAAGTCCATTTCGTTTCATTCATTACCTTTCCTAGTGTGAAGTTGAGGAAGGTGTCTTCGGAAGCTGAAGTGTTCTTGAACGGCAGTTTACAGGAGAGATACTTAGCGCTGAACTCGAAACTGAAGCATCCCGCTGTTTGTTGACAGAATCGCCTGCACATCCTTGGTCCAATGAACGGCGTGGTGTTATGGAACACTGCTTTGATGACAAGGCATCCAAGCGCTGCCGAGAGGAGGACAACGCCAAAACCCTTCATAGCCGCCGAGGAATACTTATCTGACGTGGTGAAATTCAATCGATGTATATTTCCCTGGAACGTCGTATGTGGGATTTACAAGTTATTACCGTATTTCTTCTAATAGGACCCGGGCTCTTATTAACATTTAAGGGGTCTTCCCCCTCCCCCGGCGCTAAATTGAGGCCCGGTCCTTATTTTATTCTTAGCTTTGATCAGATTCGCTGATACACGTGACTGTAATTAACTGACTCATATTTCTGAAAACTACACAAACTCCAGGCCATTTGACACAAAACGGATGTAGCGTGATAGTTTAAAGGATATAACACATTGGAGGCCCGGCTTTTATTCATCTTTGGGTACCTTTACCACCCCCCCCCCCCCCCCCCCCCCCCCCCCCCGGCTGCTACTTGAGGCCCGGACCCTATTTGTCATTGAGGCCAGGCTCTTAGAGTATAGAGTAGAGTAAACGGTATTCATTCGGCTTAATAGATGTGTCGACTATTCCTACATTCAATTGAAAACCATAACACGAATTAACCAAAACTGAAATAGATTTCCTCTATTCACTGGTTTATAATGCTGCATCTCCGTTAAAATTCCCTTAAATATTAGAAGACTGCAATATTGCCAGAACAATGTAACGTGACTATATAACTTAATGGTTATGAGCTTGTCTGGTACCATTGTGAGGCAAACACATATACTGTGAATTATGCATTTAAGTGAGACATGAGTTCAGAGGCTCATGGTGTCACCTTGGGCAAGGGACTTTATTCGAAATGTGCCTCTGTTCACTCAGCAGTATAATTGAGTACATGGTTTGGAAGTGCAGGCAACGTGACAGATAAACTTCGAGCGCCTTAATTGGCAGCCCAGGTTGCATACTCCCAAGGGAGTTGAGAATGAAAAAGGAATGATGTTGGTCCTAATACCAGGGTAATAATGTGTGTAGCGCTTTGAGCATGGCCCTTTGTGTTGTGGAGTTCAGCGCGATATAAGTATCCTCATTATTATTATTATCATTAAGTAAGCGTTCCAATGTGAAACTAGACTGGTAACTATCTGTGCCCATTACTGGCATATCATCAAAAAAAATTTAAACATACATTTTAAAGGTTGCTTTTACCAGCAACGAACATAGCATATTGGACACAAAGGACATCATAAGTATCGAATATATATCGAATGTTTAGATATACAACTAGATAATTCCGCAGATGACAGTTACATAATTATTGCATAAACATGTGTTTTTTGGGCGATTTAACACAACTCATAAATTCATCTAGCGGTAGTGATAATCATCATTAATTAATTAATGAGGCTCAACGGACGCCAGCTGTCTGGCGGGTCACAGACGACCCTCTCTGTGGTTAATCACAGTCACGCCTCAAGGATTGCCTTCAAAGCGTTCACCGGCATTGTTAAAATGGGTAAATTAAAATCGTCTTAATAATCAATTGCAAGTGTATATTGTATCGATTTTATGCTCGATTGATTCCGATATATAATGTACGTACAGGTAATAATCTGTCATTATTGTGAACTATGCATTACACGTCAACTTTGGCAGCCCAGGGGCATTTCCCAAAGCATTTCCCAACTTTAAACGAATGAGAAATAGTGTTGTTTCTGCTATCCGTACTGCGAAAGAAAATTATCGTAAGAAACTAGACGATAAAATAAATTCATCAGTTGGTCATAAATCCTGGTGGCGATTAATGAAGAGCTACTTGAAGAAAACTGGAAGTAAAAACAATTTCTCATCGATACTTCATCAAAACAAATTGTATGATGATAGTATTGATATTGCAAATATCCTAAATAATTATTTTATATCTTAGGCACAAGTTAGGGACCCCCCCTGCCACCTACCTACTGTCAGCCTAAAAACACAGCAATCGCTATCATCAGTTACTGTATTACCCAAAGAGGTATTAGATTTATTACTATCAGTTGATACGATTAAAGCAACCGGTCCTGACGGTGTTGCTAATAGAATCATTAAAATGTATGCATATTGTTTAAATAAACCCCTTGCTTTAATTTGTAATACTTCCCTCAGAGAGAATGTATTTCCACACCAGTGGAAAGAATCCTCTATCATTCCTATTCATAAAAAAGGAAGCACAGATGACTGTACTAACTATAGACCGATAGCACTAACTAGCAATCTATCTAAAATATTTGAGAAATGCGTATTTAAATTTCTTTTTAATTATTTTAGAGACAACAATCTTTTTACTAACCTGCAATCGGGATTCATACCGGGTGACTCAACTGTAAATCAGCTGATATACCTATATAACTTCATATCAAAAGAAATCGATAAAGGTAAAGACATTAGAGCTGTCTTTTGCGACCTTAGTAAAGCCTTCGACAGAGTCTGGCATGAAGGTCTGATTACTAAGTTAAAATCTTACGGAATTCAAAATAAGTTACTAATATGGATTAAGAGTTATTTAAGCAACAGAAAACAAAGTGTTGTAATAGAAGGTAAAAGCTCTGAAATGAAAACGGTATTAGCCGGAGTACCCCAGGGATCCGTCCTTGGGCCACTATTTTTCCTAATATATATAAATGACCTAGTTGATGATATAGACTGTAATATCAGACTGTTTGCTGATGACACGTCATTATATATTGTCATTGATGATCCTAACATCGCAGCATTAGCATTAAATAACGATTTACAAAGAATTTCACAATGGGCTGAACTGTGGCAAATAGATTTTAATCCAAATAAAACTGTATCTGTGCAGTTTAGTAGAAAGCGTCATCCAAGCCACAGGCCTGTCCTAAAATTAAATAATGTACTTATTAAAGATGTCTCTTCCCATAAACATTTAGGACTTGTTCTTCAAACTGATTGTTAGTGGTCCTCTCACATCGATGACATTATCCGAAAAGTGGGACCAATGATAAATTGTTTAAGAAAGTCTAAAATATCGATTGAATAGAAAAGCCTTGAAATATTGTATAAATCATTCATTCTTCCTATTTTGGATTACTGTTCAAATGTATGGGACAATTGTACTATGCATGAAGCATAACTCTTGGAAAATCTTCACCTAGATGCATTAAGATCGATATGCGGAGCTGTAAGAGGCACAAGTCATAATAAGATTTATGAAGAAACAACTTTAACTTCACTTACCGATAGGCGTAGAAGGCACAAATTGTGTTTGTTCTATAAAATGTATTATAAATTATCTCCATCCTATCTTTCAGATTTGGTTCCAAATAATATTTCCGTAAATAATCCTTACAATCTAAGAAACTCAAATTCTCTACAAACTATTTCGTGTAAGACTGCTAGACACTCGGCGTCTTTCTTACCCTCTGTTGTTAGAGAATCGAATTCCTTATCAGAAGAACAAAAACTAAGCGATTCAGTCAGCAGCTTTAAAAAAGCAATAAATACTACTGTTCAAAGAAAATACCACTTCGATCCAAATTTTGGACAAAGATTTACTCAAATAATTCACTGCAGACTTCGTCTAGGGTGTAGTGACCTCAATTATGATAAATTCAATAGGCATATATCTATATCTCCTTCATGTTCATGTGGTCATTTTTCTGAAGATTGTGTCCATTTCTTTTTAACAATCACCATGATGTGTACATCTGCCTTTTGTATAGTTCATACCCTCATTAGCATAATTTATGCAAAATTTTTCTGTTCCTTTTTATTTTGCCATTCACATTTTTTATTCTGCTCATAACTCAGACACTAATTGTTCAAATGTCACAAATGATCACTATGATGTGTATATCTGCCCTTTGTATGTTTCATACCCTCATTTGCATAATTTATGCAAACTTTCTCAGTATTTCCACTTTGTCTTTCACACGCTTTGTTCCACTCATAATTCAAACACTATTTTTCAATTGTTTCGAAGCTTGGTACACATAAACACTATGATGTGTATATCTGCTGTTTTATGCTTCTTACCCTCATTTGCACAATTTATGCGAATGTTCTCCATCTTTCAACTTTTACTTCTTACTCTTTTACTCTTACAAGTGTATCTATGAAGACATAGTTACTATGAAAACACACATACTCTGCTTTCATAGTACTTCTGTGGTTTATTCATACAGAAGACTAAACATTGATGTCTATCTGCTATTTTAAAACGCTTCTTCTTTGTTAAAAGCGGGGGTATATGAGTGAGCTGTGCCCCGAATTCTCTTGTTTAACGGTTGGACATTCCACATGATAAATATTCTCTCATGAACCTCACGACGAACATAAGTCATTAAGAACTAGTTTCTTTTTAAACAATTCTCGTTTAGTATAGCTAGCTCTATGAATAAATTTGTATTGGAATTCCAAAAGCTTTGTGTGTTTGGTGGCTTGTCTATATTTAAAAAAATATGATTTTCCAAGTGATATGGCCATTTAGTTCGGTATCCCATTTGTAACATGCTTTTGGAAGTTTACATGTAAAGTCGGATATGAGATTATGTGCACATTATTTCAGATGACCTCCTTTGATTGCAAAACATTACTATCATATTTCATTTGCTAATCTTTTCGTACATATAAATCTTCTTCGTCCATCGTAAAGTTGTCGCGTTTTCGTTTCCCATCAAGGGGCATCCATTGAGTTGTTGGGGCCACATATGCCAAACGTTATGAATCGTGTTCTTTTATAGAGAAGTGACTGTTGCCGAAAATTAACATTTTGACGATAGTCGACTCAGTATTGTGACGATATAAAGGTAAAAGTAGTGATTTCTGATCGAAAACCGCACAATGCATTGTAGTTGGCGCGCGTCACTTTTTGTCAAACGTTATTTGAAAACTTATCTACAGACAGAGATAAATTTGGGTTGATAGTAGCCCTATCACTACTGTTCGGGTAAATTGGACGTGTAGTTTCGGTTTCTGTAAAAACGATATGTCTAATTGGTAACTAATAATTGTAATCATTTGGCGATTCGGGATGAATTTCAAGTTGAGTGAAATAATTTGGACTGAGATCAGCACATTAAGGTATGTTGGGACGTATTAAAACCAAATAAAATATAATCACGCACAATGGAAACATCTCTTTTGGGTAAAAACTCTTTGACCAATGGGGATAATATATTGTAGATTTGGTGACCCTGTGGCACCAAATAAGGATAACAGGGGTAACGACTTAAACCTACTTTCATCTTCTTCTCCAGTACTAAAAGCCTTAGAAAGCCAATGGGGATTATAAATTATAGATTACGTGACCCTGTAGCCCAAAATAAAGGCCACAGAAGCCACAACCTAAAAACATATTTAATCTTCTTTTATGGAACAAAAAGTACTAAAACAATGTTAACTTTAACGCTCTGGCAAATACTTGTTATATCATCACTGGGGTCACTTTACACAAGTTTGTTCATCACTGGAGTCACTACAGAAGTACGTTGAATGGTCACCGACGTCACTTCACACTTGTTTGTTTATCAGGAGGGTCACCACACGTTTGATTTTATTTGTCAACATGTCATAATAATAATAGATAATACGTATAGGATAATGTTTTCAACATTTCAAATTAAACAAAATTCTAACTAAACAAAAAATAACAAGTTGGTGCGAGTTCAATTCTCTTTATCGGTACGAATTCATGCCATTATGATAATATCGCATACATATAACACTCATATGATTTTGGTCATAAAACACTTAACGGTAATGGTCTATCAAACGCATAAATCATACGTCTTTGACTCATAAAGAGAAATCTCTACTTTCGTTTCATTCTCGACGATTGATCCTCTGTTTCCACGAGGTACTTATTCCTGCATCACCGGATCAGACTGGTTTTAGCGTGAAGTGCGTTTGCGCTTCACTCATCATTATTATCTCCCTTTTCTTCGAGAACAAATGGCGTCGTATCTGTCAACTTCCCATTATTTCTATGATGTACTCGTTAAATGTAACATAAACGTAATTTGAAATGATGAAGTCACGAGAAGATAAATCAGCTAAAGAAGAGGGTGAACTCTCAGACGAAGAAGAATTCGTGGAATCTAGATATGACCGCTTTTACGATAGAAATAGACCGATCCCACCCGACAAAAGACGAAGTCCACCGTGGCCAAGATCAGGAAGACCACCGGAGGATTTCGACTATCGTTATAGAAATTTTCCGGACAGGCCCTTAAGTGATGGGTTTTGGGCACCACCGGTTGGTTTGTTCCAACACCAGGGCCCTCCCCCTCGCCCCCCTCCCCGACCCTACTACCCTCTCCTAGACAACCCCCGGGGACCAAGGAACCACCCTCCGGATTATGGGAGAGAGCTGAGGGAGAGACCAATACATAGACAGGACAGTTTTAGAGATTTAAATAATGCAAATCCAAACGGTATCCTTTTATGGGTGATAGTTTTTGTGTGTCTAGATTAGAACTTCACTGATTCTGTCTTATAAGTAATAAGGTAATATAAACTTGTATACTTGCCAAGGCTTTATCGATGTAGCATTACTGGTAGTCTTGGGAAAATATAGTCCAATTATATGCTAAAGTGCAGTACTCCCTAGTCTAGCATATCAGCTGGACTATATTTTCGCAAGTTATAACTTCAGGCAGCTATTTTGAACACTGTGTGTATATGCCGGAAATATTGTATACATGACTGATCACAAGAACTTTTTTTTTTTTAACTTTTCAATTGGATTATGGCATTATCACAACCAGTAAGCCTGTGGTCATCAATAACCACACTTATGCATAATATGATGCATAACAGGATATTCTTCCTTAGCTTTATCAGCATGGAAAAGAAAGTTTAGAATCAACACACATCACAAGGACCACGACCGACCGCGCAGAGATGTAGAGTCCGATGAAGGTAATTTTGAAGATTTGCTGGAAGCGTATCGGAACATCCAAAAGCAGCTGGAGAACTTGGAAGAAGAGGAGGAAGGGGAGGGAACTCCGTCAGCATCAACCAAGGAAGAGACGGCCCAGAATGGGCAGTTAAAAGATGAGAGGAAGGCAGAATCTTCACCAGCAGCGCCAAAAGAAGCAAATGATGTCATCATTGTTGAAGACTCGCCGGATACTCTTGATATATCTGCGGCAGAACAAAATTCACCAAAAGAGAAAGAGGTATGTTTTTTCTGTAATTGAATGATTAATTAAGTGAAGTAAAAGGCTAGTGAAAACTTAGTGGACATATACCTTATTGCAAATGAACATTCGTATCTTTGAAGAAAATTCTATTTTTCAGACAGCCACTTTTGTTATTGATATGGAATATCTTTGTTCAAGTATAAATATCTTTCATTTATCTTTTATTCAAAGGAAGAGAAATACTTGTGTTTTGTTGTTGTTTTTTGTAGCATCTATACATACAAGGACAAGTTTCGAACAATTGCAGAAACATGCTTTAAAAGAGATACTGCATGAGCATGGAAGATTTTTTAAACAAAATGTTTTCGTTAAACTTCTTTTAGAATGAGGAAGATCTGGAGTTGGAAGAACTCCGAAAGAAAGCTTTGGCATCTGCCAAAAAGAGCAGCACTGGTCCAGAAACGAAGAAATCTCCCCAGAAGAAAAGTCCACAGAAAAAAAGTCCCCTAAAGAAAAGTCCTTCGTCCTCAAGTGCACCCTCCAAGAAGATCAGTCCAAGGTCATCTTCTACAGGTCGCACAACAAGGTCACAACTCTCAAGGTCGGCCGAGATCTCTCGCAGACCCTTCCTTCCTAAAGCGTCTGACAGAACTGACAGGAGGAGATCGTTGTCAGGTTAGTTGGAGAAGCTGCATTTTCACGAGAGTGAAATTTTCTTGGACCTCATGATGTCCAGTCTGATTAAAATAGACAGTTTTCCGAGGAATATCAGTTGCAAAATAGTACATTTAATCATTTATTGGAATTTGAACTGATATCTTTCGGAGGTTTCCTCACAAAACTGTCTGATAACATCCCTTATGCTTGTATGTTCTGACGCAATTCAGTTAACCAATCACAAAAGCTTTGGGTGCGAGATGTTAGGGGCAGATAACTTCAAATAGCTATTCCTTCGCCTGTTCCGAATGCTTTCAAAATGAGACCGACGTTGTTTAAAAAACAAACTATGATGTGATTAGTCATTTATCTGAAATTCATAATCGATTTTCACTAATAAACACAACAAGGAAAATTCCCTTCTGCATGACTTTCATATATTTGAATACTAAAACCATTAAAACAATATTTTTCCGCTGTTTATGTTTACTTCCTGTACATCTTACACTGTAACAAACACATGTCTTGTTAAATAATATATATTAAAAAGATTTTCTTGAGATTTATTTTAACTGATTATCAAACAATGATAAATTTTGCTTTACCTCTCGGCTTATAATAATAATAATAATAATGACATTTAAATTTTGTTCTTCAACTTTTCAATTTTGAAATTAGGTAAAGACACATACCCGTCAAGGACTGCAAGAAAGACTGTGCGATCCTACAGTGATGAGCGGCGGAAGACGACACCCAGGAAATCCTCCATGGAAACTGACAAGAAGGAACTGGAGTGTATTCTGAGTCTCACCGACCCTGACGAGCAGATCGCCAGATTTCTGCAGCTTGTTGGCAAGGGAGGCAACTTCAGGGCCAAAGGAAAGGTTTGTATCTGTTCGGCATAATTGATGATAACGACCAATGGTCAACTGCTGTCTTTGAGTACTTGTTTATTGAATTTACTATTAGTACAGCAGTAAATACATGTAGTGAGTGAATGTGTAAAGTGTTGCCTGAACTGTTTGCGCATGACCAAACTAACATGATCACAACAAAATGTCGGCTGTTCTTCTTTCAAATGTTCATACTGACTTGTTTATTGTAAGCTAAATGAAATAACATATGTTTACATGTGTATTTGTGACATAGTTATCATAGCGTAACACGCTCTTTCTTTAGTTAAATTCTGAGACAGGTTTCAGAATTCCAGTCCAGAAGCCCATTTCTAATAGAAAAGATCCTGGGCTATTAAAATGTAATGATTGGTAGATCAAAATACTAGTTGAATTTATCAACATTTTGATAATGAAAATGCATTTGGCTAGTTGAAATGTGTTTATGTAACCTCAGAACTCCCCTTAACAAAAGACTAGTACTTTGATAAAGCTAATTTTGACTTTGAGATGTTACTTTGCTAATGCTGGATGAGTGCTAGATATATACCGAGAATACAGGTACCTAAAATAGTACGGTAAGCTGAAGTCATCTAATGCCATATTTATGAAACTTGCCAATAGTATTGGTTTGAAAACTCGCTTTTGCTCATTAGATACCAAACCATGCAGTTGTTTGATACAATTAACACAGGATGTTCTCTATTTAAAGGGGCTGTATTTACTTAGAGGGTACAACATCTTAGTACACAAAGCAATTATCCCTAGTCGGATTAACGGTGGTGTGTATAAAGCAAAAATTTCATGGCGGCCATTTTAATGTGAGCATGTGAACTTATTTGAGCGAAAAAAACATGCTACTGCCCTTTTAACAGTGTGAGTGCCTTGTCACAAGCTAATAATTTATTCCACACTAACAGGCTGGACTCAAGGGGAAGGCCAACGGACACAAGGCCGGGAAGTCGACTGAGAACCTGCGAGACAACTACGAGGAGGTTGAGATGGATATAGACAGCAGTGAAGAATCAGCCAGTAAGTTTGAAATTCTGTTTCATAAAACTTCTGGGGGCAGGATAGCGCAGTAGTTAGTCTGTTCGGATTTGGATCAAGGGATCTGCTTCGGATCAAGGGACCCGGGATTCAAATCCCGCCAGGAGCACGGCAACTTTGTCTGCAGTAGAGAACTGTTCTACACGCAGTAAGGTTTGGGTGCAATGCTACATTGAATTTCAGTGTAGTACCATCCATGGTTCGCTAGTTCCAGCCGTTGCTCGCAGGTTTCCATGCAATGCATAGCCATATGGTGTTGCAGGCTTTTTCCCTGCACTAATACTAGCAGCCATGATCTATGTGAAATACTCTTGAATGTGGCGTTAAACCCCAACCCTCCAACTTCTAAGCAACTACGCAACGTTTCTCTGTTTTCAGTGGCGGAACCACCCCTTTAAAATAATTTGCATGTAAACTTAACGAATCCCTATGATTTTATTCTGCTTGATATATCGGAAGTTCTTAGCATTAACCATTCAACACAGTGGACAGAGGCATTCTTCATTTGTAAATTCTTGTTTATTCCATGTTGTTTGTTTTTCCAGTTGCCAACATGGAAGAGTTTCAGTCTGATCCAGATTTCCACAATGCTATGACTCCTGTGGTGAGTATATTCGTCTACAAAATCCTAATTACTACATAGAATATTGATGTTGAAATGTAATTTATATTTATGTTTCTATATCCATTTTCAGCACAAAGTTAGTTATTCAGCCAGGTTTAAGAGTTTAGCTCAATCAAATTATTAGGACGAGGAAAAAATTTTACTAACAAAAATGCTTTTTCTTGTAACAAGCATATTAATAAAAATTAACTGATCTCTTTCTTCAGACTCTAGAGTTGCCTGAACCTGCTCTCATCCCTTCCTTCTATGGACCAGCATTCCCCCAACAGCCGTGGATGTATCCCCATGCAGGTCCTGATGGCCTTCCCTTCATGTTTCCTCCTCCCCCGCCACCCCCCTCAACCCTAGGACCCCTGCCTCCCCCTCCCCTACCTGCTGACCCTCCCCCTCCGGTCCCGCCACCCCCAGATGCTCCACCCCTCCCTGAGGGACCTCCTCCCCCCGAAGACGGCCCCAAACCCCCCTCACCCCCAGCCGATATGGAGGAGGAGGGGGATGAAGCAGCCTTGCTGAGAGCTCAGTTATTGAAATCCATGGCCCAGAAGAAGAAGCAGTCAGAGTCCCCTCAGGTATGTATAATGCATGGGAGTTGGGCGGAATGCATGGGAGTTGGGTGGAATGTATAGGAGATTAAGTAGAATGCATTGGAGTCTAAAAGTAGGATGCATGGGAGTTTGGTGGAATGCATGGGAGTTGGGTGGAATGCATAGGAGATTAAGTAGAATGCATTGGAGTCTAAAAGTAGGATGCATGGGAGTTTGGTGGAATGCATGGGAGTTGGGTGGAATGCATGGGAGATTAAGTAGAATGCATTGGAGTCTAACAGTAGGATGCATGGGAGTTGGGCGGAATGCATGGGAGTTGGGTGGAATGCATGAAGATTTAGTAGAATGCATTGGGAGTCTTAAAGATCCACAAACCCCGACATATCACTTTTTCGGTTTTTATTCAAGCATATTCCAAGATGACGAGGATTCCACTTGATATTTGTCAATTCAACCAATAAACACCTTTTATAACGCCTTTTTAGAACGCCGCTCAATTACGCCTCATAAAACATTAGCCAGCGCAAATTCCGCGTGCTTGGCCTTGTGACGTTATACACAGGAGTCGCGTGACGTCTAATGACAAAATCCACTAGATTTAGCCTTACATAACTGCCTAAATAACATATTTACCTTTGTCCTTATACAACAAAATTACATATATACACGCCCCGTATAACGTACTACAAATAGCAGCAGATGTCAACACTGTTTAGTACTGGATGTGACCATTGCGGGACCCGTAATTCTGCAATGTGTTTTGGAACAATTCTTATCGTTGCCCAATATGGCGGCGGCACGCATGTCAGATGATGAAGATTTCAAACGTCACAGAGATCTATTACACATTTCATACAGATTATAACGGTGTTTACACTCCTCGTTCATGTTGAATAATTTGTGTTTTCGCATTCGTCCTTATGCAAAATAACTAAATATATTTTCAGTATTTTTGTTTATCAATGTAGCGATATGTAATAAGAGATGTGCATGCGTTATTGACAATCTAACTTAGATAAATATTAAATAAGAGGGGAAATATACACGACTGAACTATAGCCGGGGTAATATTTTTTTAATTGAGAACCAAACAACACATGTACAATCGGCCATGGTTAGTTGATCAAAGTTCTATAGTTCCAATACTCTCATTTGAAATTGGGAAAGATACATTTTCCATATTTTTATCCGAAGTGATTTAAACATTATTTTATTTCCACAAACATATGAATTGACCATCAAAAACTACATTTTATATAACATGCTAGGAAAATGGTAGTGGTATTACACTGAATCTAAGATATTGTAAATTGTACACGACTATAGATTTACAGATGAAACCTTACAGATAGCCCGAATATGTTCTTCTAAAAAGTGTAAACCAGTAACATTGATGAAAATTATAGGATTTTCTTAGTTGTAATGAAACTATTCTATTAGCAAAATAAAGTCACCATGAGAAATATGGACGCAGTAGATTTCAAGCTATAGACACTCTTCAAACACAAAATCAAGCACAACAAAAAATTTAACTAATAATTGCGTTTATAATATAAAATATATATGAACTTTTTTTATTTTTGAATTGTCAGTTATTCATTTCAAAACATATTGTAGCTTATAAGATAACATAACACTCCACTCGATTGGGAAAAGAACAAATCTAAAATCAGCGGTTGAATATCGAAAAATGCTCCTAAATCTCCGAAATTACTCCTTACGGACGCACAAATACCCATTCTATCGGAAACTTGTAAAGTCAAAACGTTCTTTTTATGTTTTAAACGAATTATCAACGAAAATCGCCAAATCGCCTAAGGATTTCATTAAGCAACTCCTGAGTATGACGTCACATCGCTAACGAAGGTTATGCTACACCGAGGGGCCGCGGAAAACTGTTTCAAGAATGAGATAATGAGCAGGCCAAATTTACTCACTTTGAAGGGCTATATCTTGATAAGTAGGTGACGCTTCGAAATAATCGTTTGTGTTTTGATTACTTGAAAGTATTGTCTATCTGAATAAACGAATTAACATCGAAAAAAACAGAGAGATGATAGTAACTTTAAAGTAGGATGGATGGGAGTTGGGCGGAATGCATGGGAGTTGGGCGGAATACATGGGAGTTGGGTGGAATGCATGGGAGATTAAGTAGAATGCATTGGAGTCTAAAAGTAGGATGGATGGGAGTTGGATGGAATGCATGGGAGATTAAGTAGAATGCATTGGAGTCTAAAAGTAGGATGCATGGGAGTTGGGTGGAATGCATGGGAGTTGGGCGGAATACATGGGAGTTGGGTGGAATGCATGGGAGATTAAGTAGAATGCATTGGAGTCTAAAAGTAGGATGGATGGCAGGCCTAAAAAAAGCAACCAATTTAGGAGCATTTGCTCCCTATTTTTTTAGTTTGCTCCCTGTAATTTTGAGGTAGGAGCACATATGCTCCTTGGCAAAATTTGGGGTCTACTTAAAAAATTCTGTTTCTTAACCAAATGTAACCATTATCCAACACAATTGCTTCAAAATTGTATTTGATATTAGCTAGCTAACAGTTTTCTGCTTATATTTGTTAATATATAGTTAATTTTGCAAATCAATACATGGGAGTTTGAGTAGAATACACGGGACTTCAAAAGAAATCGCTGGATAATACATTGGACACTATGTAGGGTGCAAGTGAATTTGAAAATACCACATAAGAAGAAATACTTCGGGACCACAGCTGTATTTATTATTGACTTGCTCTTTTTCAGCCTGTCCCCAAGCCAGTCTCAAACGAAGGGTCTCCGTCTACGTCTCGTAGTGGATCCCCCGCCCTGCAGACTCTCCCCACACAGAAACCTAAACCTGCTCTCAAGAAACAGCAACAGTACACCTACACACCTGTAAGTTTGACATCTGAATGTATACAATCAAACTTGGAGGATAATGTGCAACGAAATTGTAAGGTGCTGCAACTACTCAATTGGGCAATACTTTAAAGAGTTGGTTTTGTCGGGGTATTTTTTGTGGAAACAAAATGTGTTTTTTTATTCCAAAAAAAAATTAAATTAGTGAAAATACAGTATTTTGTCATGTCACATAATGTAAAAAAGCAAGATGGTGGCCATCTTGAACAAGAATTAGAAATCATTCACTAGCTAATGCAATATTTGCAAGAACTTGAAGGTAACGCATGTTATCGAAATAACATTTTAAGTCATATATTCAAAGGTTATTTTGGTAAAGTTACGATTTACACCTTTTTTATTAAAGAGATTTTCTACTGTTTCTGTTTCCTATGTTGGATTTCATCCTTCAATTCTTTATTCCCAGTTGCCAGTACATAAGCCAGTTGTAATTCCCCTGGAGACGTCGTCAGATGAAGATGAGAGTCCTGTCAAGATTAACCCCATGTCTGCATTACTTGGCAATCTGGACAGCTTCCTCAAAGAAGCAAGAAAGTCTGTGGAAGTGAGTTTACATTTTGCTATAAAAAATTAAGAGTTATTTAGAGAATACCGAGGACTAAATATCCTTGCATTTCTTTGTATCTGTCAGCCGTGATATAAGTGAAATACTCTTTAAGCAGCGTTAAACTCCAACTCGCCTAACCTCACATTTGTATCTGTTGAACATTCAATGATGTTGTATTTGCTTGGATGGTTGGAAGTGCCATCGAAATTATCTGAAAACAATATTTAGTATGTGAAATCTTTGTATAAAAATCAGTCCAGACTATGCCAGACTATATAATTATGATGTCCCCAACATAGTCTCTGCCATTTACCTGTTGAAGATGAAAGCATATTTACTAAAACAGGTTTTTCACAATGAAGAGCTTGTTGCTCATAAGGTTTGCTTTTCTTTCTTGGGTATTTAATCATTACAGTCAACAAGGTTAGAATCCCTTTTTGATTGTTGTCCCTCGCCCCCACGAAGCGCAGAGCGGGGGACATAGTATTCAGCTCCGTACGTCCGTACGTCCGTCCTGCTTCTTGTTAGCGCGATATCTAATGAACCGCTCAACCTAGAATCTTCAAACTTGGTACCAGTCTTCATCTGGGGAATACACGGACCTGAAAAGTTTTCGGTGACCTTGACCTCATTTACAAGGTCACAGCGAGACTTTGACCAGTTTTGTAAATGTTGTTACCGTGATATCTAATGAGCTGCTAATTAAACTCTTTAAGTTTTGATTCCTATAAGTTCACTACAAATTTGCACAATACCCATCAGTGCTAAAGGCACATAGTTGTGGGTTATGATCACTTTAGACTCAGGAAGCTCTGTGGAAGGAGACTGTTTCACTATCTTACAATGGATCTCTGTCGTGCAGGAGGGCGGTGTGAGTACGGAGAAACAGCTGCAGCAGCAACAACGCCAGCAGCAGATGTTGAAGATGCAACAGCTGCAGGAGGTAGAGACATCGCTCACAAGTCAGAGGTACGTCGTCAGGACTAGATCTTTTTAATGGAGAAGGCTTCAGGAGTCCTCTTTTTGGAAACTTTTATATGTAAATTTTATCAATCTCCCCTCGAGGATAATGTAAGACAAATGCAAAGAATTGAGATGTTTGGAATATCTTTGTGTACATTTCAACATTTTGAGAAAAATGATAAATAGAACATTTGTCCCTCCTTATGGTATAGCATGTGTTTTATGTCTTTATTGCTCACAAATAACTCTAAGCTTAATCACATGGGGAGCAATGGCGGAATATGTGTCTCTGGTTGGTTAAAAATTGCAGATTCACAATTTTACGAAATGTGTGATACCATGTATATCTTACCTCGTGAAATGGCAGTTATATATTTATGCTCATTTACACTAATGAAAATACCAATTTCTAATTCACTCAATGAGATATCCATGGCATTCAACAAGAAATGTCAAATGTAAGTGACTTTATTTCTTATTGGTGGCTTGAGGGTATTGATACCTTGATGGAGTTAGAAAATAAGAAGTGATTATTTTTATGCCCCGGATTCGGAGATTCCGGGGGTATATTGTTTTTCACATGTCCGTCTGTCTATCTGTCTGTGTGTTTGTCCAAAAAAACTTTAACCTTGGCCATTACTTTCAATTGTTCAGAGCTAGGGCTTTCATACTTGGCATGTGCATACCTTGTGATGAGACCTTCAGATGAGGTCATCATATTTGACCTTGTGACCTTGATCTTGCCGCAGTGGACATCTTCAGAAAACTTTAACCTTGGGCATAACTTTGGTATATCCAGGGGCATCCGTGTTTAACAAACACATCTTCTTTCCGGAGTTATTGCCCTTGTTCCATTTTTTTCAACTCTGTTCCAGATATCTTCAAAGGGGATAGCTTTTCTCAGAAACTGTTTAAAATCAAATCAGTTGTGTGGCTTGAGGGTATCAATATCTTGATGGAATGAAAATGAGAAGTGCACAGTTATTTCTTCTCAAATTATTGCCCTTTTCCGATTTATTGGGTCTGGTAGGGGATGTTGATGACTATGTTATTATTATTACTAAATGTATTCTACAGACAAGCGATCATGAAGGACCAGGAGAATCTGAAGTCTCTCATCAAGCGTGCGTCCAACTACCTCCGCAGTGCCAAGCTAGCAGAGAAAAAGGTGGAACAACTCCGGGAACAACTCTCCGCCTCCGAGAAGGTTGTGGCGGCCAACAAGTCTCAGCTCGAGAAGACCAAATCACAGGTAAGCTTATAAATTGGTTTTTGTGTAGATATGTATATCTTTTTGCCACATTCATTTTGAAGAAAATGAATTTTATGTTGACTGTAAAAATTAAAAGTTGGGTCCTTGTTGAACTCTTTATAGCGTAGTATTAAATTAACATGTAGTATTGTAAACAGAAATTGAAGACTTTTCTGTAAAGTTTTAAAACTATGAACATTGTGGCGGCAAACAAATCTTATAAGACCAAATTGCATGTAAGAGTCCTGACTAGCTATTGAATTAATTCTGCAAAATTCACAGGATAAAGATAAGCTATTCCTGGATGTTCCAGGAGCTGTATGTAAATGGTTAAAACATGACTCTCCATTGGTATTTTACTTAAAAACTCCATTGTAAATAAGTGTGACATCCAGCGTTTATTAAAGACCCGGTGCTTTTTACTTAACCCAGGCTTATTGGAGGCCACCCTTTATTAGAGACCTGGTGCTTTTGAGGGTGGGGGCGGGATAGCGCAGTGGTTAGTGCGTTCGGCTTTCGATCAAGAGGTCCGGGGTTCGAATCCCGCCAAGGGCACAGCAACTTTGTCTGCAGTAGAGAACTGTTCTACACGCAGTAAGGTTTTGGTGAATTTCAGAGTTTTACCACCCATGGTTCGCTAGTTCCAACCGTTGCCCGCAAGTTTCACCGCAATGCATAGCCACATGGCGTTGCAGGCTTTCTCCCTGCCGTAACACTAGCAGCCGCGATATACGTGAAATACTCAGCATTAAACCCCAACTCACTCACCTTTTTAGGGTAAATACCATATTTTATTTATGTGAAGTTACATTCACATAAGCTGTTTGAAATATATCTAAAAAATCATAACATGTTTCTATCTTTATTCTCCAGGCAAAATTAGCCAAAGACAAGCTGCTTGAAAAAAAGAAGAGGTTCAAGGACGCTGAACAGAATGCTGCAGAAATAGGAAAAGCTCTTTATGGGGAAAAATATAAACCAAGGATTGTTACCATGGAAGCATCGGAAAAGAAGAAGGGAGACAATCTCTCGGTTACTGTGTTCAATGAGGTAAACAGCTAAACACAATCTTTACAATCACCCACTTTTAAATGATTGTTATCCCCCGCCACAAGGTGGAAGGGGGATATAGGTTTGGGCTGCGTCCGTGTGTGCGTCCGTCCGTCTGAGATAAAGGGGACAGCTTTTCTCAGAAACCGTTTAAGATAGGGTTACCAAATTTGATGAGTTGCTTGAGGGCATGAATACCTTGATGGAGTTTGAAAATGAGAAGCGTGCAATTATTTTTTTCGGAGTTATTGCCCTTGTTCCGTATTTTTGGTCTTTGTTCATCGTATCTCCAAAGTCGACAGTTTTCCTCAGAAACTATTTAAGATAGGAGAACCAAAATTGGTGTGTTGCTTGAGGGCACACATACCTTGATGGAATGAAAATGAGTAATGCACAATTGTTTTGAATTATTGCCCTTTTTCCAATTTCTTGGCTCTGGCGGGGGATGTTGATGACTATGTCTTCTTGTGTATGATTGGAGAGAGTCATAGTGCTGAATTATGTTGGGTTGGTTTGTGCAGTGGTTAGTGCGTTCGCCTTTCAAGGATCAAGAGGTCCGGTGATCAAATCCTGCCAAGCAGCTTTGTCCGCTGTAGAAAACTGATCTAGAAGCAGTAAGGTTTAGGGGCAATGCTATACTGAATTTCAGCGTAGTACCACTCATGGTTCAATGCTCGCCATCCTCGGTTACCCATGGTTTTATATATGCTCCGTTACTCTCCACTATATCACCCATGGGAAACCTTATCAGAAAAATCTGTACTCAAATTACCCGCCCTTGGCCGTGGTGAGCTAATCAAACTGCTACGCAGCTTGGACCTGCGAGCCAATGGCTGTATTTACGCATCGCGACCCGACATGAGAATAAAGCTTTGTTCAGTGTGTGGTCGGAATATCAAGCAAAATTCACACCAATTTGCGTGTGCATTGTTGACCCGTAACGCATCGATAATTAGCTTTACAAAAGGCCAATTATGTCGGGCTTAGCCCCCGAAGCATTAATTCGCTTGAGGCTATTTTCACCCACGTGTTTGTATTGCCTCGGGTTTGCCTCGCCCGAGACTGCTATCTGCCTCGCATCTCGCGAGACGGGGAAAAAAATCGCTAACTCGCCTTACTCCCGGACTTCATATCATGTGAGCGAATTGTTTGTTTTCAAAAAAAAATACGGCAAAATAAAGGGGGAACAATGGACTACATTTTCATATAAAATTAGAAAATCTCAAAAAAATAATAAAGACACAGCAAGCGCCGTGAAAAAGGTCATGTTTACACTTCATAAATTTTGAAACAATCGGCGATTTTCACAACTTCTAAAACATTTATCAAGGCTAAAATACTGAATGCATTTTCATAATTTTTATATCACAATAAACCGAAAAGAATAATCTTTTATTCTATATAAAATGCGCAGATTTATTCACAGAAATAAAGATACAATTTTACCTTTCTGAGAGGCATGTGAAACCAAACGGCACACAAACTAATCAACATATTTTCATCAGTTATGGTTCGAGGTTAGCGTTTATTTGAAAAGTCAAACAACATAACCATATTTGGGTTGACATGTGCTTATTTGTCAACTGGTTCGAGATTATGATTTCTTGGAAAAGTGCGATGAACGACCGTTTGCAATGCCGCATACATGTTGTAAGTATTGACGATTTTATAGGTGGAAATAAAGACAAACTTTACATAGCTATAGAATTATAACCAAAGGTCGCATTCTAATAATTTTTATATCATTGTGAAGCTAGACATATTGTCTTCAATTCCGTATATAAATGGAATTTTTTTTCGTTTCGTATTTATGATGTTACGAGGCCCGAATAAAAGACAATCTTTCGAAAGTAATAGAGTAAAAACGAAAAAACATAGACCATTCATTCAAAGTTTCGAGTGTGAATTAGCCATTTGTGTACGGGTGTCGCTACTTGAATTTGTATTGAACGCCCGTATATAGTCCTTATTCGCCATGTAGATGCGGTATATTTTGTAAAAACGATACCGGAATCGCCGCCTGGAAATTCCGCCAGCAGAGCTAGTTAGTGCCAAAGCCCAAACTACTGCTGCGAGCTGCGAGCCTGTAAATTCCGCCACAGGGGCTAAAAATGGTAAAATATATATACGCAACGTAAGGGTTAAATCCTCTTGAAAGTGATGTTTAATCCCAACTCAATTTGCGTGAATGTCAAATTGTTAGGTTTCATCGAACCACTTGATTCAGCTATGAGCTAATGTTGATTGATGAATTTAAAAAAAGGGGAATTCTAAGGGTTACTGATGTTTGCATTCGTTGATAGGAACAACACGAGGATGATTGTAATTATTGTAAAGCATGATGAGTATGTGAATGATGAGAAATTATTTGTAAAGCATGATCAATATTGATATTATTTGTGGTATTTTTTCAGATTTCTGTGAAAAAGAAAATTACAGCCAAAGAAAGTTCGCCGCAAAAAGCAAATCAAAAGAAGTCATCAGATTTCATTGCAAAAGAAAAGGAAAGACTTAAAAAGCTTGAAAAAGAATACGCAGAGAAGATTAAACGTTTGAAAGAAGCTCAGGGTATCCCAACCGCGCCAAAAGCAAAACAGAAACAAACTTCTCCCACAAAACCAAAGAAAAAGGCTGTGATACCAACAGAAAATCTTGAAAATATCAAATTAGAGGCAATAGAGGAAACAGATATTGTTGACAATAAACCCAGGAGAAGGTCTCTTGTTGAATTAAACCCCAGCAATAAACCAAATATTCCAAACTCAGATGTTGAGAAGGTCATAAAATCCGAAACAAGACCGAAATCCAACTTCCAAAAACCTTTCAATATGCCGACAGGGCAGCAGTTGGCAAATCTACGCAAGTTACAGGTTTGTATACCTTACATATATCACAAATTTTTGGGTACTGGATTTGTGTATGTAGTCTTCAGTTCCTTGACTTTTTAATGCATGTTTACATTAGGAAAGAGTCATCACTGCTGATTAATGAGTGATAAATCATTCTGAGGAGCCAGTTTACAGGAATCAACTCAAAGGAACTAATGCAGAAATGGTCTTAAAAGTTATCCTTCGAGTGTATTATCAACTTTGGAGTCTTTGGATAGCTTCTGACTTGATGAATAAAATTAATTCCTAGTTTTAGTCTTGTTCTGTAGCGAAAGTCATAAGTGATGGTTAAAGGTGAATTAATAGCCATGTGACATTCTGATTATGTAGTCATTTAACAGATAAAAGTATGAAGCACGCTCTACAGCTTCCAATATATTGGTTATAAAGTACAAGTAACGTAATCGATAAAATTAGCGCAACATCCATTATTTATATCCCCAGCCACGAAATATAGCATGTAAGAATATACCCTTTCCCTCTCCCAAAGGGGTACTCTGATACTGCCCTTTTGAATATAGCCTAGCTAAGGGCACCTTGGTCGATTATGGTTTTGTCTATCCTGTATAATTATTACATAAATGAAACAATGCAGATCAAAGTGAAATAAGAATTCATCTTTGTGATGTAGGTGTAATTGTCTTAGTATATGTGTCCATTAACCCAATACCGTGACGGTCTGTGTTTTGCCTACCAGAGTGAGAAGATGGAGCGTATCCTGAAGATCCAGAAGGCCTCGACCTCCAGCTGGTGTCGACGTGTCGGGGAGTACTCCGCTCTCCTCAACACTCTCAGGGAGGTACGTGTTTACGCCGCAAAGTTTAAAGGGGCAGTAGCATGTTTTATAGCTCAAATAAGTCTGTGAAATAATGTCACCATTAGTAAAACACCCTTCTCTCTTCAGAAAATCATGTAAAAAAAATTAGTGTACATGGTTTGGTAAGGCCATGAGAATCATTTTTGACATTCGATATAATAAAAAGCGTTCACATTAAAATGGCTGCCATGCAATTTTTGCTTTAAACACAACACTGTTATTACCACTAGAGATAATTGGTTTGTGTAAGAAGATATTTATCATTATCAATGGGAAATTTGCTCACGCAAAAAATTTGCAAAAAATGTGCTACAGACCCAGGTTCTATTGTTTTTCAACTATTGCAAGAGTGTTACATTTCTGTGTCGATGCTAATACCATTATCAAGGAAATGGTACATGAAATAAAGTTTGATAACAAATGTTGACAGTTTCCTTACATGTGTTGAGACTCGAGTATTTGTTTTATATTCTAGGGTGTGGGTTTTTGTTTAAGGCCAATTTGGCAATATTTAAACTTTTAGCGGTGAAATCTTTATTTTAAGTAGATCAAAGTATCACCTATTATTTTGAGGTTAGAGAAAGTTAGAAGAATAAAGACAATAATTATGGATATATGTAACTTCTTTATTCTTCAAAGGTGTCATTTCGACAAAGGATCTAAGATTGTTTGCAAGCAAGTGACCACAACATAAGAACTTAAGAAGAAAATTCACAAATGCAGAAGAAGTTGTATATCAATAAATATGGTCTTTATTCTTCATTTCTCAATTTTTAGAATGCCATTCAAAGATGTTATATGTCATCAGGGGCACGGCAACTTTGTCTGTAGTAGAGAACTGTTCTACACGCAGTAAGGTTTGGGTGCAATGCTACACTGAATTTCAGTGCAGTACCATCCATGGTTCGCTAGTTCCAGCCGATGCTCGCAGGTTTCACCGCAATTCATAGCCACATGGCCATGCTTTCTCTCTGCAATACTACTAGTTGCCAAGATATAAGTGAAACACTCTTGAAAGCGTTAAACCCTAACTCACTTCACCTCAATTTCAGATTCCAGCGTTAAAACTTGCAAAGAGATTAAACATGAAAACCAATCCTGATGTGAAGAAGTCTGTAGACCTAACCTACAGGAGTCCATTACTGTCTTTCAAAGCGTACAGGTAAACATTCTTTGTTTACACCTCACCACAACATGGAATGGGGGACTTGCATGCAGAGTTGTCATGTCCAGATTCTTGTCAACACGACTCTCATGATAGGCACCTTATGTGTTCAAATTTGATGATAACATACATTCAGAGAGTTGTTGATATTGGTGATGAGGGTGACTTTGACTTTATTTTCAAAGTCACTGTCACTTTGACCTTTGTTAGTGTGTTACCGATTTGCATTTCTTTTCTTCACTACAACTCTTTGCGTAAATAAAGCACCTGCTTCTATGTCACCAACGGACAACTAATTCATCTAGTGATCCTATTTGTTAGTGAAAGAAACCAAGAGATATGAATGTCGGCTAAAGAATGAACTTCCTGTCTTCCTATGATAAACAATATTTGAGAAAAATTTTCGATGAAATTTAAAAAAAATCATGAATGCTTTTGTTCAGATTCAGCCCGTACTACAGAACGAAATCCAACAAGATGATCTCATCTGTCTCCTACTCCAACAAGCTGAATCCTCGCAAAATACTGTGTCGCTACGACCTGGTGGGACGCTGCAATGATGAAAAATGTACCGGGTATGTGTTGACAATAACTCAAGTTTTGTATGAAACTTACTGCATCCAATCTAGGAAGCGCAATTCACTAAAAATCACCCAAAAAATGACGACACAAATCTTGCATAGTAATATTATCCCTGCAAATTATTCTGCCCTGTATAAAATAAAATAAATTCTTTCATCTACATGATGGGGTATAAGTTTGGATTCAGACCTTAGATTGAAAATAAATTATATAGAATATAAATAAAATATAAAATAAATAAATTACGTCAAGGTGCTTCCCATTATTGATTTTCCCCAGTGTTTAGACTACAAGCTACATTGTTTTCTTCCTTACCACAGACAACACGAGCGTGAGTACAAGCTGACAGAGAGAGAAGTTCTGATGGATTTATTGGCATACTGTCCTCGGCTAGCTGGAGTCAAGAACGCTGCATCATCTCAGGAATCAGCTAAAAGTATAGGTAGGAAAAGATTTTGCCCCTTTTCACGCCTGGACATAAATTATCAAAGCACACTTAGATGGTCAAAGACCAATGTTTATGTATGACTATGTATGACTATTTTAGCACTGAAAGATCTTCAAAATATAGCCCCGGTTCTTCAATGTTCTGGAATTATATCTTCAATATATAAAATCAAATCTCATGAATTAAAAAAGGACAATAATTCTTGTTTTGCTGCAGGTTCCTACATAGACGGGTTGATACGTCAGCACGAGGGACAGATGACATCGGACCAGATGTGTCTGCTCCTTGCATCAAAGGTCACAGAGGAAGCTGGCAGAAGTAAGAAAACTAGTTCACTTTTCAAACTTTAGTACCTACGAGGGGCGTTCAATAAGTGTTGCAAGCGGGGCATTGGTGTTTACATAAACAGTGTCAGCTTATAGCAGGTGTTACTATAGTCAAAACATAACATTGACACATGTCAAAACAATTTCTAGACATAACAATTATTTAGATATAATAGCTGCGCTGACCTAGGGGTCTCCATAATCATGGATTCTCTCAAACATGAACAACGCGCTGTGATCAAGTTCCTTACTAAAGAGTGATGCAAAGCTACAGAAATACATAATTGTATGTGTAATGTGATGGGTAAGGATGCTCCTAACTTTTCAACAGTTTGTCGCTGGTCTCTTCAGTTCAAGCGGGGCAGGGAGTCCTTAGACGATGACCCACGGTCAGGCAGGCCATCTGAAGTCACCCGACCGGAAGTTATTGCCGCTATCGAAAGACGAATTTTAGCTGACCGCCGTGTTAAAGTTTCTGAACTGTCTTTGGAATTCCATATATCAGTTGGAAGTGTTAAAAAAATTATTCATGACCATCTTGGTATGTCCAAGGTATCTGCAAGATGGGTACCCAGAAACCTCACAGCACAAGATCGCCAGAAAAGAACCGAAAGTTGCATGGAGCTCCTGGATCGGTTTAATGCGGATGAAGCCAGGTTTTTGTCTCGTCTGGTGACAGGTGACGAAACCTGGATCCACCACTGGGACCCGGAAACTAAACTGGAATCCAAGCAATGGAAGCACCCGAGTTCACCGCCTCCCCTGAAGTTTCGCACTCAACCATCAGCTGGCAAGGTTATGGCGACATTCTTTTGGGATTCAAAAGGCATATTATTAATTGATTACTTGCCAACCAAAACTACAATGAATGGTCAATATTATGCCAACCTAATGCAAGAATTGCGAAAGACAATTCGACAGAAACGCCGTGGAATGTTGACACGTGGTGTTCTGATTTTGCATGACAACGCTCCTGTCCACAAGTCAAGAGTTGCACAGGCCACTATACGTGATCGTGGATTCGAACAGCTTAACCACCCACCCTACAGCCCAGACCTAGCCCCCAGTGACTACTTCCTGTTCAGAAACCTGAAATCCGCCCTATGTGGAAGGCACTTCCGGGATGACGAAGACGTCAAAGCTGCCACAGAGGCATGGGTAGGGGGGCAAACGGAAGACTTCTACAAAAGCGGCATCAAAAGTCTTAAAGAGAAATGGAATAAGTGTATTGAGGTGAAGGGTAACTATATTGAAAAATAAAAGTAAAAAATTGACTACGCGAGTTGGTTTTATATTGAAGTTGCAACACTTATTGAACGCCCCTCGTAGCTTCTGTGTATATGAAAGGGGCGGGATAGTGCAGTGGTTAGCGCGTTCAGCTTCGGATCAAGGGGTGCAATGCTACACTGAATTACAGCGTAGTACCACCCATGGTTTGCTAGTTGCAGCCGATGCTCGCAGGTTTCACCGCAATGCATAGCCATTTGGCTTTGCAGGCTTTCTCCCTGCCATAATACTAACAGCTGTGATATAAGTGAAATACTCTTGAAAGCAGCGTTAAACCCCAACTCACCTCACCTCACCTCACCTCACCTCACCTCACCTCACCTCACCTCACCTCACCTCACCTCACCTCACCTCACCTCACCTCACCTCAGTGTATATGGATCGAAATTTCCACACCTTCATCGGATGCTTAACACTTGAAATGGTACCATTTTGAATTGTTAAGATTGGATACGTAACTAATATACGCAACTAACCAGAAGCGTTAGCTTTGTATGCATGCCAAGCTTTAGGCACTTGACATGTGGCGTGTGAGGTGAATGGTTGTTTCCTACTTGAGTGAAGCAATAAAGACATGAATTGACCGAAGTCTAAGTGTATGTCTTTTCATGAATGCATGGCCAATTTATAGGAGTACGTGACACCGTTACATGTCAGGGCCTGTGGGCAAAAGGGCCATTTTGATTATTTGTTATTTAGTTACCTGAAGTAATTTGTGTTAGTTATATCTTTTGATTGATCTTAATGAAGTATTGTCACACTGCTAATGTCTTTGTCATATATAATTTATTGCTTTGCTATTTGTCGTAAAATACACCTTCTTCAAAAGTACATAAGATTTTATTATCCTCAGCTCGTCCCTACAACATGTTCTACGAGCCTCGAGTTTGGAAACCGACACCGGAGCAGTCTGAGAGGTCAGAGGCTGTGTCAGAGTTCAACAATAGTGGATCAAGGTCTATTGGTAAGTCCAAATCCTATAGCAGATAATATTTATCATTAAAAATCTGTTCACTGATGCACAGTTCCCTTCAAATCAATCTTGACATTGACAAAATTAATCTTGACATTGACTAGTTTTAAGGGCAGCATTTGATAAGAAATAAAATCTCATTTTATAACACATTTTAAACATTGTGTCTAATAGCTCTCAATATAAAACTTTTAGTCATTTCCTCCTTGAGAAAAATGAAAATATGTATCCTTTTCCAGACTTCGTAAGCCATGTGAGTGTGACTGACCGAGACAACATCCTGTGTGACGAAGACGTGCGATACTACGGCGGTAACAACACTGAGATCCAGAGTCTGGAGGCGTCAGTTATGGAGAACCCTCAGAATACACAGCTCTGGCTTAAACTGGCTGAGAGGAAACTTGCAGCAGAGAAGTAAGTACTTGTTTCAGTCTGATTAAAATCGACCTTGTTCCGAGGATTAAATTTGCAAAATTATGCATCTACCGGGATACGAACAAGTTCTGTTGATTCCTCTCCACAAGGTCTGAGAACACCCCGTATAGGCGCATGTTCCGAACCAGTTTAACACAGCCAAAGCCCTGTCAAATAGCTGACCAATCACAACGTAGTTTTTAAACGGTCACTGTTTTGAAGGCATTCGGAACAGACCAAATGATAGCTGTTTGGAGTTATCTGCCCCTAGCTTCTCGCACCGAAAGCATTTGTTGGTCATCTTTTGATTGGCTACTTGAATTGCGCTCGAACAAGTGAGTCTACGGGCTGTTATCAGACGGTTTGGCGTTGAACCTACGACCGATATGAGTTCGTATCCGGGTAGATGCACTATTTTGCAATTTTTATTCCACGGAAAACCGTCTATTTTAATCAGACTGGTACTTGTTTTATACACTATTTATCACGTGAAATTAATAATGGTATCAGTGCTTCATAATGCAGTGGTAAGGGCATGAGAACTCAAGGAGAAGTTAGAATACTCAAGTTAAATTAGGTGATAACTCTGTGACCACCCTGTGAGACCTTCGTGATTGCTATATGAGAACTCCATGAGAAGTTGATGAGAACACTTTGAGAATTCTGTGAGAACTCTGTAAGAGATGTTCTCTTTCTGTGAGAACTCCATGAGAACTATTTGAGAACTTGGCAAGAATTCTGTCTATGTGAACTTGGGAGAACACTGATAATTCAGTCTGTGATCACTCGGTGAGAACTCTCAGAGAACTGTGTGATGCTAGCGATAGAACTGAGAACTGTATGTCGCATTCTAATAATTTTCATATCATTGTGATGCCAGACCTCTTGTCTTCAATTCCGTATATAAATTTAATTTTTTCGTTTCGTATTTATGATATTATGACAAAGACAATCTTTTGTAAGTAATAGAATAAAAACTAAAAATCATAGAAAATTCATTCAAAGTTGTGGGTGTGAATTAGCCTTTTGTGTACGGGTGCCGCGACTTGAATTTGTATTGAACGCCCGTATATAGTCCGTTTTCGCGATGTAGATGTGATATATTTCGTAAAAACGGTACCGGAATCGCCGCCTAGAAATTCCGCCAGCAGAGCTAATTAGTGCCTAAGCCAAAATACTGCTGCAAGCTGGAGGATCTGTAAATTCCGCCACAGGGGCTAAAATGGGTAAAATAGAAATACGCAACGTAAGGGTTAATAATCAAATACAGCCCCAGAGAACTCCAATAGAACTTAGTGAGAACTAAGTGTGAACACTATGTTAGAACTCCATGATCATGAGAACACACAGTGTATTGTGAACAATATGAAATCTGTTATGTCTGCCTCCACAGATAATAACATCTTTTTCAATGTATAAGTAAAGACCAGAGTTCTAATGAAGGGGAGATATAGATAACTCGTCTTCTTATTCATCGTCTAAATTGTATTTGGTCGTATTAGAGTCTTGGGGAAAAAATTACTAAGATATTTGTAAATTGAATTCAATTTATCATGCTTATGAATCGACCAAAGCTTCTTTATGTACCAGTATGAGAAACATTTCATTTATCTGGGGAAAAAAACGTTAAAATATCCCAAATGTTGATTCCATGCCAAATTATACTTCAATACTTCCAAATAAAACAACAAAAATATAACTGACACGGACACCTAAACAAACAAACACAATGCAGGTTAATTACCAATGTTATACATTCATGGATTATAAAAACAAACACGACACCTATACAGAGACATGCCATATATTTGCATTGTGAATGAAACAAATGTTATGTGTTGTACACGAAACCCATGAGACTGGCCATAACATGTAAGAGATTGCCCACAATTTCTCCGGTTCGGAGGTATTCGAGGTTGCAAATGAACATGCCTGGTTTGTTTTCTCAAGTTGGGAGGTAGCGAAAATATCTTTCCGTGTGAGAAAAACTTTGAGCTCAGATCACTTATCGGTCTCCTGAAAGGGTCTTTGAGAGATTTTATGAATGCTTCGGAGAGGAGAATGTACTTGAATGCATTCCAGCATGTGTGTTAGGCATGTTTGATATTCTATAGTCCGGGGAAACAGGTGGCCACACTTGCCAAACCCAACATGACATTTTCATCTGGCACCGGTTAAATTGCCTTACTTTCACACTTGACTTTTAAAATTCATTTTCGGACTTGTCAATTTAGAGGAAAGTGACTTTGGCAGTTTTTATCCTATGTGTTTTTTTAAATGATGTAGGAATTGAGATTGAATGTAGGTCTGTTGATCAGAAATTATTTTTATAAAATTCGGAAATTATTCTTATTTATGCATTTAATGCCTTTGTATGATACTTTTATTTATAGTAAGAAACGTTCTTAAAATGTTAAAATTCTAAAATTTAAATTTGATTCTTGATATTTACAAAAAAGTTTAATGATATTTCAATCCTATAAAAAATACAGTAAGGGAAATCAACTTGAGCAAATGCTATTTACATCATGGCAGCTATATAATAAGTTATAATTTTAAAACTTAGCATTTGAACTGGCATTTACTCCAGCCTTTCAGGTCCTTTGCAGAACAAATTCTATATTCTAAAAGTGAAAACGATTTCAAGAATACAAATTTTATCCTGAATCTTAATGACTTTGCCATATCCCTGTAGAAATTCTGATGAGCTTGCAAATCAACGGAAATTGGTCATAGTAAAAGGAAAGTGAATGATATTTTCAAAATGCTATTAATTTTACTTATCTTGAGATTGAACGATAATGTGGCACTTTCATTAAAGAAAGTTATTTTTGTCGCAAATCCATTTTAGCGATAAACAGCATGGCATGTTTAGTCAATCAATTTCAAACGGAACATGCCAATTATATCGTCCATGTCAACATTTGGAATGCAGTAGATCATCTTTCCTTAACAATTTAGTTCATTCAGCGTTTTAGCTAATTAACACCTATTCCATGCCTTAGTGTGTTTCTAATAAAAGGTGCAATTTCGTTATCTTATTTTAATGTTTATGAGTTGAGAGATTTTTTGGGATAAAGAGTTAGGTGATAGTGTTGCTTGTTTCTTTCTTGGGAACGTCAGTTGCTGCCGTCAATCAAATCTGCAATTAGCAAGCTTTCTATTGATGTGTCTTATGTCAAAGGTTTCTCGACTTTCGGGACGACAACTTGAAGAGCCTTGTCAAAACTTTTTCTTGGTTTGAGAACAGATTTTGGGATAGTCCAGAGCAACTTTTTTGTCTAATTATTTCCTCGTTAACATAACTGCAAAGGTAATTAGAGAATTTAAGAAATAAAGATATTTAAAGTTATTTTGAAATCTTTCGTAAATGTTGCAGTTTTACTGTGCATTCAGTTTTATACCATTCAATGGGCTACTGAATTTGCTGGCAAGTTTATGAAGTAAAAAATAATTGAAGTAGTAGATTGAAGATTACTGATCAATTCATAATTAATAAGGGGTGGGGTTTGATTCAGGCCAATGGCTCAGTAACTGTGTCTTTAGTCTTAAATGAGAGGACAGGAGCATTTTCTGGATAACAACTTCTTTAATGTGAAAATACATGACGTTTTGGAGTATATACTTCATCAGATGGTATATAAGGATATAATTATACACAAGGGGTCGGACTATATACTCGCTGCTTCATGTGGAATGTAAGATTATAATTATTACCTTACAATTGACCTGATGAAGGTAGTTTAAACTCCGAAACGTGTTTTTTCACATTAAAGGTACATCCATTGTGTTGGGGGGCGGGATAGCGCAGTGGTTAGTGCGTTCGGCTTCGGATCAAGAGGGGTGGTGTTCGAATCCCGCCAGGGGCATGGCAACTTTGTCTGCAGTAGAGAACTGTTCTACACGCAGTAAGGTTTGGGTGCAATTCTACCCTGAATTTCAGCGTAGTACCACCCATGGTTCGCTAGTTCCAGCCGATGCTCGCAGGTTTCACCGCAATGCATAGCCACATGGCGTTGTGGGCTTTCTCCCTGCCATAATATTAGCAGCCGCGATATAAGTGAAATACTCTTGAAAGCGGCGTTAAACCTCAAATCACCTCACCTCACCTCCATTGTGTTGTTGGGGGTTAAATAATCCAAACGTTATAAATGGTCTTATTTTATCGGGAAGTACCAACTGTTACTGAAAACTACCATTTTGATGATACTCTACTTAGTATATTGACGATATGAACGTAAAAAGTATTGATTTCTGATAGAAAACCGGACAATGCACCGCGTGTGGCGCGCGCCACTGAGTCAAACGTAATTTTATTTCAACCAGACAAAATAACTTATTTGGGTTGATAATGTTCAATAGGTCATATAAATACTGTGAATGTAAATAGGACGTGCACTTTCGGTTTCTGCACATGCATAATGATGTTACTCGATATTAATTGGAAACTAATAATTTTGATATATTTTGCGATTGGGGATGAATATGCAAGCTGAGTGAATTTGTTTGTTTTGTAAACAGCACATATGGTGTGTTGGAACGTATTAAAGCCAAATGAAAGTTTATGAAACACAATGGATGAAAATCTTCCTGTTCTTATGTATGCTACGTCCAAACCCCCATCAAGATTTTATTGAGAGGGCTCTTTTGGAGCCTTCAACATTTTATTTTTGTGCATTATGTGAAATAAAGAAAACGTTTTGTTCACTAATTTTACAAGTAATAATATACATTTATTTTTACAGAATATCCACAAAATTTATTTTTTTACAAGTAATAACATACATATATTTTGATAGAATATCCACACATTTACCCATAATTAATTTCTTTACTGACATTGATCTTTACTTGCAGCAGTTCAGAAGCAAACCTGGACCAGGCCCTGAACGTTCTAGCTCGCGGTCTGGAGGCCAATAGAGAGAGCTCCGTCTTGTGGCACCGTTACCTGACACTGTATCGGCGACACCGTGACTCAGCCGACCTCCCCGTCCTCTGTCAGATGGCGCTCCAGTATGCTCCGTCCTACCAGATCTGGCAACTGGTGAGTTGGGTCGTGATTATTCTATTGAACATGTCAGATACCATTATTATTTGCAGTGAAAAATTCGGCTGAGGGGTGGGGTCGGGATAGCGCAGTGGTCAACCCGTTGAGGTTAGGACCAAGAGGTTTGTGTTTGAGGAGCATGGCAACTTTGTCTGCAGTAGAGAACTGTTCTACATGCAGTAAGGTTACGGTGCAATGCTACACTGAATTTCAGCGTAGTACCACCCACGGGTCGCTAGTTCCAGACAATGCTCACGGGTTTCACCGCAATGCATAGCCATATAGTTGTGGATTTTCTCCCTGCAATAATACCAGCAGTAGTAATATATAGATGATATCTGTTTTTCTTGACTAATACCATGTTTATCTCATCGAGTGAGGCCAGCAGCCACGAGTGAAAATATATAACTTTTCTACCTCACGAGATGAGATAAACATGGTATTTGTCAAGAATTGACGGATATTCTATTTATTATATATTATATATGGATATTATCCATGTAATTACGTCCGAAAAGGGTCGTTTTCACGCCAAGCGGCCGCAAGGAACAGCCCGTCACCACAGTCACCACAGTAACACTGTGACGTCATAAGCCAAATCGCCTCGCGAGACCATTGTTTTATGACGTCAAATTATATCAGTCACTGTTCGCAGTGAAAATATAAGTTATTTTCACTGTAGCTTGATAGACAGTTTATTTCACTTATAAATCCCAGTATTTCACTGCTCATCATATAATAAAAGTGAATAACTCTTGAAAGCAGCGTTAACCCCCAACTGAGCTCACTGGCTGGTGGGGCAGGGTTCTAACAAACACATTTCTGGATCCACATGTGTATACTGTGACTACAATATTTGTGCTCACCTGTGCTTAGTGAAGTTTCAGTTTCTATTGACGGAATGTTGGTCGACAGTGCATTTACAGTGGTAATTGCAAAAGTGCACATATAGAGATTATTACCCGAGGAAATGTGTCATATGACTTTTACGAAACGAGTGTGAATTTGTGTATTGCCCGAGCGAGAGCGAGGGTTATACATAAATTTGCATGAGTTTCGTAAAAGTCATATGGCTCATTTTTTAGTGTAATAATTTCCGTATTACCCAATCTACTCCCATTTGAATCGGGTAAAAATAGCCAGGAAACGGCACACATCTCTTGCAACGGCAAGCTACAGTGACGTCACAAACCATTGTTTTCTGACGTCACAGACGGGATGTTTCGGTGAAACAATGGTTGCTAGGCAAACATGATACGTGCATATGTGCTCGTATCGAAAATATTAACTCGGTTATTTCCAAACATATGGGTAATAAACTGAAAATATGACACAAGTTATGTTCACCATATTGTTTATAACATGGTTGTATCGATGGCGGGAGCGGGATAGCGTAGTGATTAAGGATAAGTTAGTTTGTCTGCTGTAGAGAACTGTTTTACATGCAGTAAGGTTTGGGTGCAATACTTCACTGTATTTCAGCGCATTACCTCCCATATTTCCTAGTTCCAGTCAATGCTTGCAGATTTCATTTCCCTGCAATAATACCAGCAGCCAAGATGTGAAAAACTCTTGAAGATGGCATTTAAACCCCATTTCACCTCACCTCATGTGCTGGATGTGGCAAACATTT
The DNA here is from genome assembly GCA_936450465.1 of Gibbula magus. Classification (NCBI taxonomy): domain Eukaryota; kingdom Metazoa; phylum Mollusca; class Gastropoda; order Trochida; family Trochidae; genus Gibbula; species Gibbula magus. The sequence goes on along the minus strand of OW388293.1, from coordinate 58,312,165 downwards.
GGTTGACCTAGTGATCCAAAGACCTGTAGTAAAATAAAACATCCGTTAAAGAAGTTATCAGCGAAAGCATATTCTTCACCACTTTCCTCAATTTATCATGTGTGGAAAATCTATGGACGGTTGAACCAACAACTGGTTAAGTTAAATAAATACATTTTCAAACAAAATTGAATTCAAAAACACTATTTTCACTGTCCTCATTCTGTTTTCAATGAAAATTTAATTTTGAGATAATTTTAACGTTTTTATATATTTCATACCTTTGAAACCACCTGTTTTTATACAAAACAGCCTTTCTCTTCATTTCGATGTCTGACATGACAGTTTTAAATCAAAATCTACTTCTCAAATGGCAGTATCTTTTCCACATCTTTGTTTTTTGACGTACATAAACCCCCTTGTATACCATGCATGAACACGAGATCGTTAATCAAGGGTGTGACTGAAACTGGGAAATATTTCTTAGGAAAAAGGAACAAGAAATTCTCCAATGTAATTTTAGATGAGATAGCATCATCAAAGATAAGTTATGTATTTATGCATATTTCTAAGGAAAAAGGAACTTCTCCAGTGTAATTCAGCAATTCTCATAATTTTATATGAAATAGCATCATCAAAGATAAATTGTATATTTATGCATACTTCATGCCCTAGAATTTGTCCTAAAGTCTTACATATTGGTCTTTCGATGATCCATTATAATCAATGATTAATCAGTTACCCCTCCGGATGAGATGATCGATTGCTGAAGTTCATAATCGATAATAACCAATAATAAACAAATCCAGGAAAATTACTATTTGCATGACTTTAAAGGGGCAATAGCACGTTTTTTGCAAATTTTATTTTTTTAAATTTCATATTTATAATGATAGTTTATGACATTTATATTTACTTTAGAGGGTATAACATCTTATTACACCAACAAATTATCCATAGTGGTAATAAAGGTGTTGCGTATGAAGCAAAAATTGCATGGCGGCCATTTTATTGTGAACACATTTTTAGCTCATCTGGCCTGAAAGGCCCGATGGGCTTATGGCATGGGATGGCGTCCGTCCGTCCGTCCGTCCGTAAACTTTTCGCTTTTTCGACTTCTTCTCCAGAACCAATGACTCCAGAGAGCTGAAATTTAATGTACAGACTCCTTGGCTGAAGGGGATACTAAATTGTAAATTTGGTGACCCTGTGACCCCAAATGTGGGTCACAGGGGTCATAACCTTAAAAGCTATTTTCATCTTCTTCTCCAGAACCAATGACTCAAGAGAGCTGAAATTTTATGTACAGACTCCTTGGCTGAAAGGGATTCTAAATTGTAGATTTTGTGACCCTGTGACCCCAAGTGTGGCTCACAGGGGTCATTACCTAAAAAAAAACTATTTTCATCATCTTCTCCAGTCCAAATGAACGTAGAGAGCTGAAATTTTATGTACATACTCCTTGACTGAAGGGGATTCTAAATTGTAAATTTGGTGACAGTGAGACTCCAAATATTGGGTCACAGAGGCAATGACCTAAAATGCTATTTTCATCTTCATCTCCAGTCCCAATGGCTCAAGCGAGCTGAAATTTTATGTACAGACTCCTTGGCTGTAAGGGATTCTAAATTGTAAATTTGGTGAGTCTGTGACCCCAAATATGGGTCACAGAGATCATAACCTAAAAGCCTATTTCAGTTTACAGCATCTTTCTGAGATTATATGTGCACTTCAATCAGTAATTAGGTAAGGGAGGTAATTTTAAAGAAAACAGCTGAGTTAAAGGCATTTCATCTTTCTGATGTGAGAGTTCTAACATGTGCTTTGAGAATATAATATGTCTGATGAAAAAGAAATATTTAGAATTAAAAACTTAGAAATGGAGGTCTAACAAAAATTATAAGTCATATTTTATCTTTGTCTCACATTTCACATATGAGTAATTATTTGTATTTTGCAAGTGAATTTGCTGATAAAGGTACACAAGTCTAAAAGTATTCTAAAGACTTAATACAGAATCTTTTATTAAATCTAATATTATGTTCTTTGTAATTTAAGAGTAAATAATGGAGTTTTTTAATATCTCATGATATTGTGTAATTATTTGGAGAATTAATTAATTAATTATTGAGAATTTCCAGTACGAGTCAATTTGGTATACCTTATTTATATCATATTTTATACTTTATATCTGATTTAGTTTTCTCTTAACTTTGCAGTTAATTTTATTCAATAGGAACAAGAAATGAGATAGATGTTTACATCATGGACATGTTTAATGTGAATCTATTTGAAATGAGAACTATTGAATACCCTTTGAAGGAATAACTTGAAGAGGAATTAAAATTTTTCATTTTACATGAGATATGTGAACTGAATATGACTAGTGATGACTGGTGATAACATAGGACTATAAAAGAAGTAGCTATCTGAGATTGTGACATCACACCTATTTTCATCATCTTCTCCAGTACAGAAAAATAATTAATTGTAGGAAAAACTGCATCTAACATATAAATTTTACTGGCTGTGAGTTCAGTGTCTGCATGTTATGTAATTGCATTGTGTTGACCTCTTCCTGGCAGAAGAATGAAAACTGATAGTTACACAGAGGTTTCAGGTTACTTCAAACTACTGTGCAGCACTGTGTTATCATAGACTGTGCGTGAGACTGCTTTAGTCTTCCACTGACTCTAAAAAAGAATTTATTCATAGAATATCACCATTTTATCAAATATTGAAAAGGAGCCTATAAGAAATGGTGAAAAAGAATTTACTAAAAAAAATTCACCAATTTATTAAGTATTGAAATGGAGCCTATGAGAAATGGGATTTTCAAAAACTGAGGCTCCTATTCATTATGTAATAAATGTTGGTATTGCCATAATGCAATTAAGAATTAAAACAATATAATGCAAAGGTGTATGATATTCATAACGAATGTTGATTTATGTGTAACCAATTTTGATAATAATTAACAGGGGTCATGACCTAAAAAGGTTTTTTTCATTTTCTTCTACAGCCCCAGGCCATTATTGCAATAGCTTACAGTGGTGAATTGTATGCAAAGAATTGTACCCGGTATATTCATTATTATATAATGTGTGTACGATCTTAAAAAATAGTATGATCTCTCCACCACATTATTATATGTTTGATACCAGCAATTTATTTCCAAGCTTTGTGTTACTCTTTCAACACATATATATAGCAGATTGGCAAAGTTATGGTAACAAAATATTTTTAAACTGCTTTAATCGTTTCACTACCTAGATTCTTATTACTACATTCCATTATCTGACCATTGCTATAAAGTCCACTCCATAACATACCCCACTTATTATCTCCTGATGAGCTACAGAGGCCATGGCTCTATTTTATTATTTCGAATGACAAAAACGATTCCCACAGCTTTACGGAACCATGTACACACATTTTTTAACTTGATTTTCTGAAGTGGGAATGATGTTTTACTATTCAGTATTGGTGACATTATTTTTCTAATACATTTCATCGACATATTTCAGCGAAAAACGTGCTACTGCCCCTTCAATACAAACTAAAACCATAAAAGAACATTATTTTTCTGTCTTAGTGTTTATTTCCAGGACATCTTGTACTTGATCACTAGAAGTCTTACACTATAACAAACACATTATCTTGTTGATTAATATCTATTAGGAGGATTTTATTTAACCAATTGTTAATCAATGATTTTTTGGCTTGATCAATCCGATTGTAACCGATGATCGATTATGAAATCCAAACTGATTTCCAACATTTGCGTGACCATAAACTTGATTTAGTGATTTAGACTTTTGATATTTCACATGTGCATCCATTTTGATGAAACATTTCAGATGAGGTGACAAATATTTACCTTGTTGACTTTGACCTTAGCGAAGGGAGCCTTTTCTAAAAACTTGGTCATCACTGTTGACCCAAGTATAAATTATGCATATATTGTTTTTAGTCAAAATGTATAACATAAGTGACTAAATAAATATTTATTTATTTTGTTAAAGTAGTTATATTTAGACATGGTTAGAGCTATTTCATGAACATTTTCGGATGATTTTTCAAATTTAGGCGTTAATCATGATTGCATCAGTTCACTCGCATCATATTAATTATCTCGGCTAATGTCTGGGATTTATAAATTCTTTCTGTAATATAACATTCCATTTTATCTCATAAATTTCAACCTCGTTCAAAAGGCACAATGATATTTCACACATTCCAAAGACTATGTAGATATAATCAGTTATTTATGTTTTCGAAATTCAATTTACCAGATGTTTTGAGTTTTAGATTACAGTAATCACTGACCTTTTTTGATCTTCAACAAAAAATAAAGCTTCTAGATGACATCCGTACAGCGTTTGTTATGTCAGTAATGTAAACAGATTTGTTCAGAGAAAATTTACAGAAGAACTGGTATGATTTGTTTGGACATTTTAAGGAGAAGCTTTATCTCTATTTGTACAATATGTATTAACTGATTAGATAATTTCTTTCAAATACAAACATTTCAGTGCTGTTATTGTTGAGTTGTGATCTAATTCGGTTAATTTTGAATTTGTCAACATTACCATGTTTATTTTCAATTTAAATAATTGTTTTGACAACCTCTACCACTTTTTGTGTGTTAATACCCATTCATAATACCCATCAAATTTTTATTCCAAAAATATTGCTTCAATTTTGCTTTTATTTTATTTTCTAATGTAAAATCATTGAATACTCTGCCCGATCAGTATAAATTAATAAATATTTGATAAAAATACATTGATTTACAGTAAGGTCTGAGCAGAGTTGAACTGGTCAAAGAGCTTGTTTAAGAAGAGTTGTCTCCCTTTGGTCACTCTCTGACCATCTTTTTCTCTCTAGTTTTGAACCCCGTTAGATTAATGTTTGTTTATGTGTGCCTCAGGGACCAACCTCCACTTGTTTACAATTGGATATTATCTGTGGACATTAGGCTAAATAAATGGACAATAAAAGAACCATTACATGAAGAAAAGGGTGTAAGTTGGTGAGAGATAATTTGTATAGATGTCCGATAACCTGAGGCACACACTCATAGCTCGTTAATGAGATTTGCAGCTTCAGATTGTGCTTTTTATAACAGATTTGATTTCATGGTATTTTGAACTTCTAGAAAGAGATATATGGACAATGTCAAGTTTATTTTATTGCCTTGTATTAGTGATTTAGATCTGCTTGATACTAGATGAACTGAAATTAAGAACTTTATCATAGTTGTAAAATCTTTATTTCTATAAAATGGATTATTTGTTCATTAAAGGTGAAAATGATCTTTAATTTTTCAGCTGAAATTAATGTGGGTAATGATAACAGTATGATTGTTGTGTTTATTGAATCATCTCGTGATTTTTGCACATTTGTATTTATAAGCAACACCATCTGTGATTCAGTAAATACAGCTGAAGTTTGCACGTTTCATAATGATGTTACAGCCTTTCCTCCTTCTATTTTGTAATCAATCCAATTAAACTGAACTTTTCTAAAAAGCAACATAAAAAATAAAATGCATTGTTATATAGTATTGTTAAATTGAAATTTTGAAGAAAAGTTGAAACAAAAATTGAAATCATCTAAATAGGATAAATAGGAGCCTGTGAGATCTCTTAAATAAAATGAAGCTTTTCAGACTTTGCAAAATGTGAAAAGCTTGTTGTAACTATCGTAAACCTACCAACTTATTAAACTCATTCTTGGCACTGGAGCTACAATCCAAGTTCAGAGGTTAAAAGAGCTTAGAACTTAGAGCTTAGAACTATTTCCGTACGTTTGTAATAGTTGATGGATTTCTCATGTTCTTTGCTGAAAAGTACCAGGAAGCACACAGACGTAATGCAGTGAGTCTTGTTGTGAAGGTGAAGAACTGGTCAAGTGTCAGTACGTGTCCAGCAGTGCTGTAGACAAACTGACCAGCACGAGGTCCAGATTAGAAACAACAGATCACTGACCGGTCTCGTGTCCGACTGAGATTATTTCGGGGGAGTGTTTGTCCAAATCTGACCATTGTTGATGAACCTTCTGCGTTCACTCAGATGATTGCAGAAATTTGGTTTAGAAACCTATGTCATATCTTATGGATTTGTTAGCTATTTCGGGGCGGGATAGTGCAGTGGTTGGGGCGTTCTGCTTCGGATCAAGGGGTCCGGGGTTCAAATCCCACCAGGAGGACGGCAACTTTGTCTGCAGTAGAGAACTGTTGTACATGAAGTAAGGTTTGGTCGCAATGCTACACTGAATTTCAGAGTAGTACCACCCATGGTTTGCTAGTCCCAGCAGATGCTGGCAGGTTTCACATCAATGCATAGCTACAATGGTGTTGCAGGCATTCTCCTCCAATGATACTAGCAGCCGTTATTTAAGTGAAATACTCTTGAAAGCGGCGTTGAACCCCAACTCCCCTTACCTGTCAGCTATTGTTCATGCAGTCTGAGATTTGAAGTGGTATACGTACTAGCGCACATACTGAAAATATGACATGAGTTATGTTCAACCATATTGGTTATAACAAGATTTCTGTACATAATTATTGCTAATGTTGGAAACTTGTTTATGCCATTTCTCCACCCTGTCGATCATTGACAAGCTTTAAGTTCTCACGGATGTCAAATATATTTATTTTTCATCTCGACGTTTATACACTGTGTTCTTCAATGAATGAGAACTTCAAGGAGATGTAAGCCTTCACTGTTACCCAACAAAAAGCAAGTCATAGTTGTACAGAACTGAGAAAAGTATTGTAGAGTTATTGTACCAATGGAAAGTGAGATGGGAGCTCAAGCGTGTAAGCTGCAATTGAGGACATCTATACACATCTTGCTGCAATTACAGCATTTATTTCAATAGTTGGATATCTTTACAAAAACTGAGTAACAATTCAGAGCCTCTCTGACATAAAGGAAGCATATGATGAAAAGTAAACCCTTAACCCTTATATAAGTGTTCAGTAATCCGTTTACAGAGTAATGATATGTCTTGGGATTCAATGTGCATTGAAATTGTGCAATGTAAATAGACTTTGTGAAATTAATTATTTAGTTCGTTTACAGATTCTCCTACCAGTTTTGAAGAAAAAAACTCTGCTCCCCCAAATACAAATGTGCATTGAAATTATTGATATTAATGATAATAAAAATAATAGTCTATTTACAGTGGATATATCCAATGCACATTGCATGCTCAAAGCACTGACCGACATTTTATGCTCCCGGAGGCGAATACAACCGGTCGCCTGTTCAAGGTTCGAATTCAGATTACCATCGTATCATACCAGGTACCCATTTTACTGCTGTTCGGACAGAGGCACACTTTGAACTAAGTCACTTACTTCCCCAGGGTGACACCACAAGTCTCTCAATTCATGTCTCAGTGTGGGCCAGGAAATGACCCTTCAAACTCAGTTTATGGAGTCAAATGTTTTAAATGGTGTAAATATATCAAGTTGTACTGACTTTTGCTGAAAATTGTCAATTTAATTCTAGTTCATTCATTATGACGACAATATAAAGGTCAAAGTCGTGATTTTTTATTTAAAAAAACCCAGACAATGGCATGCACCAATTTGTCAAACGTAATTCTGAAAACTTGCCCTCAGCTGACAAAAGTACAAATTGTGGGTTGGTAATGTTTAATAAGTCATACAGCTACTGTGCATATAAATGGGACGTGTAATTTTGGTGTCTCCACATTTGAAAAGGCTGTTGATCATTTTAATTTGAAACAAGAAATTATACTTGGCGATAGGGTGTGAATAAGTCTGTCATCGAGACCCTAAAGCAAAATATTCAATTAAAGACCAGCCCAGTCTACATTATAGCAAGTCTAGATTCTTCAGCTCTAGAAAACAAGGCATCTTTATGACTCAAGTTTGTTTATTTGAATTGCTTCTAAAATATTGTTGTTGATAAGAACAAAGTTGCTTCTGATACTAAATGTTAATCTATGTGTAAATAAGTCAAGTGAAATTATTTGAAATTAAATCAGCTGATGTGGTCTTTTGCATAAAAGCCATGCAAATACAATATTATGAAAAATTCTCAATGGCTCTTTGAATTTACACAAGGAGAATATGTACTCCTTACTTAAAACTGCAAGGAGCTGATAAATTCAGAACAAATTACATGAACTTGCTGTTTTTGTACACACCAAATACTTATATCCTCAACTATCATACATATATCTCTTATCTTACGTTCATCTCAAGTGTTCTATCCACAGCTGTGCTATAAGTGTCTAATATGAAGATATTTGGGGAGATCAAAAGCTGTTTTGGCCAGGTTTGGTCCTAAGTTATCCAATGTTTATGAGAAATGAAGTGGATGGGAGTGATTGGTTTGGAATAGATTGAAGTGCGGAGTACTTCTGGTTACAAGAAAGTGTTTGTGTTTCGTTATATGAAAACAAATCATGATATTTGGTCAAAAATAGTACCATTAATTAGCTGCTATCACTAATTCTAGTAAGTTGGTTAGATGAGTGTTTAAGATTTAAGATATGGTTTAATAGGAGAAAGGTTGTTTTGAGTTTTATAAAGAGGAGTATTGATATTCATAACAAATTGTTTTCATTTTGGTAACTTTGGGAACAACTTCTGTGTTAATCTTCATGAAGTTGTGATATACAGAGACCCTGTATAAAATTGTTTCTGCATCAAGGGATTGAAAGTAAGTCAGATACGACTTTGGATCAAGATGTCCGGGGTTCGAATCCCGCCAGGGGCACGGCAACTTTGTCTGCAGTAGAGAACTATTCTACACGCCGTAAGGTTTGGGTGCAATGCTACGAATTTCAGTGCAGTACCACCCATGGTTCGCTAGTTCCAGCCGTTGCTCGCAGGTTTCACCGCATTGCAAGGCCACATGGCGTTGCGGGCTTTCTCCCTGCACTAATACTAGCAGCCGTGATATAAGTGAAATACTCTTGAAAGCGGCGTTAAACCCTAATCACTCTCCATCACTTGCCTTTCTGTATTTCATTAGATTTTCTGTGCTACTGTAGCAGTTCACACTATCAAGTTCAGTTAAAACAAGCAATGCAAGTCGGAAAAGGTAGCAAAATTCAGTAGGGTTGGGTACCAGGAAAATTTCAGTACCACGGTATACCTATTTTTTTTTCTCCCAAGTACTACAGTATTTACCACAATATACCGTGCTTGAAATGAATAGGATCAGGTTATGCATACCGGTAAAATACAGGTAGAATTGTTCCAGATGTCTTTTTCAGAACTCAGAATAATAGAATACCAAAAATTAAGAATTCCAAAGTAGATAAAATCATTTTAGTTTTTTTAAGGAATATCAGCATATCAACACGAGACCAATCAGTTAGCAAATTGCAGACACTTTCGTTAGAGATGTATTACATTCAGATTACTGCATCAGATAACAACAGTTTAAAGAACCATTTAAAGAATGGTAAGATATTAAATTTTTCTGACAAATATCATCCTGAAAAAATTAATGTTTTCCAATAATAAAAGAACCCGGTTTCTCCAACGTACAGTGGTACGTACCACTTCATTGAAAAACCATGGTTTTCCGGTATACCTGTAAAAACCACCCATCTCTAAATTGCAGCAGGGTTTGCATAAGCCAGTCATGGAATCTGGCATAGGTTATTCCTTGTGTGAGCAGTTTGGTTAATAGTTATTCCTTAAACTTTATCTGCTGAGTGTTTAGTGCCATGTCATTGACTGTTAAGAGTCTAAGGGGCAACAAAGGGGTTAATCAAAGAAGGCATTTCTTGCTTTGAAAATGTTTATACCCACAAAATTCCTTGCCAATATACTTTTTTTTCCAACTTTACAAAGTTCTTTACAACTTTTTTTGTCTTAGCAAAGAAAATAGCATTGATATCAAAATAATGTCATATACACATATACACACCACATAGTGAGGAAATTCTCTCAATCACAAAAACTAAACCATTGATACCATGTGTACACAGTAAAGACTTTATTGACAAAGAATACACCATCGGTACCACCTGTAAGCAGTGAGTAATTCTGAATTTCTCATCATCTGTAGTAGTTGATCCATAAAGCCGCCAGGACGAGCAATCAGCAATCCGTACAATCCATGAACCACATGTAGAAGCTCCTGCTGTCCCCAGCAGACGCGAAAACTGCTAGGAGCAGACGCCAAAACAAACAGGAGAGTTCCGGGTGAAACCCCTTCAAGGGGATGCCCCTTTCTTGTCTGTGAGTGCGAAGAGTCTGCCGTGATATGAACCTCGACTACCGCCCTCCCTTCTGGTGCAAATTACCTTATAATAGCAGATAATGTTTTCCTCACCCTTCCTCACATCAGTGTAGGACACCTTAGCTGAAAGAACTGCCTTTCTCTCTCTCCCCTGACATTGATGTATGAAATCATAGAACAAAGTCTTTCTATTCCATGTGCCAATCTGATTTTGTTGGTGTCAATCATTATTAGAGTCTATAAGGGTGCTAACCCTTACGTTGCGTATATATATTTTACCCTTTTTAGCCCCTGTGGCGGAATTTACAGGCTCGCAGCTCGCAGCAGTAGTTTGAGCTTAGGCACTAACGAGCTCTGCTGGCGGAATTTCCAGGCGGCGATTCCGGTACCGTTTTTACGAAATATACCGCATCTACATGGCGAATACGGGCTATATACGGGCGTTGAATACAAATTCAAGTCGCGGCACCCGTACACAAATGGTTGCTTTATACCCGCATCTTCGAATTATTTTTTTACGATTTTTCTTTACTTTTCTATTACTTTGTAAAGATTGTCTTTAATTCGGGCCTTATAACATCATGAATTTGGAGCGCGCTACTGAAATTTTTATATGGACTTGAAGACCAGATGTTTGTCTTTACAATGATATAAAAAATATTAGAATGCGACCTATGGTTATAATTCTATTGTCATCTAAAGTTTGTCTTTATTTCCAGCTTCATGAAATCAAAACTCCTGAGCGCGCATATTGCGAAATTTATATGTGCTTGTAGATAGTTTATTCCTCTTTACAATGACGTAAAAATTATTAGAATACGACTTATGGTTCAGAAAATATAACCAACCAAAGGAGAGTGACGCTACCCCGACAGTACCACGTGAATGGTCCCGACGCGCACCAATTTACTGGCACTGCTTGGTCCCCCCGGGACTGTGCTAATTACAGTACCGTTACCTCCTCGAGACCTCCTCGAGACCTCCTCGAGGGTGCCAGAGCCGAGCGCGCGTGGAACTAATGGGTACTAATGAGCACAGCATACACTAATCACCGCGGCGAACGCAATACATGTTGCGCGGTGTAAAGTTTGTCTTTATTTCCAGCTTTATAAAATCGTAAATTATTTCGCGCGCATGCGAAACACGTATGTACTTGAAGACAATTTATTCCTCTTTACAATGATATAAAAATTATTGGAATACGTCAAATGGTTCGCAATATATGAAGAGCGTAAGGAAGGCACCCCCAGTACTTAGAAAATTCATTTTTGAAAAACTAACTTTTTGCGACATCTGGCGCATCATTTGCCGCATGTTTATTTTTCGCTGCGCATATACATATGATACATGGAATTGAAGACAATTTATTGCTCTTTACGATGATGTAAAAAGAAAAAAAATGCGCAACTTCGTTCGGAAGCTATAGCGTGCCAAATGAAGGTACCCTCGGTACTTTGAGGCAACTTTTTGACTATCGCGCATATCGGGGCACGTGCCGCAACTTTAGTTTTTCGTGCGCATGTATAAATTTTATATTGAATCAAAGCCGAATCTTTCCTCTTTACCCCATGTAAGTTTTATGAAAATCGGCCACCCGGTTCAGCATTTATGGGTGTTTTTTTATGATGCGGTTCTGGCTGAACTTCCAATGAAAGCTCGCATTCACTTTCTCTGTCTCTTTGATAAAATAAAGAATATTTTATTTGCAATGACATGTATTACAATGAAATTACAATGCATTTATGTACAAATATACACAATATTTACCTGCGGTTGTGCGCAGAACAGCTTTAGGGACCTAACAAGGTATGTATATAATGTGTATATACTAGTCCACACTTCGGCTCTCTTTACTTTCAATTTTCTTCTTCTTCATTCCCTTCTTCATTTCTTTCTTTTTCCGTGGCAGTGATGTAAGCCCTGGAATAGTCAGTGGCGGTGTGGTACAGTTTGAAGCATGGTGCGGCGCACAGAGAAACATTACAATCTGTACATTCATAAGAAGACTCTCTGCCTACTCGTTTTTTCTTCCTTGCTGGCCCATTGCCTTCTTCAATCTGTTTTGCGAGGACGGCGCGTTTTGCCTTAGAGCATACCACACACATCCTTGTGACGTTTTTCTTCCTTCCGACAGGCTCAATCTTCGTCGGAAAGTGACGTCCATGAAGACGAGTGACACTCTCGTCGCTCGTGCTCGGCCGACCACGGGGACGTCTGCAAAGTGATGGAACTTGTTCCTTGTCCGCAAATGTTACTATATGTTGCGCCAAAGCCTTCCTGTATTCCCGACTTGTTTTTAGAGGTTTATCTTTGCTATATTCTTTATAAACGATGTAAGAGTTCAACATGGCAACGTTGAGAACGTGAAACCAAACCCGTTTCCACCACTTCAGGGTCTTCACTCGGAACGGCGTGTACGACAACATCTGGTCGGCCCGATCAACACCTCCCATGTACTTGTTGTACGTTGTTACAATGCGCGGCTTGAGAACTGGTTCCCCTGTTGCCCGGTTCTTCTTCCCTGTTTGTTCAAGTTGTGTATCTTCAACAGTAGACATGAGAAGCACTGATTTTCTATCTTCGTAGCGAAGAACGAGTAGGCCATGGTTGTGAGAAACTGTCATGTCCCCTTGCTTGGCTTTCTTTTTAGGTTTCTTGACTGAATCAGGAAGTCCCTTTCGATTGGCTCTCAACGTCCCCGTGGCACCTATTCCCCGCTCCCACAAATTTATGTACAGATTTGTGGACGAATAGTAGTTGTCCATAAAGATGTGATGCCCCTGTCCAACGTAGTCGTTCACCAAGTCCATGACTACATCATAAGTTTTGCCACCTTCAGAAACCGGTTCATTCGTTTTTCCAGTGTAGAGTTTGAACTTGCAAACGTATCCGTTGTGCGAGTCACACAACATGAAAGCCTTTATCCCATACTTCTTAGGCTTGTCGGGAAGATAAACTTTGAAAGATAAGTTACCTTTCCAGGGCACCATGCCCTCGTCGACTGAAATGTTTTGATGCGGTTTATACACTCTTGAAAAACGGTGAACTATCCGGTTATACAAGTGTCCCAGTTTATTTATTGGTGAAAAGCACGGGGTGTTACGGCCCGGCATCCTCCTGTTGTCAGCCACGTGTAGGTAGGTTATAAGAAGCCAAAACCTGTCTCGGGGCATGCACTTGGCGAAGAAAGGCGTTGAGGTAACATCACTTGTTGACCAGTAATCAGCAAAGTTTCTCTGCACAACCAATGACATGGCAATTGTCATGGCTACAAATACCTTCATCTCTTCTGCATTAGTGTCTTGCCACTGTTGCATTCTTGAACGGGGTCTTAGAATTTTGTCCTCCATTGCTTGTTTGAAATATCTATTGGTTTCCGTTGCCATATCCTCATAGTCATCATTATGTATAAACAAATTGAAAAAGTCAATAGGTTCAGGGTTCTCAGGAAGTTCTATGAACTGGCGCAACCCAGTTTGACCAGTGAAAGGCAAGTTTACACGTGGCCGCGGACCATCCACCCACTCATCAAACGTCTGTGAATTATCATGATTATATTGTGGTATTTCGGCAAACTCCTCCTCAAAACCACTAAAGTCTTCTTCGGTGGAATTACCGGCGGCTAGAATCTTTCTGGCAATCTCTGTCTCTATATCACTCAGAGCATCTGTGTCACCATGTTCACTATCTATTACAGTGTCCCGATCATATGCATCATCACTGTCTAAACCACTGCTACCATCACTGTCAGTTGACTCCATATCAGAGGCTTCATCAGCATGGATCTCGTTGATGAAGTCGTCGTCGCTTGTAACGTCTTCAAAGCTGCGTGTCCTAGTATGCAACGTCCTAGGCCGTCGCAGGGCCTTGCGTCCACGTCCGCGCAGCATTCTGCTTCAACCTGTAAATGATTGAAAATGCGTTAGATGTATGCAACATATAACATGTGATTAGAGACAATAAACATACAGAGATAATGAATGTGAGCTTCATGGACGTTCATTTGCCAGTTTCAGAACCTCCCGGCGCATCTAGGACGACTGCGCCGCAAGCGCCGACGGCGCCGACGGCTTCTGACATCGCGCCGATTTTTCCGACGCATATGTCAAACGGACCATTTTCTGATTTCCTCGGCGACGTGTAGCACCGGGCGCGAGGCCCGGAAAATAAACTACTATGTCAGGGAAGCTCGGGTTGTCAGTTGCCGAATGACTTCTCTTTTCGAGAAGCAGAGCATCCAAGGAGCGGTCTCTCGAGGCGGAGCCCGGACCCATGGGAGCATACTCCCATGCTCTCCGGGAATTCCCGTCCCCGTCTTCCGCGGCGGACCCCGGATTCAATCGCGGGACAGGTTTCCCATGTTCTCTTTTGAGAACGAGAGACTCCGAGGAACAATCCTATGGGACGAACCCCGGATTCTATTGGGAATGGGTTCCCATGCCCTCTCGACATATATAGCAGAAACCTTCATACCTCGGAATGACACGAACCTTTATTTCAAAGTAGAAACAAAAAAATAATTTGCACAAAAAGTTTGGGGGGTGGCGACCAAAAGCGGGGGGGTCCGCGCACCCCCCGGTAGATATTTATACTTGTGGGTCGGTCCCGAAGATGACGGACCACGCCCATGTTCATGGGAATTTTTTCTCATTATGTCATGGCGAATCCCGTCGGAAATTCCCCTGCTCACGAAAAAACTAATACCTAAAAAAGTAATTGTGATACAAAAGAACTTTGGTAATAAAAGTGGTGAGGAATCAAATTCTCCATCTGCTCAGTTCAGTCCGCTACACATATAAATAATTCTTCAAATCTTATTGAATGAAACGTCTTTTATTCAATAATGTAAAAGATAAAATAATAAATTCAATTCAAATGGTTTGGAAAGGTGCGCCCTCGCATTTGAATTTTAGAAATAAAAACCTTTCGCAAATGGCATCAGTAACAAAAATGTTCACGCATTTTTAGAAACTCCGAAAAGTGAAATATTTTCCTGAGAAAATATTCCCACGAAAAGGCTTTTCCCCGAGAAGCGGGTCCCGTACTCAAATATATTTTCGTTTTTATGTAATATTTTTTTTTCCAAAACTGGAAACAAAATTCCGCCATGACAGTTGTTCATCGTTTATAAAGCTCTATATTTGCGTATCAAAAGAACAGTATTTTAGTTATATCTTATCATACTTCTTCACTTTTGCGTACATCAATATTGCGGCGCTTCGCGCATGCATAGTTCTTCTCAAAAACATGCGCATTATATCTGGAATTAAAGACAATGTTTTTCTCTTTACAATGATGTAAAAATTATAAAAATCGGACTTGCGGTTCAAAAGTTATGAAGTGCGAAAATTATACCTTTTGGCGCGGCGCATTGCGCATGCAGAGTTCTTCCCGAAAACATGCGCATTATACATGGAATTGAAGACAATGTTTTTCTCTTTACAATGATGTAAAAATTATAAAAATCGGACTTGCGGTTCACAAGTTATAAAGCCCGTAATGATGGTATATGCTAAGAGCGCCACTTATTCAAAGCCGAATATCACCTTCTGCGCGACACCTGGCGCATCAAAAGTTATTGCCGAAAATACACGTATTTTATATGGAATTGAAGACAATTCTTTTATCTATATACTGATAAAAAAATTATGAAAATATCCCAAGTAGTTTCTTAGAAATAGAGCGCCGAGTCATGTTGGGGTAAATGCGCCACATGTATCAAAATTCAAAAGTGCGAAAGTTGGCTATCTCTGTGCGATTGCTGTATTTTCAGTTATGTTAGCGCAATTGCGATTTTTATATGGGAATAAAGGCCATTCTTTCCTCTTTATTTTGGGATAAAAAAAAATGAAAACAACCAATTGGTTCATATGATACGAAGTGCGAGAGAAAGGTAGCTTATCGCAATATCTTCCCGTAATTAGAAGCTATCTGCCCATGTGGCGAGATGCGAGACAGATAAGCATAGGCTATCTGCCCATGTGGCGGGATGCGAGACAGATAAGCCTGTACGGGCCTATCTCACCCCGGGGCAGTGCAGACACTTAGGTGCTAATTAGCCGCCGGGCAGTGTAGCCATCGGAGCGAAGCAGGACAAAATTGGCCTTTTGTAAAGCTAATTATCGATGCGTTACGGGTCAACAATGCACACGCAAATTGGTGTGAATTTTGCTGGACGTTCTGACCAGACACTGAAGAAAGTTTTATTCTCATTGCGGGCTGCGAGGCATAAATACAGCCATTCTCATGCAGCGAGTCGCGGAAACAATCGACTCGGGACCCGGTATGGAGGCTAGCCCAGTACATAGACAGGCGTGAATTCTTCTAAGTAAGCGATCCGGGATCCGTACTGGAGTACCTACGAATCGCTTATAGCCCGCCCGGATAATTCCGGGACCCGCATGTTAAGGGTTAGGGTCAACTTTGTATCAATATGCCCAGGGTTTGTATTTCATCATGTGCTTGGCAAGTTTGGATGGTACTGTACTGAATTTCAATTCACCATTCAGGTTTCACTGAAATGCATGACCACGATAGTAAAGCTGGCTTTCTCCATGCAATAATGATTTGATGTGAAATAACATTGAAATTTGCATCACTCACATAAATATAACTGAAATAAAAATCCTTCTTGACCCACTTTTGACTCCCTTATTCAGGGTCAGGTTCTTGGGTTCAAAACAACCGGATTGTATTTATCTAATATCGTGTTATTCCCCCAATTTGTGTTCATGGTTGAGGTTGCATAGCAATGATGAAATTTTGCCACTGATGTTGGTCAGTACGCTCATTTTAACTCAGCAAATAATTTTATGCTTTCCTCAGATCAGTCTTACGAAACATCAACCCAAATAACTTGCCCATCAGTTTTACAATGAAACAACAGACCAAAGTGAAAGAATGTCTACAAGCTATGTACTTGGCTTGAAAGGTCCCATTCCAAAAACATGATGTTTTTTATTGAAAATTTAAAAATGAAATAATCAAAGTTACAAGCTGAGGCTTAAAGTTACAAGGTTACAGTCTAGCTGTCATATACTGTCACTTGTCCGGTTTTGTTGTGTTGTCGAAGTCCTCTCACCATTTGCGTTGCGAGCTTTCTCCCTGCCGTAATACTAGCAGCCGCGATATAATATAAGTGAAATACTCTTGAAAGCGGCGTTAAGCCCCAACTCAACTCACCTCACCTCTATCCATTTGTCCACATAAAACAAGTTGTGTACTCATTGACTGTGTAGCTCTGATAGGTATAACACAGAGGTATACTTTAGTATACTCGACATATGTTGCTCTCGCTAGATAATTACTTGATAACCAGTCTTTGAACCCAGTATTCTAATAATAATTTGTTCATAAAGATGATGTTATATACATTCATGTTATTTCACTGTTTATTGATGCATATTATCTTATTAAATTGATATCAATAAATTTATTGTAAGGGCTTTTATTTGAACAGTTTGAGATTGACATTTTGTTTTGTATGATAATGATATCTTGAAAAAATATTTTAAAATTATAGATTTATTTTAAAATACTAACAACATCAACGTTTGAAAGATAAATATCAATTTCATTAAAATTATGCTTTCTTGCAATATACATAACCCATATTCAAGATCATCAATTTCGTTAGTTCTTTTCATCTTTACTTACATGAGGTATGAAATTGCCTATTTGTTATACTTTGTAAGACCTACAGGACCGATGACACAAGGGATGTAGACATTTCGACACCTAGGTCGTTAGGGGTAATAACTTGATGTCTCGGTGCCATACCCTCTTCTTCATCCAACGTAAAGATTACGCCAAGGTTCAAAGATACTAGTCTCTTCCAATTTGGCTCCGGTATGCCCCCTTTGATATTCTGCGGATTAGATTCTGAAATATTAGCCTTGCATAACAATTCCATCGTAGGATCTTTCTGCCAATTTCTGTGAGAAGATACAAAAATGAAAGCTGATTCTCTATGGAGGTTCTTCATGAAAGCCGATTCCTGTTACAAAATGCTAATGAGGGACACCTCATAAAAACATCATTTCACGCCCTATCACAATTCATCAACGTATAACAATATCTCGTCAGTATCTTCCCTTCTTTCCAACAGGTCCCCCTCCCTGTAACCAAAAGTTTATTTGGTTTTTATGCTCTCTGCATAGTGTTAATCTGTTGATGGTTTCGTCCGAGGCGGCGAAATTGTAACGGTGATAGCCGAGACGTATTGATGTTTGGCAAAAGATGTAGGCTTTATTCAAGCATATTTTCTTTACCCTCGGGCTATGGCCGAACCAGCAGGGGACTGTGGGTAATCCCAGCCGACCTGCGTTCCAACAATGCAAATTTCTCGAGCATACTTACATATGTAAGCAGAATGTTGTACTCGTGTATTTGATACTGGATTGTGACATTTTCTGTTGGAATTGTAAGAAGTTTGACTATTTTGAATGTGAAATGTATACTGGAAACTTTAACACTTGAAAATGTCGTTCCATTGTCGTACTGTTTTCATTTTGGTCGGAATTTAGAAAATTTAAATTGAAAAATTGATTATCCATGACTGAATTATGTTTTTTTGAGGATTTATGAAATAAACTCAACAAATAAATAAAGGACCACCCTGATGTTAAATATGAAATTTTTAATATTTCCATAATCATCATGATGCTGTAGTATTTGAATATTGTGGTGGTTCTTAATTCTATTGTTTATGAATTATGAAAAAGTTATAAAGAAATGTTCCTTGGGGAAATTCTGAATTGATTTTGAACATTAATAATTTCTCATAATCATCTCATAAACATCATTTCCAAATTCAGTAACACTATAATGTCAGTTGCTATTGCTTATCTTAAGATATACAGTTTCATTCCCTGAATAGCACTTGATTAATGTCATTGTCAAGAAACTGACATTTATCATACTCCATTTCCATTCTTCAAGAAAAGAAAAAATAAAGATACTGAATAATTTTCAGAATTTTTTGTGTATATAAGAAAGTAAAATGAGAAATCTGTGTTAGGAGACTTTTCATCCTAACTTTTAACAATAGATTTATGTAAGTATTTAACTCAATAAATTCTGTGTAATAATTGTCCCCTAATGGATATGCCTGGGGTGATTTGATAGTGTGCTTACCCCAACAAAGTATCCATAAATAGAATCCCAACATCTGGTTAAAGGGAGGGTGCTGTCTGAGTATCCGCCATGTTGTTTCACCGGAAGATGAAATGATGGGAAATGCTACATGTATACTCATTTTACAATTTGTAATAATAGAAAAATATTGATTGAATATCCTCAAAGACACATTTATCATTAGACCGACCAACAGTGACCAACAGTGTCTCGTTAGCGAACAAAGCTTTACAAACTCGTTACACTGATGAATGACTTCACTTCTCATTGTTTTTCTTTTTGAAAAAATTACTGGTAGTACTATTCTTTGTCAAATCAGTGCCACCCAGGGATAGGGAAAGGTAGGGGCCATGGGCCATTTTGCACATTGGAGGGGAAAATGACACAATGAAATTTGAATCTTACTATTGCTACAAGGGGAAATTACCCGTTTACAATTCTGAAAATGACCAAAATCTCTAAAATGGCCCATTGTCAAAGGTGGCTTCTCTCTGAATCCCCAAAACATTACCCTCAGTAATATCTTTCAAATGAACTCAAATTTCATTTCCTCCAAAAAATATACTGATAGAAGTGTCCCTTTTAGTTTCTGATAAATATAATAGATAATTCTGCCTTGAATTTTAATACTGTAACAACAACCCTTTATCAAATATTTCATATTCATATGTTTTATAAGTATTCGTATATTGCAAGAGTAAATCTTCAGGATTTAAAGGGGCAGTGACATGATTTACTTTAAATCTTATTTATTATAAATTATTATATGATTGCAGGTGAAATACCGGGATCTATCAATGAAAATAAACCGTGTTATCAGTCACTAGTGAAAATAACAATGGAACGTGTTATCAGTCACTAGTGACTGATATAACAATGACCTGACGTCATAAAACAATGCTCCGACGTCATGACACGTTCATGACGTCACATTGTTGCTTAGGCGACAGGCTCATTCTGGAGCCGACTTAACGTAAATGCAAGTCTATTTCGGTGAATATGCAAAGATTTGGTCATATAATAAATAGAAAATTTGTCTTTTCTTGACAAATACCATGTTTATCTCATCTCGTGAGGTAGAAAAGTTATATATTTTCACTCGCGGCTGCGCCACTCGTGAAAATATAACCTTTCTACCTCACTCGATGAGATAAACATGGTATTAGTCAAGAAAAGACAAATATCCTCTAAGTATTACTCTTTTAGTTTCTCATGTAGACCAAGTTCAATTATTGTCTTTCCACTAGCTATCAAACTTTCGCAAAGCATCAATAGGCCAGTAGGAATTTCCCCAAATTTAAATGAACCCGGACATTTTCGATAACAGACAAATAACTGTAAAAAATTAAAGAATGTATGTCCCTTACTCTCAGAAAAAAACCCAACCAAAATCAACCCTTGGAAGAAAAAGTTATGACCACTTGAAAATGTCACAGAAAGGTGTGCTGAGATTTCCTTATGTAAAATCAGTTGTATGACACATACTGTCTGAGTTATCTCCCTTCGTAGCAACTGCTAAAATGGCTGACATAGTTGTTGACAACAGAAGTTTGTAAGCGGTGAAATATGATATTAAAGGTAAAAACAGTGAGTATTCTGTAGTGAAATACATGAAGACATTCATATAAAAGTATTAGACTTCACAAGATTCCTTAACATTTTCAGATTTTCAGTGTTTTATCAATACAAATTTTAACATGGTAAATTTATTATTTTGACTCCAAAGTAATTCAGAAACTCACAAAATATGCCTTGTCAACTATGATTTGTAATATAATAGTAATGTAACAAATGAGTAGAAGGTTTTAGGAGATGAATTAAATTAAATGTCAAGTGAAACATTGTGTATATAGATTGTAAAAAAATTATTTAATCAGCTGGGCATGCAATCATACTGATACTACTTTCACGTTGACTTATTTCATATGAAGAATGCGTCTGTTGATCAGTCCATTTTAGGGTGATTTTAAGTTAATAATAAATAATATTTCAAGAAATTAAAAGAAGGTTTTCAATGCAAAAATAAGAGATAGTGTTTACCACACAATACATCATTGGTCTGTTAAGATTAAAAGATCATCAATTCATGATCTTGATCTATTAGTATTTTATATAAATCTATTTAATTCAAAATAGTCCTTTGTTTTCTGAAATTTAAAGAACGAATTAAAAATTATCAATTTACGAAGACCAAAATAAAATCACTTAATTATGTAATAGCTAAATATTAATTAAAATTTATTTAAAAACAAAATTATATATGTCCTTAGTTGTGGGAAAATCATATGACAGAATATTATTTGTCACTTTATTTTATTCAATTACACAAAAGCTTTAAAAATTGTCCTGTGTCATGCTTGTCATTAATGTCAGAAAATGGTTATCTTATTATGAAATTACATAACTTAAAAATTGCACAAACAAAGCTTTTTTAATGCACAAATTGAGTTTAAACTTTCAACATGCTGACAGACAAACAAAAAATGTTTACATCATAAAAAATGACATTATTTACATAGAAAATACACAATACTATTAAAATTTGATTCAGCCAACATTACTCAATTTCCTCTTTCTTTACAGAAACATGAATCTCAAATAGTTCTCCAAAATGAGTTGCCACCCATATAAGAAAACAAACAAAACAAAAGCCAACAATAATATTACCTAGTGGATTCTATACTTTATATTTGGAATGTTTACTCAATTTGATACTTAAGCAGAAGGTATCATAAATGAAACAAACTGATAATTTGTATCATTAATCAAATTGTTTTTCAATTCTAAAGGCAGCTCTCTGTGTCATTTGTGAATCTAACCACAGGGGCTTGTATCGCTTAGAAACAGCGTTTGAAATACATATACCTATATAGACCCTACCCTATTATATAGTAATAGGGTAAGGTTTATATAGCTACCCTATATGTCTTTCATAGTCTATATAGGAATATGTCTGCCTATATAGACCCTACCCTATTACTTTATAATAGGGTAGGGTCTATGTAGGTATATGTCCTTCAAACGCTGTTTCTAAGCAATACACCCCCCTGTGAATCTAACAACCAGACTTTGTGCTGTGCTGAGTCTGTCGGATCTTAGAGAGCTCTAATGTTTTGAGGTGTGGTGAGGTGAGTTAGGGTTTAACGCCGCTTTCAAGAGTATTTCACTTATATCACTGCTGCTAGTATTATGGCAGGGAGATAGCCCGCAACGCCATGTGGCTATGCCTTGGGGTGAAACCTGCGAGAATCGGTTGGAACTAGCGAACAATGGGTGGTACTACCCTGAAATTCAGTGTAGCATTGCACCCAAACCTTACTGCGTGTAGAACAGTTCTCTACTGCAGACAAAGTTGCCGTGCCCCTGGCGGGATTCGAACTTGGGACCTCTTGATCCGAGGTCTATAAGGTTTTGATGGACCCCGGGAAAGAAGTTACGCTGTTTCAAACTTGAAAAATATATCCCCACCATAATGATACTAACCATGAAATAATAAATAATTTGTACTTGAAGAAACACACTTAGACAAATCCACCATCAATGTTTTTTTAGCCTGGTGAAGATAATACAAGCAGTTGCAGTCAGATACCATAAATAATTTCTTCGGGTATTTACAATGCTTTCTGTTCACAAAATAGTTTACGATATTCTCATCATATTTGGGGATTTTACCCCAAACTGACAAGTTTCCTAAGATTGATTTTGGTTGGATTTTCTTCAATGAAAAAGTATCTAATTGAGGTTCATTTAGTGATAAAATTATCTTGTTGTACTACATGAATTATTTTCACAAAATATTTGGCTATTTTATCCTCTTTTTTTAAAGGATTTTACCCCTAAATAAATAAAAATCCCAATGATTTTGATGGAAAAGAAACACATTTGGGGTCTTTTGGTCATAAATTTGGCTTGTTATCCTAAACATTCCATTCTAATCACCACAACAGTGTATTATGCAACACATATATTTTTAAAGAAAATATTCAATTTTCTTTAATTTTTCAAGGTTTTTGACCCCAAAACAGACAGGTTGTTAAGCCAAGAGTATCAATGACAATTAGAAGTATGCCACAGTGCATGATCTATGATACAAGTCAATATAAAAGTGTATTATGCAATAGTTATATTTTTAAATAAATTATTCCGATTTTCTTTCATTTTTCATGGTTTTTGACCCAAAAAAAACGACATGTTGTTCAGCTAAGAGCATTACTTACCATTAGAAATATGCAATGGTGCAATATCTTTCATTTTAATTACCACAAAAGTGTGTTATGCAACGGGTGTACTTTTAAAAAAATTATTCCAATTTTCTTTTATTTTTTAAGGTTTTTGACCTCAAAACAGACATTTTGTTCATCTAATAGCATCATTTATCAAAAGAAGTATTCAATGATGTATGATCTATAGTTTAAATCACTAGAAATGTATTTTATGCAGCAGATCAATTTTTAAATAAATTATTCCAATTTTCTTTCATTTTTTAAGGTTTTTGCCCCGAAAATGCATTTTGCCAATGGTTGATTTTGGTTGGGTTTTTCATGGTTCATCAGCACTGTCATAGGGACCATTTAAAAACAAAATTTGTCTGTTATCGAAAATGTCCGGGTTTTTCATAATTTCTACTGGACTACAAACCCATTTTCAACCAATGGCTTCCATTAGCGTACGATCTGACATCCTTATTTTAACCATATAGTTTATAGCCACAATTTATCTGAAATATTTGAAAATATCTGGATATAAAGGATGAATATAATAGTTGTCACATATGGTCAAATCAGACTATCATTAATTTTAGTCCAAGATCCTTTGTCATCAACCTTTATACATACTAGTATTACTCTTATGAATGTACTTTCTACAAGATATTTTATTACATATCATTCATATCAAATATATAGATATATCTCTGTAGGAGTTACAAAGATGCCACACATAACACATATTTGTTCAGATACAGAAGGGTAACACAGAAAGACCTTTGTCCAACATAACTTAAGGGAAAAGGGATTAGATAGCCAAACCTTTGTTCTCCCCCAGAAATTCAATATTGCGAAATTCAAAAACCATTTTTGAAGACACATTCGCAAAATACTGAAATATCATTCATACATGACATCTGTAAGGGATGGGCTGCGCTCCAAATTATGCGACTGCATCAATAGGCAAATTGTTCACCAACCATATCAAAGTAGATTTGTCATCCGTGTAAACACTTGTATTATTTACTCAAATTTGTCCATCTCTTTTTGATATAGGAACATTGGTCTTCTAAGGTATTTGAACATATACTTGCCACAAACTCTTTAAGACTGGGCTCGTACATTCTTATAGGGCTTATTAAATATTTGGACCTAAAATATGAATTGAGGCAAATATGACATTTATATTCATTTTGTGAATAATCTTGCCTATTATATTGGGTTATTGTTTGTAAAATACTGATTATGTTGCGTTTAATATGGGAGGATGGTACAAAATGTATTTATGAAGGTGATCAGTTTTGTAGAATTTAAGGTAATTTTTTTTAGCAAAATTGTTGTCTTTGAAGTGTTTTAAAGTATTGCATCCTATAAAAATTGTACCAAATGGCACAAGATTTACTGGCCAAATTATAATAAATTCTGAAATTCTTCCAAGTGCATTTTATACCTTTGAATTTGAAAGGGATTGCGAGTATTTGATCTTGGCAAATTACTGTTTGCTTTATTTGTTTTTTCAGGTAAAAAGCCTGCCATAACATATTCTTTGAACTATTACAAGGAAATAATTCAAATACGAGATTATATTTTGCCATTTATGCATTCATAACTTGACGATATTGTTGTGACAAAAAATGAACTGCAGACAGACTGTTTTCCATGCTAAATCTTTTCTGGCTTTATGTCAATATTGAATTAAGTTTATAGACATATTATACAAAAAGATGTTTGCCTCACATATTTGAAATGTTTTTGATCTTCCTGTAAGTTCATGTGTGTGAGACATTGACAAAGCAGGCCTTTGCGAAACACCACAGTAGTAGTCTTGTAAGAAACATGGCTACTTATATTGTATAACAGTCCTTTATGAATTGAGTTTAAACATTTAGTTTTTTGACAAACAACCAGGTGGAATATAAACTAAAACAAACATTCCAAGAATGATTATGGACTGGGATCCTTTTAAATAGAGATTTCTGACAGGAGTTCCGATAAAATATGAAATAAAATAAATTTTAAATGTTTTTGACAATTCAAATTTATTCAACCTCAAACCCTGATTTTTATCTTCAAGTGAAGAGAATATTTCATATTTACTTTAAACTTATGTTCAATTGAATTCTACTTTTGTTGAACATCCCCTTTAGTTTGTACAATTGTGTTTTTATCATGCGTCAGTAATTTGATTCACGTTTACATTATTGTCCACTCGAACACCTTTTATTGAGGCACAATTGCTTATGTAATATGATATTTATTTTGAAGTAATCACTTAAGAAGGAGGTTTGTCCATGTGTTGAGATAGCTATCAGACAAGGTTGTGTCATACCCCCTTCACTTTTCTATACGTATGTATGTGTGTATAACAGGGGAGGCTAAGTATTATAAGTGGGGCGGTCGTTATCTTCAATATATAATAAACCTTTTGTTCAGGCTCACTTTCTTGCCGCTGATGGCTGCGATATTTCCCAAGTGGCGTTAAACAATAACTCACTCACTTTTACCTCTTAACAAACAGCTATTTGAGGAATAAGTAAAGTTTGTAAAACTTACAAAGTTATAAGTTTTAATTGTCTAAAAATCAAGAAGATAAATATTGACTCCCAAATATTTTTTATTGCATTTTGAAAATAGTTTTATTGTAGTACTACTAAAGAAAAGGACATTATCAATTTACGCTCTTTGAAACAGATTATGTCCATAAATGAATGTGTACAATCATTATAATCCTAATACCTTGGTTCAAAATGGTTGTAGGGTGGGATAGCGCAGTGATCAGCACATTCATTTCAGATCAAGAGGTCCGGGTTTCGAATCCCGCCAGGGGCACGGCAACTTTGTCTGCAGTAGAGAACTGTTCTACACGCAGTAAGGTTAGGTGCAATGCTAAACTGAATTTCAGCGTAGTACCACCCATGGTTTGCTAGTTCCAGCTGATGCTCGCAGGTTTCACCACAATGCATAGCTACATGGCACCCTGTCAGTTCATCATCATATTGAGAAATAAGGAAATTTCAATGTTTATTGAGAAAATCAACCTCTTTTTGTTGCAGTATGCAGAAACCGCCAGTAACTTCCATGCACGGGACGAGATATGTGAGAAGACCCTGGAATACCTGAGTGGGTCCGGGGAGATACCAGGAGGTCTGTGTTCCCACCAGATCTTGGAGACCATCCTCTACAAGGTCACCCTGGTGGTCCAGTCCGGCAGGTACAAGACTGGAATCACCTACCTCAAGGTATGTGCGACATTGCTAAGTGTTTGCTACTTTGATAGACGACATCCAGAAGTTGTAGCAAACAATATACAAGTCTTTGTGAATTACCAATTATGTTGGAGAATAGGTTACATTTCAGATTAGTTCCTTATATCCTTATGTATAGTTTCTTATACGTTGGAGCGGGATAGCACAGTGGTTAGCATGTTCACCTTCGAATTCTCTCATGGGCTCAGTAACTTTGCTGTAGAGAACTGTTCTATATGGAGTAAGGTTTCTACACTGAAGTTACGCGCAGTACCACCTATGGCTCGCTAGTTCAAGCTGATTCCTGCAGGTTTCACCTCAATGCATAACCACAAAGGTGACAAAGGTGTTACGGACTTTCTCCTGGCTATAATACTAGCAATCTTGATATATGTTAAAACTTTGGAAAGTGGTGTCGCCTCCCTCCTAATAGGGTGATGTTGACCTGAAAACGGCATATAGAGGCATACCAAGACATTGGCTTTCCAACAGAAAAGTTGAGCACCCATACTGTCTTGGATTTGTAAAATTTTATCAAACTGATTGGAGTTTACTTACCGGAGGTAATAAATAATTGTCACAACAGTTATGATTTCTATTTCTTTGCTTTGTTCTGTCTTGCACCTAACCAGAACCATAACTGTCTTAATTTAATTGTCAAGCAGGAATATGAAAATGCTGTTCATGCATCTGGGTTAATCCATGAGCTGTTCAAGACTCTTGGTTAAATCCTAGCAGATGATGAATGTGGTTTGTATCTGAACACTCTGATATCTTGTCAACCACTTTACTCACCACCTTTGATTACATGTCAAGATATGATATGTTTATGCCCATATTCAAACAACTCCTTTGTAAACAGGATATTCACAAAAGCAAATCTAATTTTTTGCACCATTTGTTTGAATCAAAGCCCGGATGACATGTAGGAGCAAGATCTTTGTGAAGTGGAACAGATTATAAAATTATAATCTTCTGCAAGAAAAAATTAATCCACGGAAATTGCTTGTATCATGTTCAAATCACTGTGTGGCATTTGAGATTGGATTTTTTTTCGGAAGAGGATTTGAAAGGAGATTTAACTCATATTTAGAAGCTGCTCCCCAGGTGTAGAAACTGGACTCATCAAAGGAAGTTAGGTATCCAATTGCAAAGAAGGACACCTCTTGAATGAGCAGAGCTCATGGCGGCCATTTTGGATCAGATTTCTGATTCAATGAGTGTTTGATGTTTCTCTGGTTACAAGAGTTTCACCCACACAGCATGTTCTTCAAACAGACATGTGCATCACATAATGCATTGCTATCAGTTTTTTTTACATCTTAACACATTGTGCTGTATTAAATGATGCTGGTAAATTGTCAGTTGTGGATGACAGTGGTGTACGTTGCTTGCCTCCTTGTCTCTCAAATCTGTAGGTTTTTTAGAGTATGCTATCAGTTTTCTTATATCTTTACACATAGTGCTGTATTAAGTGATGCTGGTATATTGTCAGTTGTGGATGACACTGGGGTTGCTTGTCTCCTTGTCTCTCAAATCTAGATTTTATAGAGTATGCTTTTGATAGTGTCAGGTTGATCTTTATGACAAGTGGCGTGATAGCACAGTGGCTCGGCTTTGGATCAAGAGGTCTGTGGTTCGAATCCCGCCAGGGGCATGGCAACTTTCTCTGCTGTTGAAAACTGTTATTGAGCAAGGTTTGTGTGCAACTCTACAATGAATTTCAGTGCAGTCCTACCCATGGTTCGCTAGTTCCAGCCAATACTCACAGGTTTCACTGCAATACATAGCCACATGGTGTTGCAGGCTTTCTCCCTGCAATAATACTAGCAGTCGTGAAATCGTCTTGATAGTGTCATTAAACCCAATATCACTTCGCCTCATTAGCTCCAGTCGATGCTTGCAAGTTTCACTGCAATGCATAGCCACACGATGTTGCAGGCTTTCTCCCTTCAATAATACTAGCAACCGTGATGTAAGTGAAACGCTCTTGAAAGGGGCGTTATACCCCAACTCACCTCACCTCTGCATGATAATTTTCTGTGAACAAAACCAGAGCTGCTACTATTATTCTGCTAGAATCAACTGCTATTCCACTAGAATCAACTACTATTCCACTATAATCAACTACTATTCCACTAGAATCAACTACTATTCCACTAGAATCAACTACTATTCCACTAGAATCAACTACTATTCCACTAGAATCAACTACTTTTCCACTATAATCGACTACTATTCCACTAGAATCAACTGCTATTCCACTATAATCAACTACTATTCCACTAGAATCAACTACTATTCCACTAGAATCAACTACTATTCCACTAGAATCAACTACTATTCCACTAGAATCAACTACTATTCCACTAGAATCGACTACTATTCCACTAGAATCAACTACTATTCCACTAGAATCAACTACTTTTCCACTATAATCGACTACTATTCCACTAGGATCAACTACTATTCCACTATAATCGACTACTATTCCACTAGGATCAACTACTATTCCACTAGAATCAACTACTCAATGCTATTTGAATGTAGTCTTTCTCACACTCCAGTTGCTGATCCCAATTAAGCTGGTCAATGCATGTGTGTTATCTTCTTATAAGACGTACGCTGTCATGAATGAATGTAGATGATTGCATATCTCTTAGCATGAAGAGATCCCCAGAGATTTGTCTGCTCAGGGTAATATTCAGCTACCTACTGTTGTGTGTTTCATGTCTTGATTATATTTGTCACATTATCCCGTGTTTCTTAACGCCTCTGGTCACGTCAACTAATAGGAGATTTGCCAGATGGAATTATGTCTGATTAGTGTCGTACAAGCCTGATAGGTTTCAAATCAGTTGGTATTGATACCGGCTGTATATGTGTAGAGACATCATGTGACAATATTAGTACATTCAAAGTTTCAAACTCAATGTTTAATCAAGGAAACAGTGCTTTACATGGTTATTTAATCTGCTTAGTGAGTTAAAGATCTTTGTCAATTGACACAAAACATTTTCCGTCAACTGAATAATTAGCAGCTCCGACTAAGTCTGAGCTGCTATCAGTTTTTGTGCAGTTTCCATCGCCGCCGCGTTTTGTATTCGCTATAACTTTTTTCCTATTAGGTTTTGAGAACTCATATACATAACTTCTTACTTATACCCCTGGGGAATTTTTTGGACATGTTCACATTCAAGGTCAAAGGTCAAGGTCACGAGTTCTGAAATCGCTAAAAAAAATCCTTGTAAACACGATAACTTGAAAAACATTTGTGCTATCAGGCTCTTCTTTGGTGTATATCAACTATGGAGAAAGGCCAAGATTTGAAAGGTTTTCGCTAACATCTGTCAAAGGTCAAGGTCATAGCGGAGGTCACAACCTAAGCATGCTTTTGCGAAAATGTCTTATTTCAACTATTAACACTTTAAATCATTACATGATTGTGATACACAATGAAACGTGATCACTGATTGCGTGACCTTGAAATTTAAAGGTCAAGGTCACGAGATATGGTCATGCTGACCAGTTCTGAAATCACTAAATAACTTCTTTACAAGGAGGTATCAACACCTCATATACATAACTTCTTACTATGCTCCTGGGGAATTATTTTGACATGTTCATATTCAAGGTCAAAGGTCAAGGTCACAAGTTATGAAATTGCTACAAAAATCCTTGTAAACACGATAACTTGAAAAATATTTGTGCTATCAGGCTCTTATTTGGTATATATCAACTATGGAGAAAGGCCAAGATTTGAAAAGGTTTTTGCTATCATCCGTCAAAGGTCAAGGTCATAGCGAGGTCACAACCTAAGCATGCTTTTGCGAAAATGTCTTATTTCAACTATTAACACTTTAAATCATTACATGATTGTGATACACGATGAAAAGTGATCACTGATTGTGTGACCTTGAATTTTAAAGGTCAAGGTCACGAGATATTGTCATGCTGACCAGTTCTGAAATCACTAAGTAACTTTTTTCCATTAAGATATTAACACCTCATATAGATAGCTTACTTTCTTTCTTATACACCTGGTGAATGATTTTGACATGTTCACATTCAAGGTCAAAGGTCAAGGTCATGAGTTCTGAAATCACTACAACAATCCTTGTAAACATGATAACTTCAAACTTTTTTGTGCTATTAGGCTCTTATTTGGTGTATAAGAACTATGGAGAGAGGTCAAGATTTGAAAACGTTTTCGCTAAAATCTGTCAAAGGTCAAGGTCACAGTGAGGTCAAAACTTAAGCATGCTTTTGTGAATATGCCGTATTTTAACTATGAACACTATGAAAAGTGATCATTGATGGTGTGACCTTGAAGGTCAAAGGTCAAGGTCATGAGATATTTGTTAAGGCCACGTTAATCCTTTGATCAAATTTTGAAAGAAGAAATAGGTTTTAAGAACAAACTTGTGAAAAGTGACCCCAGTGATGATTAGTAATAAATCGAATAATGAACAAACTTTTGTTAAAAAGAATTGCCATTTTATTGATGCTGACGAGAAGGCGGAACAGGGAAAGGCGAGACCCTAGGTTTCGGAGCTGCTCTGCTTTTGCGGTGTCCCGCAAACGCTAATCTAGTTGAATGAGAAAAGATGGAAAATGTTTGATGATAAAATGCCATGTTCAATAGTCTGTTCTAAGACGTTAGGATAGCACGTTGGTTAGTCTTTTGATGAAGAAGTCCAGGGTTTAAATCCTACCTGAGGCTCGGAAACTTTCATTGCTACAGAGAACTGTTTTACATGAAGCAAGGTTTAATGCAATCCAACATTGAAAATCTGTATGGTATCACCCATGGTCCGCTAGTTCTAGCCAATGCTCTCCGGTTCCACCACATTGGTGTCACAGGATTTTCAACCTGCAATAATACTACCAGCCATGATACAGATTTAATCTTAATCAATAGCCACAATGGTATTGCAGCTTTCAGAAACAAAACTAGCTGCCATGAAAATACTGTTGAAAGCTGTGTAAAACTCAAAATCTCTTCCTTCCTTCACTCGCCCTTCATGGGAAGCATTGTATGCAAATCAGGCAAAGTTAATTTGAACTTTTCCAGGATTTGGAGTGTTCTTGCCACTCTGTTGACAATTGTCCTCTTTCTGGTCCAATATTCGATCTAATTTGGGGACACTTTCAACTTCTTGTCATTCAAGGCAGGTGGAGGATGTCACACAAGGTCCGCTCGCACACTGGCGGTGAGATGTTGACAGTAACTCTATCTTGTCCATTATATTTCCTCTTACAGGCACTGTGAGGTTTGGAGTATCTTCAAGTGTCTTCTGGTGACCTGGCATGGGAATATTGACAGTAATTCTATCTTGTCTGATGTCCTTATTTCCTATTATAGGCACTGTTAGGTTCTAAGGCGTCTCCAAATGTATTCTGGTGAGCGGGTGGAATCAAGTCTTTGTGTATTTTCACATTAAAGAAGATAAAACTTTCTTGTACAATATTCACTGTTTCTGTTTCCATGTTCGGTTTCGTTTGATGAAGTGTTTACATGCAGTTGGAATATTAATTTTTCGAAGATGTATAATGTCATGTGTAGCCTTTCTCTCGTTTTTATTTGAAAATGGGTCTGAATGCTCTTAAAGTTTCTCATGCAAATGTTGTTGAGACAAAAGTCATGTTTCATAATTTGTTTAATTGTTATCATTAGATTTTCATTCACATCAAGTGTCCTTTTGCAAACTCCAAGAGATTAATCCTACCTATCTTGTCCAATGAGCGGTTTCTTGAATCCAACCCCACCCCGTAAACCTCGGGTCTTTCACGCACTGGTCATATTTGAAATATCAGAGTAATCACTGTCTAAAGAAATCAATTTCAGTAATCTTATTCCCAGAATACAAATTCTCATGGATATACTGAAAAAATTTTGATGCAAGTTTACATTGAACTTACATAGGCATGTGACCATCTTCCTTTTGTAGTTATACTATATGGTTTCCATGTAACCTATTTCAAGTATACAGCAGTTGCCAGATGGAGGTGTTTCTTCTGTGAGATGGCAGTGACACTTAGTAACAATTAGGGCCTGTTTGTCCAGAAAGCAGATACTGTTGGAGGGGATCGGGCAGCTTCCTTGACCGCAGTAATGTCCACCTTGCTGTGTTTGTGGCTTCTCACCTCGTGTGTCCTTCCCTCACCTTTGACCTTTACCTGAACGCTGACGGTCAGACTGGTCGAGAGATGACAGCCCTTTTTCAATGTTGAAGATTTTTTTCAAATGGATTTCGTCTTTTATATATATGCATGATGTCAATTTGGTTCATGTGAAATATTCAGGGATGAAGAATTCAGATGATTAGCTGAATTCAGCCATTTAGCTTTCTCTGTGCTTATTTTCTTCATACAGTTTTAATAAGAGCCTACAGGCTGTACAATTCAGGGAGCGGGATAGCGCAGTGGTTAGCTTGTTCTGCTTCGGATCAAGGGGTCCAGGGTTCGAATCATGCCAGGGGCACGGCAATTTTGTCTGTAGTAAAAACTATTTTACATGCAGTAAGGTTTGGATGCAATGCTACACTGAATTTCAGCATAATACCACCCATGGTTTGCTAGTTCCAGCCGATGGTCGCAGGTTTCATCGCAGTGCATAGCCACATGGCGTTGCAAGCTTTCTCTCTGCTATAATACTAGCAGCCGCAGTATAAGTGAAATATTCTTGAAAGCGGCGTTAAACCCCAAATCACCTCACCTCACCTCGACCATGTGATGACCATTATTATCAAACGTAATACTTTGCCACTTCAGGTACAAATTTTCCAGAACAATCAAGGGACGTGCAACATGATCATCTGTCAACGTTCTTTGGATTGTTATCACACTGGCAGCCATTCTAGTTAAAGTTCAACGTGTTCTTTAAGAACAATCACAGGACATCAAACGTCAAATGGTCATCCGTTAAAGGTCTTGTTTAATGGAACCACTTTAAAATTCAACATTTATTTTCAAGAACAATCACAGGATGTCCATCTCACGATCATCCGTTAAAGGGTTTTAAAGGTGATATTAAACCACTTAAACATTCACTGCTTTTGTTAAAGAACAATTGCGGACATCGAACATGTGACAGTCATGCGTTCCAGCATATCTTCAGCTCTTTGTCATTTGTTTCAGGCCTTGTAAGACATCTTGAAAGTTTCGCTTTGTAGCTTTATCAATTTACAGAGGAAAAAACATGATAATTTGTCCCAGACAAAGTTTAGTGTAACCCCCTCTTAACAAACACTGTCCTCTGGTTTGAGTTTCCGTCCATGTGTGTGTGATAAAACACTCCAAACAAGGACCTCTGTCTTTTATAATGCTTTCCTACCAACTGCTTCTGTCTTCCATACCGTTTTCCTTCAAACTTATTTTGAATATGGATCTGATTTAACTTCTTGAACCTGCGTGGGAAGCTGAAACAAAACGCCAATTTATCCAGTTGATAAATATTAAAAATTGATTTGATTTAAAAGAATAAAGATTTTAAAAAATTGAAATATGTTTCACTTATAATAGAATTATAGATCTGTATTAAGTTATCTTTTTGAAAGCAAACACAATGAACCGAGTTAAGCTATAAATGTAAAAAAAAAAATATTTCAAAAAATGAAATGTCAAGGAAGGTTTTTTTTAAAGTATGTAATAAATCTTATCTGTTTGATAACAAAGTAAATATAGATTTGAGGTAAAATTATTAAGAAATTAAGTGTATAGATTTTGATGTTTATTTTAAAAGCTTTCAATTTATGCATATTTATAGATCAGCTATAGGTTATAAAACTATTTTCTTAATGCAATTAAATGCCTCTTACGCAGATAAGTTCAATAAATATTTATTTTCGTCAATTAAAATGCCATATGATTTTCTGAATAGCATCACACCAAGGTTTTGTGGGCTGCATGTATTCAGTGCATAAGATTTGATAAACCCTTATCATGTTTGCCAAGTCATATTTGGTACGTTAAATATTTGATCAGTGCAATGCAGCCTTTAAATATATATTTTGATTATGATCACAAGTTATCTTTAAAAAAAACGCCCCAGTCTCGTGTCAGAGTTTATGTGGGTCTGCACTTATTAAAAACTCCCATTTTTCCATGTAAATACTCCGAAGTCACTCAAGAATGTCCCTCTTTCTACGCTAATTGGCAGAGTGCTAATCCAATTCATACACACTAGGCATGTAATATGACACTCATGAAATATTTTTTTTCCAAGTTCAGCTCCACCTCGAGTCAATATTGGCGGGCCTGGAAAGTGTGACAGTTTGTTTGATGTGGGGGCCACTGCAGCAATGTTGTCAAACTGCATTGTACATATCATTTAGCTCCTCGCCACTTAAAGTCAGCTGACGACTCACAATCTGCGATGTAATGTGCATTGAAGTGTTTGACGGTCGTCCGTCTCTTGAATCTTTATTTTTAGCGCCCTTATCCTTAACTTAGTTGTTTCGATATGTGTCCAATTTAATTAGCTTTTCATGTAGTCCCTTTAATTCTTGTTTGCTATGTTCATTATTTATTTTAATATAGTTGTTGCTGGATTAATAAATCAAATATTATTGGGATATATCAGTTATTTTGAAGTCTTTTCAATTGATTGTTGTCGGCCTCCTTCTAAGTCTGGGTTGTATTGTCCAATATAGGCTTTGTTCAGTGATTGTCTTCTAAACAATGTCCCACTAATGGCTGTAATATTGTTGAAATGGCATTAAACAATAACTCAACCTACCACTCACTCACTCACCCACTCACCCACTCACTCACTCACCCACTCACTCACTCACTCACTCACTCACTCACTCACAGTCACTAACTCACTCTAAACAACATTCCCCACTAGTCACTCAACCCATCCAGTATACTACAAGCTAATAACAATTTCTTTGTCATGTCTGTTGCCTTGGCCTCCATGATCTCCTGTGACTTGTTGTGACAGTTTCTTGTGGTGGTCAAACCATTTTCAGGAGTGGTCTCCCCTTGTTACCTCTTGTTTCTCACAAAGACAAATGTGCATCAATGTTTTCATTAACATGTGTATTTTATGTTAGGTAAATTGTGAATCTGAAGTTCTTTATTACGATTGATAACGGCCCTGACTGATAACACACTATTATTATGCCCATTATATAACATGGACTTGGGCAAACATACAAGTATGACCTTCAAAATATTTTCTGACAAGGATTCTCCCTTATTGGTGTCAAGAATCTTTTAGGCAACTGTTCAGTCTGACCCATGTACGAGTTACTCCTAGTACCTTTGTCCAAGAATGTTATCATCCTTGCTTTGTCCAAATGTCCAACCTCTTTGTCTTGTCTTTGTTGCCGTTCTTCCGGATCAACATCAAATGAAAACAGTTGCTGGTCATACCTCTCACCCTCGCGTGAACCCTCCAACTGCCCTCCATCAAAATTGAGGTCCGACATATCACAATTAGCGCAATGTTATTTGTAGGGTAATTAGGGCCCTCTCCAAATATCCAGCGATGCTTTTTGTTCTCTCCAAATATCCAAAGATGTTTTTGGTGTGGCTCAACCCCCCTAGACAACATCAAATTTGTAAGAAGAGATGGAAGTGTGTTTAGTATGTAGTTATTAGGCTAACTAGGCCAGAGTAAACATGATACCTGGTGTCAGGTGACGAGGCTCTGGCCTCTAACTCTTACCTGTTTGGTCTTCCGAGTCTGAATGGTTCAAACACCTCACCTACAAATGTTCGTCAAATTATTTCTTTGATCTTCAGTGTCAACATCTCACAGTTTGTAATATTTGTTGTAAATGTCATGTTCCACATTTCCTAGGTCATGTTATAATGATTAAGGATCCTTTGGTTTTATTGATGCCTAGGATAGAAGTCATCTCAAGGACATTTTCCTGTGTGTATTTATCAATGTTGGTGGGATAGGGCAGTGGCTAGAGAGTTATATGGAATCTTGTATGAGACATTTGAAATAGTTTTCCTCATTTTATCTAATAGTTGTATTTGTTCCCCATGCACTTTACAAAAAAAAAGAATTCCAGCAAATAAAACAAAAAGAAATCAAACAGCAATTTTGTCTGATAGTCTGATTCTGCTGCTTGGGAAACCTCTATTCAAACTTACAAACATCTATTGTCAAAATGTACAAACTGGTTTATTGT
Organism: Gibbula magus; assembly: GCA_936450465.1. Classification (NCBI taxonomy): domain Eukaryota; kingdom Metazoa; phylum Mollusca; class Gastropoda; order Trochida; family Trochidae; genus Gibbula; species Gibbula magus. The sequence continues at coordinate 58,275,209 of OW388293.1, read as the reverse complement.
CAATATTTTGAACAAGCTAGTTGCAAATCCCCAGGAATAATCACTCATTTACAAGGAAATAATCAAAGACTGACTTGTTAAAATAGTCTAATTACAGACTTCCTGTATTTGCAATTAAAAGGTGAAAATCCCTTCAATAATAATTGTATTTTTGTCTGCAGACTGTCCTCAAGAAGCCCGATGGTCTAATGTCTCGCATGGAAGAGAAGGACCGCTGCGTCCTGTGGATGTCCTTCATACATCTCCAGGAATTCCACCAGTTGCCACAGCAACTCTTCGACCCAGCCAATCAGAATCCAGGAATAGTTTTATCAAAGGTAATCTTTTTTTCTTTGTAATTCAGTATGTGGTTATGCACAGTGTTGCAGGCTTTCTTCTTGAACCTGTACTTGTTCAGGCAATGGGAGTGATTTATGTATTGGATCTGAAATTAAAGGGGCAGTAGCACTTTTTTTGCAAATTTTATTTTTTCAAATTTCCCATTTATAATGATAGTTTATGTCATTTATATTAACTTTAGAAGATAAAACATGTTATTACACAAACCAATTATCCGTAGTGATAATAGCGGTGTTGCGTATAAAGCAAAAATTGCATGGCGGCCATTTTATTGTGAACACAATTTAATCATTTCGCATTACAAAAACGATCCCCATGGCTTTACCGAACCATGTACACTCATTTTCAATTTGATTTTCCGGAGAGAGAATGGTGTTTTACTATTGGTGACATTATTTTTCAAATACATTTCATCGACTTATTTGAGCGAAAAAACGTGCTACTGCCCCTTTAAACTCAACTCACTTCAGCTGTTCTTGGAACTGAGGTTCTACTGAAAAGAAAAAAATTCTTTGTACACTGCCAGTTTATGAAATAAGCTTGAAAAGCACAGCCAGTCTGAAAGTATTATTTTGTCAATTTAAATGGCAAAATGAAGGAAAAACCTCAAAACATTTCATGCACTAGCTGACACTGCCCACAACCAGTCTACTGTGTGCAAATTCTCCTAAAACTCTATTGAATTTAGCAAACAGATTGTTGAGTTATCAAATCAATTGTGACTTAAATCTTGCTCGTAATGAACCAAACTGTTTTATGTTTTAGACTTTCTTACCCAGTTTCAAGTACAATTATATTTTTTTTTAGAATATTTATTATTTTGGTAATTTAGTTATCTGCATGAAAGACAAGTTATTTACATCCACATCTATGCAAATCAAATTACACATCCAGAATGTACCCAATTCTCTCAAACTTTTGATAAAAAGTGATGTTCTTAATCGTTGCATGATTATAAGTCTTGATCGATCCATATATTATTTTCTCATTAAATTAATCAATTTCTCTTGATTTAAGAACAAATAAAAAGTGTCTTCTGAAATAACTAAATTTTCCAAAACACTGCATCCAAACTGACTTAGATGTCAATATTTAACCAAATTCACTCAAAATACTCACAGTGCTCATATACTTCCTGTTTACTAAAATAAATCAATTGTCAGTAACTCAATATACAGCCACTGCCTTCGAACCAAATTAAATCTCCAAATTGTACTAAAGTAACTAAGGGTCAGTTAATTAAAGTCCATGTGTGATCCCCTGTCATGCTAACTAACAGTGACAGCCAGACAGATAACTAAATGTAGTAATACAATAGAACTCGGTGATTACTCACAACAGTGCTGTCATTGGTTGTAACACTGTTAGGAGCTGCTGACTGGAGTCTGCAAGGAATCAATCACGTCCATTTTGTTTTTGAGTAAGGTTTTGATGAGAGTTTTAGTGAGGGGTGTCGCTTTTGATTTTAGAAAGAGAAAGCGATTTCTTGCAGTTGCACAAACTCAGGGTCTGATAATCCTTTGAATTAGTCCTTCATTTTAAGTTATTTATTGATCTGAGAAATTTGTGTCAAGATTGTCTTGAAAGTCATGTGATTGCTTTTAAAAGTTGAATGGAGAAAAGTCATTCAGGAATAGTTTGACATAACTTTATGTAATGCAAACCTTCTCCTACAAAAAACATCATTTTAATTTATAGATTTATGGATCTGAAAAGCCTAATTTGATGAAAATGTTTTGTAAATCAATTTTAACTGAACTTTTCTTAACATCCCTAATATCTGTCACCTGTTATAAATAATTTGGAAATAAGGATGGTTTTTCACAAAGCAGTGTTTACGATCGTTTGAGGATGTGGAATTTGTGTCAAGATTTTCTTAAAAGCTTCAAAGTCAATATGATAGCTTTTAAAAGTTGAAAAAGAAAAGTCGTTAGGTGATAGTTTGACATAACTTTATGTAATGATAACTTCTTCAAAAACAGAGAAGGTACGTGTTGATGATATTGGTTTGTGAAGAGTCGGTATTGTGGAAGGTTAGACACACTCCATGTTAGTTTTTAACTTCTCAAAATCTTCTCCAATCTTCATGGATGAAAGTGATGTCAGTTTTGTTAGATCAGGCTTGATTTAATTCCATGTAAGTCTCCCCTCAATGTCATCCCCAATTTGAACAGTGTCACTTGCAGCTAATATGTGTCAGCTTTTGTAAGGCTTGTGTGTCTGTTCGAAGACAGGATGTACGATTTGAATTGCTTCTGTGTCCGGAGAAGTGAAGACTGGCTGCCTTAATCAGATTTGTGTTTTTTTTTGTGTTGCTGACAGTTATGAGATTAGTAGCATTTTGAAAAATGGAAGCCAACATTCTTGAAAATAATTTTGCACAAATTAGTTTTAAATATGTTATTTGAAAAATATGAGTTGACATTCGTTGAAAATAATTGTAACTGTTACTGATGTTGGTTGAATAATACATTTGAAATGTTATGGTTTTGACTCTTTTATCTTTTTGCATGCATTTGTTTTAAAGTTTTATGTTCTGGTTCAAGGTATTGTTTTTTTAAATTTGACATTAAAATACACAATAGATATATCTTCGAATGCATACTCCATTAATGAGTTAAATTAAAATTAAAAAATACAATGAAAAAATCAGTAGTAGTGTATGCATTATATTGAAAACATGGGAGAGGAGGAGACTGGAATAGTGAATGGAATTTGGGAGGGGTGAGGGGAGGGGAGGTGATTGGGGGGAGGGGAGGTGATTGGGGGGAGTTGAGGGGAGGGGAGGTGATTGGGGGAAGGGGAGGGGAGGTGATTGGGGGGAGGGGAGGTGATTGGGGGGAGTTGAGGGGAGGGGAGGTGATTGGGGGGGAGGGGGAGTTGATTGGGGGGAGGGGGGGGGTGATTGGGGGGGGGGGGGGGGAGGTGATTGGGGGAAGGGGAGGGGAGGTGATTGGGGGAAGGGGAGGGGAGGTGATTGGGGGAAGGGGAGGAGTTTGGGGATAGTTAATAGAATTTGGGAGGGGTGGGGGGAGGGGAGGAGTTTGGGGATAGTGAATAGAATTTGGGAGGGGTGGGGGGAGGAGACAGGGGGTAGGGGAGGTGATTTAAAGGGGACTGAGGTAGGGATTCTTAATTGTACATAAGGTTTGATTTCATTGTATTTCTCAGCAACTTTGAACCCATATCACCTGATTGTCAGCTCTGAGTAGTATCAGTCAGCCTTACAGATAGAGAAACTGTTACACCTCCACCTGTTGCTGCAGGGAGTGTTGGTCCTCTCTGCACTCTCTGTGAGACTACCTCCGGGATCTTGTACATGTAGAGGATGGCCTATTAGCCTTGCTGTAACATTTCCGCTATGGACATGGAGGTAGAGCTGTCTTCTCTTGTGCCTGTTGCTGTTGTATTTTGTTCCAAATTGAATCTTTGCCGCTTGTATTTGAGATGCATTTAGTCGAGATGATGTGGGCTGATGATGCTACAAGTCTTCACCTGTTGCTGTAGGGAATGTTGGTCTCACTGCTCTTTGCACTCCTTGTACTACCTCTGGGATCTGTACATGTAGGTGGTAGCAGGTTCCTTGTCTGTGGACTTCATCTTGTAATGTTTGGGGTATCCTTACACCTAGGAGTGCTGCCTTTGGTTGTCGTTTTCAGAACCTGTAGCATGCTGTCTAAGAGATTAGCCTTTGCATCTCTCTCTTAGTGTAAGAGGACATTTTTAGTATTTACTGGAAGGATGCTTATAATTTGAAAGATATTTCAGTTGGCCATATGTGATTTGAGTAATGCTACAAGTCTCCACCTGTTGCTGTTTGTAGCACTCTTTGTACTACCATGAGGATCTTCTACATGTTGATAGTAGCAGCTTCCTTGGATGTGGACTTAAATCTTGTGATTTTTTCGATATCCTTACCTAACATTGAGAAGAGCTGTCATTTGTCCACCTTCAGGTAGAAAGGGTTAAAAAAAAAAGGGTTAATTCTAGAATGCAAAACATCTGTCAAGGTTGACAGGTTATTTTTGGATAGTTCCAAGACCAGGATGTTGAGGATTAACACTGTATCCGCTGAGTTAATTAACCTTACCATTCTGAGTGGCTTAATTACAGGAATGATAACAGACTCTCACAGGAAATGATCCATGATATGCCCACTACCTAAAAACTTTGCATCAACAGATAAAAGGTTAAAGCGAGAGACCAAGCCTATATGCAATGATGATAGTTTCACCTATTTCACCCCTCAACACCTTCCTCATTTACTATTATGCACAGACCAGCAGGTGACATAATCACAACCAAGTACACAACCAGTACACACCTCCCTGTGATACACACATATGGGAACCGTTAGTCAGGAGCTCTGCTCATCCCTCACACCGACAACCACTCTTGTCTGCTGTCTGGCCGACTGCCTCGTTTTTCAAAGTGTTATTTTTCTCTATGTAAAGTCATTTGTTACTCTCCTATCTGACCATCAGCTGTTGAAAACTATTTTTGCCTCTGAAATACCCATCTTTCTTTTAAATATCCACCCTTTCTTCGATTTTTTTGTGGTGCAAAACAATGGAGAGCAATTATAGTTCCTTGGCAATTTGAACAACATGCCAAGGGGAGAATTTCATGTGATGTATTGGAAAGTCCTAAGTAACCTTCGCGAAGAGGAGCCCACTAAAAGATGTGCTGTATAAGAAAATGCAGACATGTTGAAAAGTTAATATGTTCTCAATGACCTGTTTCAAAATGAGCAAAACATATTACTAGGTGTAAATGATCGCTATCATGGATGGCATCAGAGTCTTCCATTCACAAAACATCATATCTCACATGTATCTGTACATGTTCCTTGTTATTTGCCTGTCAGGAACGTAGATGTAAAATCTGAATGTAAATACAGTTTATAAGAAAGGGCCCTTGAGCAATTCATTATCTTTTGTAAAGGATATGCCAATTCTGCTCATTCAACTTCACCATTTATGTCTTTATTTTAGGAACAAAAAGAATATCTAATTCACTCTATCAGTTTTAGTTGACATTAAGTTATGAGGGAGGGTTACAGCTTTTGACTTTGGATTATGGTCCAGGTTTGAATCCGGCCATATGCTCAGCACCATTTTCAAACAACTCGTAGATATGCGCTAATGTGGAACAGTGCTACATTCAAATTCAATGAAGTGCCGCTCATTATTTACTGATTCCAGCCCCTTTGAAAGTGTCACTAGACTTGACATACTCACTGGTATTGTGGACCTTCCCCTGGCACTAGCTTTCATAAGGCAAATGCTCTTTTTAAATGGTTTATAATTCCAAATCACCCCACCTAAGTTGGATAGTGCCAATTCATTACTGAGTGACCTCTTTACAGGAATAATCTGTGATTTGCAACAGTGTAAAGACAGATTATCTAGAATATTTGGACAGGTGAAGGGCCAAGTTGGCCAAGTTGACCAAGATCAGGGTCGCCTTGCACAAAATTCTAAGGTAACCATAACTCTCTAAGGTTGGCTAAGTGCAGTATAAAAACCTTAGTGTTGTTTTGTGTTATGATCCTGGCCTATAGTCAAGTGAAGGACGATTGTTTCAGTGCTTCTAACAGATGTGAGGGGTATGTCATATTGCCCCAGTGCTTTGAGGCGCCTATGGTCGCATGTCTGAAGCACTATTAGTTTTGGAAGCGCTAATAGTTGGACATTCTCTGCAGTCCTGCAACATAAATCAAGACAGACGGGTATTTGGCATGCCATACATCAGGACTTGATAAGTGTGTCTCTGACAGTGTGTGATAAGGAGTCATAACTCCAGTCTCTTGCTTTCGTTACACTTGCCTCGTCAACTAACACTTATCATCTGCAGGAGGCCTTACAACATTAGAAGTGCTTGATGTGTTATTCTTACACTGTCGTGTGGTTCAGACAAGGGTGATCATTACTCCAGTTTTTCTTCTATTTCATTATCATCTCCAGGAGGGCTTACACTGACAAATACTTGATGTATTATTTTGTAAATTCTTACATTGTCGTGTGGTTCAGACAAGGGTGATCATTACTGCAGTCTTTCTTCTGTTACATTATCACCTCCAGGAGGGCTTACACTGACAAATGCTTGATGTATTATTTTGTAAATTCTTACATTGTCATGTGGCTCAGACAAGGGTGATCATTACTCCAGTCTTTCTTCTGTTACATTGTCACCTCCAGGATCCTAGGAGGCCTTACACTGACATGTAGTTGACGTGTTATTCTTACATTGTCGTGTGGCTCCAACAAGGGTAATGATTACATATACTCCAGTCTTTTTTCTGTTATTCTTCCTTGCAATATATGCACCAACTCCTCATGAACAGAGTTATTCTCATCTGGACAATCATGGAACTTCGTAACCTACTAACAAGCTGACAAATTGTTAATCATGATGTATGCTGTGCATTCTAACATAGTCATGTGGAGTGACTGCTGTGTGTGATGGAGGATCATTACTCCTGTCTTCTACTGTTGCAGTCACAATATAAAGCATCACCTCCTCACCAACACAAACATCTTTTGTCCCATTTCAGGTTGGGATTACTGGCTGACAGACAAGTAGCTGATATGTTATTTTGTGTATTTGTACTTCGTCTAATGAAACAGTATACATGTGATAAGAAGTGGTTACTTCAGTTTTAATTCAAATATTTGTGTGTGCAGGTAATATAAGCATCATCTCCTCATTAACATCACCTTTCCATTTCAGATCTAGATAACTAGCTGACAAATGGTTAACATGTGGTACACTTGCAATGTGTCTATGGAATAATTATGTGATAGGGAGTTGTCACTCCTTCCTATCTTCTATTACACTCACACAAGTAGAAATATGATCACTTAACCAACACAAATGTTATCTACCCAGTTTAAGGACTGGGTTATAAATTTACATTTATTTTATATATGTTATATATTTTGTATATATGTTAGTATATGTATTCATACCTTTTCGCTTGAGAGACGGAATGTGCACTCAGATCATAGGAAACTTGGATCTAGAACCAAATTTTCGAGGGGGGAACTTATCACCCCTTCATACAGAAAAGAACAGGGATTTTTTTTTTAAAAGTAGGAGAGAAATGATATTGCTGTCAATGGTAGGGATAAACAAAATCACAATGCGCAATAGCCCCTACTATGATTCTGTTTAAAAGCTGCAATTGATAATTTTCACCGTGAATCTGGCAATCGCATGTCCTTGTTTGGACACAGAGGGAAAAGTGGCAGAAGAATCAACTTGGAAACCAACATATCCTCATAAGCAATCCCAGGACCTGACAAATGGTTGATGCATTATTCTGTGTATGCATCCAATTTCATGACCAGAGAAACACAGTGTATGATCACAAGTCTTTGCCGCATCCTCTGTGTGTAAGAATTAACATCAGCATTGTAGAGTCTCCTGTAGAACAACTATGGCTCTCATCAAGGCAGACATTATCACCTGTGCAATCTCGGGACAGGGTTACGACCTGACAAATGGATGATGTATTATTCTCTGTATTCTTACAATGTCATGTGGCGAGGGAGGGGTGGTAATTGTCAAGGAATAGCTGCCGACATACAAACACATTTACCTGCTGGTGGGGGCGGGATAGCCTCACCTCACCTTTACCTGCTGATAATCATCCCCAGTCTGCTTCTGTTACTTTTCTGGTGTTGCATGCGATATTACACTCAAATTCAATGCAGTACTACCCATGGTTCACTAGTTCCAGCCTAAGTTTGTAGGTTTCAAACAGTGGAGAGCCACGGTGATTTTGCAGGTCTGTCTCGATAGGGAAATAATCCTGGCATAAAAACTATTACCTCACCTCATCTCTGTCTGTTTATGCAATAGGTCCAAACACTGCAAACTGTTATCTGAGCAGGTACCTTTTTCACAACATTACACTTGACATGAAACTGTGCTGTGTATTTGTACATTTTACTTCAATTAGGTAAAACAGAAATGAAGATCTTTCACCAACTTAATCATTTTTCATAAAAAGATAATCTTTGGCAGATGCGAAAAACATGAATCCGTAGATGCATTTAGATAGGACTGTCTTCCTGGATCTCCAGTCTGGATGGGAGAAGACGTCTGCTACGCTTCATCAGATCAATTACTCTCCAAAGAAGCAGACATTTCTTGCTATTGTCATTTTGATGTTTTTCAGCCCACAAATAACAGTTAACATGTCACGTCTGATTCTACTAATGATCTAATAATCCCTAAGATAAATCTGCTGTGTCTGTTTGTGTCCCTTGTCTTTCTGACTAAATCTTGGCAGGGGCTTGGCAACTTCTGCTGTTGAGAATTGTTCTACATGCAGTAAGGTTTAAAGGGGGTAATGCTACACTGAATCTCAGTGCAGTGCCAGCCATGTTTCACTAGTTCCAGCCAATGCTGGCAGGTTTTACTTCAATACATAGACACAATGGTGGTGTGGTTCTCTCTACTAGCAGTGGTGATACAAGTAAAATACCCTCACAATCTACATTAAACCCAAACAACCTAACTCACTGGTTTAAGAGTTGAATTAGTGAAAATTTTAACCCATCCTGAAAGGCAAATTTATGGAAATTACAACTGTACTCAATTGCAAGGGAATTAATGTGAGAATACTCAAGGACCTGCTGGTTAAGTGTCAAGGTTGACACTCAACTTCAATATTGCGTCTGTCCCACTCAAAGTCTTATCAGTCCGTCTGCTTCAATCCCAACTAGCTACAGGTGAATCACCACTGACCACTGACCGGTGGTCTAGCTGTCCATCAGAGTTCATAGAATCTGACCCTTCCATACACTAATAGACTGTGGATCTGATACAGTCCAATCTGGACATCTGGACAGTCCGTCTGGACAGCACTTCACTTCTTGAGATGTCACTTCCGTAAAGTGCCAGTTCCACCTGATTCAAATTGTGCTGACAGTTATAAAACACCCACAGCCTGTACCTTATCAACTAATGAACCAAAAGGGGATGTTCGCTGTAATATTGTCAGGACATATTTTCGTAAAAAAGACTTTTGAGATTTGATCAGATAAGAAAATGTTGATGTTAATGGATACTTTTCTTCATTATCGTCTAATGGTCAACTTCAATGACCAGCTATCTGAAGAAGGATCTATAGATGTCAGATAAATCTATGAGGATAACATGATCTTTACACATTATTATCCTCATTGTTGTTAATATGTTCCAACGCACTTTCATGTCTTCAGCTCCAATAGTTTAGGAGATGTTTGTAACAAGAGCAGCATCTACAGTTTAACAAGGCGTCAATTAATGAGTAAAGATATATGATTGTCAATAAAGATATCCTTGATGTTGTTGCCGTTGTCCACTTCATCATCTTCATAATCCATCATTGTCGTTGTCATCTTTTATGTCCGTGACTGCGAGAGACTTTTGTAACTTTATGTCTCTATCATATGTCTAACTTTTATCCAAGTGTTTCTTGATGAGAACTGAATTACTGTCCACAAATAGTGATACAAATTCATCATCATTACTATTCTGACATCCTAGCCATAGTGAGTTTTGTAAAATGAGCAGACGTGTTCAAAAAATTCAAAGAGTCCATGAATATGACTGGCTATCCATTTTATAGTCATCATCATCATCATCATCATCAACAACAACAACTAACACTTGTATGCACCAACCAATGAGCAAAGTTGTTGGATAAAAGAGTCCTCAAAGATGACCAACTGTCAATTTTAAAGTCATCATCATCTTCATCAACAACAACAATCACTTATGCACTTACCATTTCATTAAATCCTACCTCATGTTCAAGAGTGTAACTTGAGCAGACGTGTTTGATTCAACTGAGAGTCCTGTGATGAGTGAAGATGAGTTATTGTCCATTTCCCTATTCTTATCTCTCTTATTCGGTCCCACATCACATTAGCTGTCAGTGTTGAGGGGTTATGATTGCAGACACGGACATTAATTGGGCGAGCTCGGATACTCTATTACTTCTAGATATACACTTGATCCATGTGCCTGTCAATCTGTTCTCTAACAGCAGATCTTCACCTGGGTTCTTCATCAACTCCAGGAAAAGACATTTATTGTAACAATCTAGGTTTATTTGGTATACACTGTCCTACAAAGCTATACAGGATTTACGCTTCCTTGGAATTATAAGGATATAAAAGTATCTTTGTGAAGAAATTCAGTACATGAATAAAGAATTATTGCTTTTCAGGGTGTGTAACAAATAAATCTCCTGACAAAGTCATGTTTTTATCAATTGTTACCTTGAATATCCTAGGATTTACTGAGATAGTCTGTTTTGCTGGTGGACCATGCTGATTATTTCCCTTATGATTACTGTAAACTTGCCACTCAGAATGGGAAATTGGTTAATTCAGCACTCATGACACTGGAAATGATAGATGGTGAAACTGAATTCTTCTCTTGTTGAGCCCAGTACTTCAGAATTCCCTCTTCTCCTTTCTTACCAATATTTTTTTTGTTTTGTGGTATGTTTTTTTTATTTTTTCTTATCTTACAAATATTTTTGGACTTGGTGTGAGTGATGGACAGTGTGTTTAAAGCAAATCGAGGTTTTGCCAGAACCTCTGTGTTTTTTTTGTGACCAGTGAGAGGGCGGCATAGCATAGTGGTTAGCACTTGCGGCTTCGGAATAAAGAGGTCTGAAGTTTTTTAATCCTACCAGGGGCTCTGCAACTACATCTGCAGTAGAGAACAGTTCTACATGCAGTAAGGTTTTGGTGCAATGCTTCACTGAATTTCAGTGTAGTACAACCCATGGTTCTCTAGTTCCAGCCGATGCTCGCAGGTTTCTTCACAATGGATAGCTACACTGGTGATAAGGCTTTCTCCCTGCAATAACAGTAGCAGCCACAATATAGAGAAATACTTTTGAAAGCAGCGTTAAACCCCAACTCGCCTCACCTGACCGGTGCCATCAATTGAGACGCTACTTTCCTCTCTCACCCTCCCCCTCCTCCTCCCCCTCCTTCCCTCCTCCCTGTCATCTAGTTAGAAGTGGACTACCAGGGTAAGCACATGCTGATGTTGGCTGATCCATGACCTGATATAAACTGTTCCCCTCATCAGCTGCGTCTGCTACCTCAATCTCAACTCCTCCTGCCCCAGTCCACCTGAGGTAGATGTTAGTTGAGACCTGCTGCCTGACCAGTCTACCGTAAATCCTTGAATAATCGCCTACCTTGAACATTTGCCTGCTCTAAGCCCGCTTTGAAATAAATAATCACCTGCCTTGAATAATCGCCTGGTTAAATGTAGCAAATGTAAATAAACTCATGGCTCCCTTTTCAAAAATAATTCTGACATAAGCATATTTATGCTACGTTTGTCTCATGACGTGCACTTCGTTTATAATGATGTTTTTGTTATGATTTTTAAAAATTGCATATATTATATATGGCTTCGAAAAAAATAACCGCCTGCCTTGAATAATTGCCGAGCCAAAATCGGTGTTTGAAATTTATAATTGTCGGGCGAATTTTCAAGGATTTACGGTAATCTACAGATAGGGGCATGCAGTAATTCCTTGAAACTTGAATTGGATTTGACAGCCCCATGACTGTATAAAATAAGAGCCTTTAAACAGTCTAGGTGCTTATTCAGCAAGTTTGGACAAACTGAATACACTGGAATGGAACTGAAAGCTTAAAAAATAATCACATGGATGAAGATGATTAATTGTTAAATTTCAGACTAAATTTGAGTCAAGATTTGAGTAAATGGAGGCCTTTTTGAAGAATAACTTTTTCCTTGAATGGACCCATTATTATCAAAATTTAATTTATTATCAACACTGTTTCACGTTTACTATTTCTTTTCACTGAAGGTCAAGGAATAATTTTCATGACTTTATTTACCATATGCATTCATGATTATGAGACATCAGTTAAAATATTTGATGGACCGCAGAGAATGAGAATTTGTCAGTGTAGAATTCCAAAAATTTAAATTTTGAAACATCCAAAATCACACACCAATCCATCCAGCCTAAACCACAGAATTGTCCAACATGAGATTACCGCTACAAAGAACAGTCAGAAGGAACATAAGAACCAGATCCAACTGTTACAGATATCGGTTTGTGTTACAAGCTTTGCTGGATGTTGTTTATATCTCCGCCGAGTATTTGTTTATGGTTGGCAAGAGCTGGGTTGATTGTTTGACTGAAGTCCGTAAGCATTTTCTGAGACGCAAGCCGATGTGTGGAGGAAAGGTATGAAGCCGTGTTGTGATTGGCCGGACTCAGCACCTGTCTTGCAGCTCATTGAGACGCTGGGTGATGATTGGTCGGTCACAGAATTGCTGAGTCAAGACTTTCGATGATGGAGCTTTTCACATTAGTTTTACTTGATACTGATATTTGTGAGTTTTCTTTTTATTATGAAAATTGACTCAAGATGGACACCACTTTAAAGCCAATAAGAAAAACAGTAAATGATATACAGTGTTCATTTGGGAGAAGTGATATTAAATTTAAAATATTTTTCTGTAACTATTAATTGTTCATAATTTAATCATGGTAGGGCCCTCTCTGAAATAAGTAGGAAAATAGGAAATATTTCAGCTCCTACTGCCCGACAAATTTAAAACATAAAATGTTAACTATCATGGTTCAGGGCCTCCTCATAAATATAGAGACCATGTCAGTCACCTGTAATAGACAAGTGATCAATTAAAAGTTATAAACTATAAACAATGGATGTATTTAAGCTGATATAGGTTACTGTACATGCTTATCGAGATACTGGTGATTTTGGAAGGAGAATTAAATTAGCTTTTCTAATGTGGAGTTTGATAACTTTACATACACCTCAATGTTGAATAGGAAATTATTAGTAGAACCTTTTTAGGATATCAATGAATTGTTTAATAATTAGTTTGAGTAAATATATGCAATAACAGGAATCAGAATGGGGTATAGTTGCTACTCCAAAATGAAAGACAGGTTACTATGTGACTGGTATAGCAGTGTTTATACGTGAGCATGTTTGTGGCTAACTCTCTAAGTATGTAGAAGGTATATCTGGTACTAGTCTGTGTAAACAGTGGAGTGCTGGTAGAATCGGAGTAGATATGTAGATACTTGTGTGTGTTCTGCACATGTAGTATACTATCTACACGTCTGATAACATGTATATTGTACACTGAGATGTTGACGCTTATATTGTAACATTAGAATTCAGATATGAATTTATACCATTTCTTGTGTCATTTGGTGGAAGGTCTACCATTGGTCCTAATAATGCAAAGAATTAAAGATAATCTCACTGAAGTGTTTCTGATATTAAATATAGGAACACGAGTGGATCAAAGTACAAATATCCAAGGTTTTCTGAGATGCAATTTATGCTATACAATAATTTCATACATGTTTCATGTGGGGATTTTAGTGTTGTGTGACCTTCAATTGCAGTCTGTAGAGAGTACATAGTGTATAGGGGTGTAACAATACATTGAACTATTGATGCATCACAATAGTTGGCTTGGCAATAGTACTATATCGATAGTATATACAAAAACTCTATCGCTATCGCAATAGTAAGGTTAACTATCGATACTATCGAAACTATTAAATTTCCCTTAATTATGAATGATTTACACAAGCCTCACTGCATTTAATTCAAGATTTTTCATTTTAGAATGTCAAAAGTGAAGAACCAGATAGGAAATAGCAAAATGACAAAACATCTTTTCATTTATGATTTCTTTACTGATTTTGGTTCCATAGTCCTTGCATCAATTAAACATTTCTACAAAAACCTACAAGAAATCTAGCTGATTATTGCGTATTTGTACAAAAAAAATAGTTATTGCAGTAGTGAGTTACAATAGTCTATCGCAATAGTAAGTGGCAATAGACTATCGCTATCGCAATAGTCTCTTTGGGTCAATAGTCACCCCTAATAGTGTACATTGTAGGAAACCAGTTTTTGGTTGCTAGTTGTTAGAGACAAGAAGTCTATTATTGAGCTAGGTTGGTATCGCATTGGTAACTTTCACATTGATGTCAGAGATACTGATGTCCTAATGGCAATTCTTCCATCATCCATCAAGCAAAAGAATGCAGTCCTAAAATCATTTCACTGACTGTTCAACAAGAATTTTTTTCTCAAACCCATTTTGTAGAATTTTACATTAGATTTCACTTCTAAGGATTTTAAACCTCTATTTAGGTTAAGAAATTGCATGTCGATGTTAATATTGGGCTATGGGCACTTAAACTATCTTAATGCAAAGAGTTTTTAAAACATGGACCAAGGTTACTAGTTGCCCATGACAAATCCTGGATTACCTAATGCCATATTAGAAGTCCTTCCAGTGACTCAATCAGTTACAAATTTGTGATCTAATCAAATCGAGTGACCGAGTCTGTTATGTTTCAGACTGGTCTGGTGATCCCGTGGGAGAGCAAGGATGAGCGGATCACCCCGATGGCTAGCCTGGTGTCCTGCTTCTGGGAGGGGGTGGAGATGTGTGGGGGGGTCAGCCACCCCGCCTCCACCCCGCTACTTGCCAGCCTGATACAGCTCCTCAAGACAGAGAACAGGTAGGAGGAATACTGTCAACAGTTGATTGCTTTTAATATTTAAATATTGTGATGACCTTTTGCAAAGGAGCCATATCCACTTTGCAGGTGTCCCAAAATCATCTATCCTTTCTCTGCCCTGCCGTCCTAACTCCACCCAAGCAAACCTACCCAAACCTCAAACCCAAAACCCAAAATCCAAAATCTAAAACCCAAAACCCAAACGTCAATCCAACCCAATCCAACCCAGTCCAGTCATGCATTTGTCCCGACTTAAAGTGAATGGAGATGAAGAGAATGACTTCATGTAAAGAGAGGATGTGATCAACAATAAATAGCAATCACCTAACGCTGAGACAGATAAATCAATCAGAAAATTGCTTGTCAATCTTGTCATAATCTTAAATATGACAACACTCTACTGGGGGGCGGGATAGCGCAGTGGTTAGCGCGTTCGGCTTTGGATCAAGAGGTTCGGGGTTCGAATCCCGCCAGGGGCATGGCAACTTTGTCTGCAGTAGAGAACTGTTCTACACGCAGTAAGGTTTGGGTGCAATGCCACACTGAATTTCAGAGTAGTACCACCCATGGTTTGCTAGTTCCAGCCGATGCTCCCAGGTTTCACCGCAAAGCATAGCCACATGGCGTTGCGGGCTTTCTCCCTGCCATAATACTAGCAGCCATGATATAAATGAAATACTCTTGAAAGCGGCGTTAAACCCCAACTCACCTCACCTCACCTCACAACACTCCACTGTAGACTGAAGAGTAATAACATATTCATCAAGCCAGCAATAAGCACTCATGTTATATTTGAACCCTTTCACTGCTGAATTAGTGCCAACCATTCCCTAGTGGCCGACCTTCAGGATTGTAACTCCTTGATAATCAGGTTAGGCCATGGGTCAATGTTAGGCATAACCAGAATATAACCAATGGCAGATTAGGGGTTAAAACTGGTTTGACTTTGAAAAGAGTCAATATGCTAAGGCTCATGATGAAAGATAGTCCCTTTATTCTTTAAATGTTTTACTTATGTTGGATGTTCATAGAATCAATTTTCATCAATTTATTTTAAGCCATTTTCTTCTCTCTTTTATCTCTCAGTGACACAAGGTGAGAATTAAAACAAACATGTATCAGTTATAAAAATTATAAATCTGAAGGTTAAGTCAAGATTTGTAATTATTTTCAAAGTAAAAAGACGAAATAACTCTAAAGCAATATACAAATCTCTAGAAAATTATTTACAGTCATTGACATAATTTTTCAAGACGTTTTTACGTTTGATAAGAAAATTGCTTTGATTTTCTGATAATGTTAAGAGTCTTGAACTCGTGAAGAAATTTGTCAAAGGGAAGATTTAAGCATTGCCAAATGTATGTCCTTTGATGTCAGTCTATTTTTAAAAGGACACTCAGTTCAAAATCAATATTCTGGACTTAAAAACTATGTTAAATATGCTTATAGTTATATAAGTATCTGGTTTTATGTTCTTTTTTATCATTTCATCAAGTAATTTGTACTTGAACGGACTATTCAGAACTGAAATTATCTTGTTGTTTTTTCGTCCAACACAAAGTTTGTTTGCAACTATTTCACACATACTTTTAAAAGTTTTAATGTCTGAAACTAAACTTTTGAATATGTGCACTATTTGTATATTAAATGTTGTTGCACAATATTTTATCTCTGACACCACATTATATGCGATCAAAATGCACACACAATAAACAAAATCTATGTACAAGTTGTAATGCATAAAAAATCATTTATGTAAGAAAATTTTAAATAATTTTTAAGATTTATTTAGCAAAAATAAGAAATTCTTACATAAGTTTGCAAAATTTTTGTTAGAAGGTCACTTTAATTATTAGTCTGAATTACACGATATACGGGTTCAGTATTGGTTTGCACTGGGACGAAAGGTAACCAATCAAAATGGTAATGAGGCTCGCACGTTCCCACAAAACTGCACCAATGACACGAGAGGAGCGTACGGGTACCTATTGTACCGCGTAAATATCACGCATGGTTGGCATGAAATGGAACAGATTGTAATGACGAATATATGGCTGTATTTAGTTCTACGTGATCACCGTCCCTGAAAAAGTGTCACCGTAAATAGAGGCGTTAGCGTGAATTAACATTGTCTGTGAATATTGAGAGTATTCTTGTCTGGGAGTAGTAATAATGATGATAATCATCATGCACCGATCCACACAGTAAAAACATGCTTGAGGCTCTACTCGCGATATTACTCTGGCGTAAGGACATATAAACAGTAACAAAGTTTGTTTCAATAAGATTAGCCAGTTATTATTTGATTATTATCGACTTGTGCTCGCCTCAATCTAATTTTGGATTATGAAAGACGGAGAGGGTCAAGAATCGAACTCAAGTACCCTGCAGATGAGAATTTCCACTGATTGAATGGAACTCAGATTGTATACATTTATATGTGCATTTCTTTTCATTGCTAGGAATGTAATGTATATTTGGATCTTATACGAATTCTTTGAATTCTGTCGTACTGTTGGGTAATCCTGTGAGATGGATTACATGTTTACAGTGTGGTAAAGGAATTTGTTAAGACTTGGATTATTGAAATATTTTCATGCGGTTCTTGCAAAGAGGAATGCAAAATTTTCATGGAATTTAATTTATTTGGGCTCGTAATCATAATATTTTGATATAATTTGAATTGGTGTTTTCTTATTTACTTCTATGTTCATGTACATTGTTATTAGATATTGAATGGATTTAATATAATGAAGAAGTTTGAAAGTTTAAAGAATCTGAATATTGCTTTTGATCAAAAGATATTGTTAAATAACTCAAGATATATCAGTACCAGAATATGAATATGTTTGTATGATATTAGACAACTCTCATTCGGGATCTTCTAAAAGGAATGTTAAATTCTTATGGAATTTATTTTTGACTTGGGTATAATACACCTATTCTGTTTGGTGAGATCTTGGTAGCTCACTATCGGCTAACAATAGTATATATCTATAGGATAGAATTGCATGAAAACCAAATAAAGGGAAAGGAAAAAAATTTGGGTTTTCAAATATGAAAACTCACTTGTTCCAAATGTCATTCATAGATTTCACAGCAGTGCAAACCATTGGGGTTTCGGAGTAAAACGGTAGTTCAACCACTGTATTTTGCTTTCGGTTCACAGCACTGTACTTTCAAAGTGTATCTCCGGTTTGTAACTCATACCATATTTTATGTTATTAATTTCTTAAAATTCTATTTATATTTTCAGATTTTCTACTTTAACATTCATTGTATTCAAGGAAAAATAGGTTTTTGTTTTGACTTAAGTTTGTTGAAGTCATCATTCTAAACTGAACACAAAATGTACTGAACCGATGGTTCTGTATTGCAATACGTATCAAACAGAATGGATTCAAATATTTTTTTAAATTCAGTAAAATCCAATTAATAATGTAAAATCTTGGAAGAATGTTTATTAATAGTAAATGTAATAAACTCTGACCTTGGTAGATGCATATGTGCGTGGGTTATTGACTTTATGTCACAGCCTGAGCTTTATTGTGTGAAGTTGAAGTGATTATTTGTCTGCATGTTGAGAAGGATAATTCAGATATATATAAACTGTAATCCTTGTGGTACCACACCCAATCATTAATTCCAGTCCAATGGAGATAGAGAATTCCATTTGTTCAGAAAGCATAGCATGCATTAAGAATGTGTCTATTGTCATGCAAAGGTTTGAAACATGCTAGAGTTATGAAATGTGGGAGCAGAATAGTTATATGCACACAATTCAACTGAACTTTTGTCAATTTCTAAAATATGCTATAGAGATTAATTTTCCAAAATGGTCTCACCTCACCTCGTCTTCATAAGATGTGGGTGTAATGCTTCACTGAATATCAGTATAGTACAATTCTTTGCTCGTTTCCAGCCGAAGCTTACGGGTTTCACTGCAATGCAGAGCCACAATGGTGTAGCAGGCTTTCTTCTAGCAGCCATGATATAAGTGAAATGCCCTTCAGAGCAAAGTTAAACCCTTTTTCACCACATCTTTATCACTTTGTGGTCACAGCTTTAGACATTTTTCAAGAATTACAAAATAACTGAAGAAGGTACCGTTCATAAATCATTTTAATATTTTGAACAAAATTAATTCTTAATTGTCATTCTTCAGCATTCTCTATCAAACATTTGGCCCTTTGAAGAAAAAAATATTAATGGATAATCCCCTTATTTATATTTAACGATTACACCATTTCTATTAGATCCATATACCATGCCCATATGCTTGATAACGGTATACTAACATCACAATGGTTAAATAAAGAAGTTGATCATGCATTAATATCCTTGTCTTTTTCATAACGCAAACTTCTAGAATGCCTCTCAAACATTTTCCCTTTTGCCACAATACTATCAAAGAATGGCAGACATACTAAGTAATCCATTTAAGTTTGAAGGCCATGTGTAGGCATGCTGCAAGAATTCTCCTAACCAAAGATGCACACATATTAGGAAAATAGTTGACCGTGGTTTATGCACATGCAAGGTTTTGCGGTAGTTACTGACCAGTTCAAAGTCTTTGAAGTCCTCAGATGGACAGACCTGGTCAGCATAGAAGGTCCAAGCTGGTGTTTGATGTGCTTATTAAGTCCATCTTTATTCTTCCTGCTAGATGTTTGACTGGTCAGTGTCACCTGGACACTGGTCAGTAGAAGAATTAATGGGACAGGTGATACTGAAGTTTATTTATTAATTTGTCGATGAAAGTGTATATACTTACAGAAATTTAACTGGAAAATTTGTCTCACAGTGGAAGAGTTTGAACTGTTTTAGGACCCAGCTCCAAAGCACATACAGGGGGCGGGATAGCGCAGTGGTTAGCGCGTTCGGCTTCTGATCAAGAGGTCCGGGATTCGAATGCCGCCAGGGGCACGGCAACTCTGTCTGCAGAGAACTGTTCTACACACAGTAAGGTTTGGGTGCAATGCTACACTGAATTTCAGCATAGTACCACCCATGGTTCGCTAGTTCCAGCCCTTGCTCGCAGGTTTCACTGCAATGCATAGCCACATGGCACTGCAGGCTTCTCCCTGCCATAATACTAGCAGCCGCGATATAAGTGAAATACTCTTGAAAGCGGCGTTAAACCCCAACTCACCTCACCTCACACCTCACCCCTCAAAGCACATACGTAGGAGAACTAGTTGTTAGTGCACCTCAATTATTTAAAATGAGAAAAGCAAGATTTCTTGAGAACATCTTAAAATGAAAAAAAAAAATTCATAATGTTCACATTAGTGCTTAACATTTTGATTAAGATCCAACCTTAAGTGCATTGGGGAATAATTAGAAGTTTTGCTGTTTAAATGATTTTCTAGTCCTATGATATAAATATATTATTTGCATGTTTCACCATGAAACAAGAAAACACAATGTCTTACAGGCTTTCTCCCTGTGTTAAAACTTGCCTTGCAGAAATTTTGAAATTATGAATAATGTTATCTTTATTCATAATCACAGATATCCGAAACGTATTTTGTCCAGTACATAATAAGTGTAATATACTCTTGAAAGCAGCGTTAAACTCAGATCTCTTCACCACACCGTAATGAAAGCTGGTATTTGATGTGGATATAAAGGCCATCTTTATTTCCTCCTCCGATATTTGACCAGTATTGTCTGGTCATCATCTCCAGGACAATGGTCAGCTGGGAAGGGATTGTCCATATGGACCTTAAACCACTGGTCATTTGTAGTTATGGTCATCATAAACCTGTACGGACAAGCTACTGAGGATGTAATAATATTTATCTGCAAGTATATGTAGTAGTTCATTGGACTGTTATGCAAAAAACTAGTGGAATGATAGTGGATATATGTCTTTTGGAATGTAGGTATGGCATATTGATGATTACTATAGTTACTTGGTAGAACTTACCCCTTAATACTTAAAGGGGCAGTTGCACGTTTTTGCAAATTTTATTTTTTTAAATTTCCAATTAATAATGATAGTTTATGTCATTTGTACTTACTTTAAAGGGTAAAACATCTTATTACACAAACTATTTATCTGAAGTGGTAATAACAGCGTTACCTATAAAGCAAATATTGCATGGCAGCCATTTTATTGTGAACACATTTTATTATTTTGAATGACAAAAACGATTTCCATGGATTTACGGAACCATGTACACTCATTTTTTAACTTGATTTTCCTAAGAGAGAAGGGTGTCTTACTATTGGTAACATTATTTTTCAAAAACATTTCATCAACTTATTTCCGCGAAAAAAACTGCTACTGCAAGATCTATCAGCATTATATCCACTATTTTGTTATCCCCCGCCACAACGCCATAGTTGTACTAATTTTAAAACTTTTTAATAATAAAATATATACATTAATAGAATATTCACAAAGCAACAAATAACTTATCATTATCATCAATAATGTCCTGTTATACCATAGTGAAATTTCTCACACTTGTAGCACTTATGAATGGTGAAAATAAAGTATAGGAAGTAAATTATAGGAACCACATCTTGATCACAATAATAAGGGTAGCTGGGAAATAATAAATAGGTAACATACCCAGAATATTCCAGGAACCACTGGTAAACTGTTTAATACAACTGTGCACATTCTATATCACATCTCCTTATTTTCTGAAATTTTCTTTTTTGATTTCCTTTCAAATTTGTGGCATGCATGCAATTTTTGTTGGCACAATCTAATGACAGTCACTTATTTGAAACTCCAAATCATAAAAAATAGAGAGAAATAATTTAATAATTTGCAAATGATGAAACATTTAGATATAATATGTACATAACAGAAAATTTAGGACCTCCCCGATGTTTGATGGGTTTTCATATATGAACTACAACAAATTGACAAATTTTAAGGGGTTTTTTTGTTGACAGATAAAACCTTTTTGTTTTGGTTCTCCTCAGCAATATAGTTCAGATTAAATGGTTGTATATGAGTACAATTTGAATATTGTATGTCCACTCAATTTAAAAAGACATGATTCAATTATCACTATAATGATTGAATCAATCGTATTGTGTTCTTTAACAATTCAATATGTTTTGATAGAAATTATGAAGTTATGACAAATATTTGATGTTTTTAAGATGCCTTTATCTGCGGATTCCGGAATATTTGGGATAGCCAACCGTCAATACCGTATTATTTCTTTTAAAAACTAGTTGGGATTCCTATGAATTGGAAGCTCACAATGGTTTGGACAATTAAATCTGAAGTGAATATAGAGTTAACATTAAAACAAACTGTTGATATTCCAGATGGGAGGAAGCTATAGCAACCTGTCGACGAATCCTGGAACAGAACCCGGACCTCATCGACATCTGGCTAACGGCAGCGGACATATACTCGTCTTGCAAGCAGTTGGAGGGAGCCAGACATGTGAGTGTTTCATAAACATTAACCTTCACTAGCTGAATTGATTAGTACCAAATTGTTCCAGTGTGGTCAGGTTTCAGGAATCTTACTTACTTGATACCTACGTAATAATCTGGGATCAACTTTCCTGCAAGTAATCAGTCACGCCAGTCTCCATCTCTGGCTAATTTAAGCCTTGCTGCATTTCTTACATTTTCTGTGCTAGCCTAACAGCACTGCACCTGAACTTCTTAGTGTGTGCTGCTATGCTAGCACTGAAAAGGTAACAATATGTAGCAAGGCTTAAAAATAATGTGAGACTTGGAGTGGAAGTTGATATGGGATTGGTTAGGAGTTATTTTATTATGATAATTATGTCTTTATTGTACCATTGCAGTCAGAAATTCTGTTCAATTGCAAGAACATTTAGCAGCCACAGTGCAGCACCATATTGCATTATAAAATCCTAATAATCCTGCATGCCAAGCAAGGAAGCAACAACTCCCATAATATCTTTTAGTGTGATGCAGGAATTGAACCCCAGCTAATCGTTTGATGAGCAGTCGCACTACCAACTGAACTACATCCTCAACACTTTATTGCATAAGTCGAGTTTAAAAAACAATAAATGATTGAAATGATGTTTTATCCACAATGTGGCATTATTTTCTTATTTTAGATGTTCTAAATGCTATCATCATCATTATTTTTATAATTTTAAATCTTGTTAATCATTATCTCCATAATTTTTACATTTTCTTCCTTAAACAATATCACCATCTTAACCATATATGCATAAACCTTTATCAGACAAACATCAGTCCATCCACATGTCTCTGTATCCACATGGGTTTGTCAGTATAAGTAAGAAAATAAATATCAAACTCCTTGAGGAGGTCATCTATTGGCATTAAGGACGATAAATCTCGCGCCAGTGACATTTTCACAAATTCTCCCCAAATTGTGTCCACTTGCAACCGACTCCCATTTGTCATCATGACTGCTCTGCACATGGCCTCTCATACTTTTCATTTTTGCCACTTTTATTTGTTTATTGTTTGTCCAGGCTAGTATGTGGAGACAAATGGTCTTCATTTTGGCCTTGAAAGTCCTGAGAAAGCTGTAGTTGACTGTTATAATTTTGCTAAGCATATGCTTCTGTTGATATAGTCTTAGTCACAGTGTCCTTTATATTATTTTCACATTTGCTTTAGCCAAAGCTGACAAAGTGATATTTTCCTGAAAAGCAAGTCTAGATTCTGGTTTAAAGGGGCTGAAGCTCTTTTTCTAATTAAAATAATGAGGAAAATGGAGAAGAAGAAAAAATAAATCGCAAAACAATCCCCCTCAATCAATAAAAAGAGTTCTAAAACGAATGGTTATAATTTGTTTAAGAAACACTATAAACGAATACTACCCATTACAAATCCTCGAATTATTAAACAGTGTTCACACTGAAATGGCCAATAGCAGTTTTCATTTTATGCGAGACACAGTTTTCCACCACTACGGATAATCGGCTGATTTACCATTTTAAGTATAGCTATACTGCATATAATTTCATTTTAAATGGCAAATTTGAACAAGAAAAATTCCCATTTCTGAGATGCTATATTTCAATATTCAATAAAAGAGTAACATGTCATATGAAAACTTCCAACTAGATTGATACTTCCTAAAATTTAACCCCAAGTCCCTAAATTCTCTACCCTATTTAGGAAGATTACCTATGTTTTTAAATAATCAATAATCTATCTCTCCTTCAGATATTTCAAGAGGCAACCAGTGTTCATCCCCTGTCAGCCAAGCTACACTTCTACATGGCGTGCTTCGAGATGTCTAAGGTAACACCTCCTACCCCTAACAATAGTCTGTCTGATTTACACGTTACATGCCATCAATCAACAGCAGACAACATGCTCCTTATCACTGTCGTTGTCATAGTGCAAGCTGGGAAACGATTGACATGATATTTCTATCTTCAATTTAGGGATTATCGAAATTTTACGTCATTTATCATGTGATGTTTAGTGTTCGTATTCAAGTGGTTACGCAGTGGGTTATCCTTGATTTTTTACTCAAAGTAGATATTACATTTCATGTTTTAGTCGACTGTCAATCGTCCATGTGTCTCATTTCAAATATTGTGCCCTATATGATTTGCTAGTAGCAGTGAACTTTCATTGAATTTGGGTTGAGGGCTTTCTTCCTGCAGTAATACTTCACCACAACAGTCATGGAGGTTATAAAATCATCTCACCTCTTGCTAAAAAATATTTGTGTGAAATTAACGTTTATCAGGGGTCTTGTAGTCTTACACTAAGACTCTGAATAAATATATGTATATTGAATTAGGAGCTTTTTTTTATAGAAAATTCCATTTCTTACAGTCTCCTTTTCAATATTTGATAAAATGGTGATATTTTCAGATTAATACTTTTTTCAGAGTCTGAGTGTAATATTAGGGGTCTTGCAGAGTCTTGTCAGATTTTGGAAGTGCTAAGATATGATTATACATCAATGTTGCAAATTGTACCCCTGTACTGTGAATACTGAAAGTGAATTCCATAATTGCTTAAAGCGCAACTCCCGGATAAAATGGACCAAAATTCGTTTGACTAAACCAAGCTAAATTGTACACTAATGTGCATCTGTATGCATAGTATCTAGCTAAATATGATTTTTCGTTAGGTCATAAATTTTTTAAAACAATAGATTATTTTATTATTTGCGATTATAAAAAATAGCGTCATTTACTTGCCGCGATCGTTTTGTTCCGGTGATGTAACCGGATGTGACGTCAACTGGGGCAAACAAACGTGACGTAACAGCCACGTGACAATGTAAACAACACAGCGCTTCACTTCGGTGATCGCGTTTTGACGATTTTGGTCACAAATAAAGTTAGACTGAGAGTGAAATTCGAATATCTGCTGTATGAAAGTATAATGGCAACGAGGAATTAGCTAAATATTTGTTTTGGTACATAATTATGAGAAGAATTCATGATCCGAAAGGACAAGTCAAATTCTGTAGCCTAGTGAAGCAGTCGTTGTCCTCTGTCGACACGGAATGATTTCGGTAAGTGGGTCTTTGATGTCTTTCTTCTAACGATGCATAATTTGTTATGTGAATGGACATGTTCTTTCGAAAATATAAATATTACTTGAATTTTCAATCTGAGTCGAGGAAAACAACATTATCAGTCTGTCAAATCGTGGCTCTCGTCGAGTGTGTTTTGCAGATCCATTTTTCGATACGCGCTCACAATCTTCCAAAGTGATTTTTTAAAGAAATTTGTCTGGCCCACAGGGATGGCAGTATCCAAATTTTGATAACCATAGTAATTTTTACTAGCCTCGGTCTGAATGACTGGTGTTAATTTTAGCCCAGATATTCATTAACATGTCAATTATGAGAACTTATACTTGTAATTAATTTGCACCATTTGCCTTTTTAAAAAACGTTTATAATTGATTTGTCATCAACTTCAGGAAATTATTTTTTAAATATCGACATTTGCTTTAAATTAAATATATTAGACAGATATCAAATTCAAATCCATATAACAATGTAGTAGAAATTACTACTGGTATTTAAAAATTACAAATTAGAAGCCATCTGAGTTAGTGATCTTGGTTTAAACATATTTGTATTTCATAAAATGTAATAAGGATTGGTGAACAAGCCACAAGGTTTATTTGAACACCGTTCCTTTTTAGTGATCATGAATGTATATGCATATTTAAATTTTCAAAGAAATGGCTTTCCATAAAAGATTTCAATAATTTGTTTGATAACTATTCATTTGTTTGTGATGAAATTAGACTGAGGCTGTAGATGTTTAGAATTATTTCACTTGTCTGACATAAAAATATCAAAGGTCCTATACCAAATACCAAAACAAAAACATGTTATGAATTAATCATGTGTAAACATATGCAGCATCAAGAAAGATTTATTATTGTTGTTACAGGTGATGGGAGTCCCTAATACAAGAGAACACATCAACAACAAAAACCCATTAGGAATGGACTGTATGTGCAGTAAAATATTGGTGCTGGAGGTCTTTGATATCAGGAAATGATATATATAAACATTGTCATAAGAAGTGATATATGCTGATTGTGTGAACTGATATCCAAATCATTATCTTCTCTTGGATATGAGAATGTGCCAATGTTTTAGAAATATTGTATTCAACTTTGCAGCAAACTTGAGCAAGACTACACAAAATAGTGTAATAGTAAATCAAATTAAAATTCAATTTAATTATGAGAGTAAATAAAATCAAATATTTCCCAAATTATTTAAAAATAAATTTTATGATAAAAATTAATTTCATGTGCACTGTTCCTTTGTAATTCCTAAAATGCAAACACTTAAACAAAATAATGTACACAAAATAATGTTCAATACATGTATACTTAGTTGAATAAATTTGGCTCTTATATTTGTTGTTTTATTCATGATTAAAAAGTGGAAATGCAATATTGCATCTAAAGTGACTTTAATGTCACAATAAAAATAGAAAACTTGATCATAATTTCTTTTCAGAATTCTTAGGTCTGTTTCAAGGTAAGTTTATTTGATATGCAGGTTGGTGTAGGCAAATGTAAAAACACAAGTCATGCTTACATAGGTATTTACACACTGTTACAAATCTATTTTACATAAATACATATCTTTGTCCCTTTGGATTATGCTATTTACAAAACTAATCATATGCATTGTGATGAAGTATATTTTTTATTTTTTATATATATCTGTAACTGAAAATACAGGTTAGTTAAAATTGCAGATTATATCAATAAATGTCTGAATTTTCCATTTGATCAGATAATATATAGTTGACAAATAAACTCATAAAATATTATGTAAACTTTGAAATGAATAATGATTATCTTATCATTTAAATGAGATATCAATCACCAAAAATTCCATTATTCTTATTTATTTTATCCACTAAAATACAGATAAGTTAGATAAAATAGTTTCATTCTTTCTTTCAATGTCTTTCAAAATTTATGAAACAATATCACTACAATTAAATTATTTCTATTGCAATACACTATTCATCCTAAAACAAAATTGGGTACGAGTTCAGCGAAACGTGTGGATATGCATTGGAGTTCACTGCATCCCGAGAAGATATCACGTGACCATGCAGGTACGGTAAAGTTATTTCGCCAAAAATGAAATAACCTTTATATTATAGTCACCAAATTACAAAATATTTAACTACATTCATACACTATTAATGATGTATCTAAAATACGTAAGTTTTCCAGATATATCAGCACTGAAACACGTATGATATCAGCTGTTCGGTTAATTATTTGGGAATTTACTTCCGGGTTTAGTAAGAACCATTTTTAAAACTTTATCGCTGATATTGAGTATATTCCTTTTCTGATTCTCTTCAAGTTGTCATATCAAATATATGGCAAGTTTTTACATTCAATTGTCGACTGGTTTGATTCCTATTGCCCGCGCAGTTTACTAGTCTGATAGTGTTAATGCTACGGGGACCGCCATTTGCATTGGTTTGTGTTCTCCAGTTGACGTCATACATTCCTTCGGGGAAAATCGAGATTTTTCCGGTGTTCTCCGTAAAACAAGATGGCCGACACGTCAAAAAGCGACGTAAACAGACAGTTTTCTGACTTCTTTTACGATTTGCTAAAGTCACACATGATTTCAATGGTAATGGGATGCGAGAATTTGTTGTTTATAAACCGATTCACATAATTTCCATGTCTTTGCAATGTGCATGTAAACCATAGGCAGTTACTTGAAAGAAATTGGAGTAAAATCATCCGGGAGTTGCTCTTTAAAGAGAAAAAATCACACTGGTAATTTAGTGATGAGTAATTAATAATTTACATAGACAAGTTTTAGTCTACCTCCACTATTAACCCTTAACTTGCGGGTCCCGTAATTATCCGGGAGGCTCATAGAGAAAATGTTAGAACCCTTGGCGAGACCCGTACGTTGGACTTAGTGCATTTACCGGGTCAGTAATAATTATATTTGCCCCCCAGGCGAAATGCGAGACGAAGTGTGTCCGTATATCGCCACATGAAAACTTGTTTACATACATCTCGCAGATAGCCACGATAACGAGTCTGTGTGAATGTCCGGTCGAAATATCAAGTAAAATTCACACCAAATTGCGTGTGCATTGTTGACCCGTAACGCATTGATAATTAGCTTTACAAAAGGCCAATTTTGTCGGGCTTAGCCCCCGAAGCATTAATTCGCTTGAGGCTATTTTCACCCACGTGTTTGTATTGCCTCAGGTTTGCCTCGCCCGAGACTGCTATCTGCCTCGCATCCCGCGAGACGGGGAAAAAAATCGCTAACTCGCCTTACTCCCGCACTTCATATCATGTGAGCAAATTGTTTGTTTTCAAAAACAAATACGGCAAAATAAAGGGGAAACAATGGACTACATTCCCATATAAAATTAGAAAATCTCAAAAAAATAATAAAGACACAGCAAGCGCCGTGAAAAAGGTCATGTTTACACTTCATAAATTTTGAAACAATCGGCGATTTTCACAACTTCTAAAACATTTATCACGGCTAAAATACTGAATGCATTTTCATAATTTTTATATCACAATAAACCGAAAAGAATAATCTTTTATTCTATATAAAATGCGCAGATTTATTCACAGAAATAAAGATACAATTTTACCTTTCTGAGAGGCATGTGAAACCAAACGGCACACAAACTAATCAACATATTTTCATCAGTTATGGTTCGAGGTTAGCGTTTATTTGAAAAGTCAAACAACATAACCATATTTGGGTTGACATGTGCTTATTTGTCAACTGGTTCGAGATTATGATTTCTTGGAAAAGTGCGATGAACGACCGTTTGCAATGCCGCATACATGTTGTAAGTATTGACGATTTTATAGGTGGAAATAAAGACAAACTTTACATAGCTATAGAATTATAACCAAAGGTCGCATTCTAATAATTTTTATATCATTGTGAAGTTAGACATCTTGTCTTCAATTCTGTATATAAATGGATTTTTTTTCGTTTGCTATTTATGATGTAACGAGGCCCGAATTAAAGACAATCTTTCGTAGGTAATAGAATAAAAACGAAAAATCATAGAAAATTCATTCAAAGTTTCGGATGTGAATTAGCCATTTGTGTACGGGTGTCACTACTTGAATTTGTATTGAACGCCCGTATATAGTCTTTATTCGCCATGTAGATGCGGTATATTTCGTAAAAACGGTACCGGAATCGCCGCCTGGAAATTCCGCCAGCAGAGCTCGTTAGTGCCTAAGCTCAAACTACTGCTGCGAGCTGCGAGCCTGTAAATTCCGCCACAGGGGCTAAAAATGGTAAAATATATATACGCAACGTAAGGGTTAAGAGGTTTGGCTTAAGTTGTTCATAGTGTCAATGATACAAGTGTGACACATTCATTTTCTAACTCTTAAATTATTATTTAACAATTACAAATATCAGCTTTTGTTGTGTTAATTAATATCATTGCCCACTATTTTCAAATACATTTCCATATAACCTAATCCCTCTCTCATGAAATCAATTTCATTTCAAGAATGAAGCTGTCAGTTTCACGTCATTACAGGGCTGCCTACCTGTACATTTTGGATTATTTTGTACACTTTGCAGTCCTAAAATATGATGGTACACCAATGTTGCAAATTGTACACCTCTTCTATGGAAAGATATAAAAAGTAAATTTCATAAATTTCTGTATAGAGTAATGGAGTTCTGTACTGTTACAGAGTTAAATTATAACTTAGTGCCAGAGTAACTCCAGTAAAGTCAGACAATGATTATTGTTGTCGAACCATAGCATGATATCTTGGAACTAATAGTATCATACTAAATTCATGGAGTTGTACACCTAAAAATTACAAAATACTCCAAAATTGCTTTATATCTACACTTAACCTGAAAGGAGGGTAGTCAGCTCTGCGTCAAAAGTGTCAATGTCAATTCCTCAATATATACATTTTCAACAAAGTATGACTTATTCATCCTTTAACTCTTACGTATAATTCAACTCAAAAGTGCCAACTTTTGTTGTGTCAGTGTCATTACCACTACATTTCCAATGAGGATTTCATATATAACCTAATCCCTCTCTCATGTAATCAATTTCATCATTTCAAGAGCGTAGCTGTCAGTTTCATGTCAAAAGTGTCAGTGTCAACTCCCCAATATTTACAAACATTTTCAACAAGGTGCTATGACAGTCTTCAAGTCTTCCTCAGTTAAAAGATTAAGCTGTCATTGCACATCCATATATTGTCAATGGGGTTACCTCAATATTTACAAATATTTTCAACGAGGATGTCATGCGAGTCCCTCAACTCTTCAAATAAAAGTCGATCTCATCATTTATAGGATTATGCCCCCCTTTCATGTCTTTTGTGCTCATGCCATCACCTCAATGTTTTAAGTATTTACAAGTGTAAGGGCATTTAGAAGATTTTCTGGATAACTTAATTGTGAATATACATGATTTTTCGGGGGTATACGCTTACTCCTTCATCAGGTGGAATTTGAAACCTCATTTTGCAAACTACATTTCAATGTGAAAACAGAGGCTCCTTTTCAATATTTGTTAGAGTCTTAGTGTTAAACAAAGTCATTCCATGTCATGTATGACAGAAATATTGACAATGAATATGAAATAAGGCTAATGTCATTTGTTATCTCAGGGACTACAAGTGTGAAATCCTGTAGAGGAGGGTTAATGCTTGCTAATATCCTAAGAGCATAGTGTTTTCTGTAGGATCATTGGAATAAGAAGCTGCTCATGGAAATGATTTTGTGTAATATCTAGATAAATATCGGCATATAAAATAAGCTTGAAAACTAGCCACACCGAAAGTGTTATTTTGTCAACATTATAAACAAAATTATTTTCAAAATCTCAAAAAATGTCTAAAACAAGTACTAGGTTTTCGTTTTTTTAAAGTAGGTTATGTAAGATGAAGCTATTTTAACGTTATTCACAAAAATATGCGCACAATAATTAGCCAATGTTGTATTATCAATGGAAAAAGTCATTGGCTTATGCTGCTGTCAAATTACATTGTTGGGAGGGGGTGGGGGGGTTGGGTTATTGGTTAGCGCGTTCAAGAGGTCCTGGGTTCGATTCCCGCAGTTGCAACTTTGTCAGCAGTAGGGTAACTGTTCTAGTTCACCACATACCTCTATTTAAAAAAAAAGTTGTTTCATTTTATATCTGTATCAAACTGATAGGTGTATACAGTGTTTGAAATAAGCTTGAAAATTAGCCAGTCCGAAAGCGTAATTTTGTCAATCTAAAAGGTCAAATTACAGAAGTAAATGAAGGATTACATGAATATCTAATTTAAATCAATGTGTGTTGTGATATGATTCTGTAACTTGTAGATCAAGAGTTAACATGACATGCAGTCAGTGAATATCTAGCTTGAACCAATATATCCTACCCCCTTAACAAGAATTGTGTGATGTAACTATAACCTGCCAATAAATAGTTACGGAGTCCTCAACCCACGCACCCATACCTCCCTAACAAGACACATGGTCCGTGTAATCTGATGTAGTCCTATTTGCTCCGAAGCTCATCTCTGACACCTCTCAATGTAGCCCCGATCAGTCACATGGAGGCCACAAGTGACTCCGAATACATCAGCAGGCGACGAGCAGACGCCTTCGACATCTACCGTGGGTGGGAATCACCTCTGCCACTAGCTAATACTCCAGGTGTGAAGTCTTAATGGCTTCTCTGTGTGTCCTCTACAGATAGGAAGATACATTTGTGGCTGAAACAAATTGAGTTTCTGCCATGCATGGCTATCGGGTTGTATGTCACATTTCCATGCAATAAAATACATGTCCCCTTCCTAAAGATGCAGGCTAAACATTCAAGGAATTTTTATTGCCGGGGTTGATTTTGGATTTTTTTTCATGTCAATGATTCAGGTCTGATTATATTGGGTTAAAGGGGCTGTAGCTCATTTTTTGCAAATTTTAATTTTTCAAATTTCTCATTTATAATGATAGTTTATGTCATTTATATTTACTTTAGAGGGTAAAACATCTTATTACACAAACCAATTATCCATAGTGGTAATAACGGTAATGCGTATAAAGCAAAAATTGCATGGCGGCCATTTTATTGTGAACACATTTTATTATTTCGAATGACAAAAACAATTCCTATGGCTTTACAGAACCATGTACACTCATTTGTAACTTGATTTTCCGAAGAGAGAAGGGTTTTTTGCTATTGTTGACATTATTTTTTAAATACATTTCATCGACTTATTTGAGCGAAAAAACGTGCTACAGCGCCTTTAAACTGTTTGGAATTATCTAATTTTGATATTCTGTAAGTCTGTTTTGTCACTAAATTTGTTGAAAAAAAATCATGATTTGAAACATATATGATATTGTGGTTTCTCTCGGTGTTTAGTGCTGGTATCATCAAATGTATAACTCGTTGGTACAATAAATGGGTGCCTGACTCTGAGGGTGTGGGGTTCAAATCCTGTAAGGGTCAGATCCAGAACCAGAATTTGTACTAATGCAGATAGTGTGATCCAAAATATAAGAATGTTTTATTATCAAACAGTTTATCAAATCACTTGAACTACATTCAAGCGGCCATTTTAATGTGAACACTTTAAAATGGCCGCTCAATGGGAAATGGAATTGCATGGCTTAATTGAACCATGAATATTCGTTTTAGAACTTTTTTTTATAGACTCAGGAGTATTATGTAGCCTTTTTGGTAACACTAATTTATATTTTTGTGAGAGCACTTTATTCCAGTAAGGATATTGTGCTACAGCACCTTTAATATTCGTTAAACACTGCACATGTTGTAGTTGGAACTACCTTCAACAATACACAGTATTGAATTAAGAGTTGAAGTTCTGAACAAAACAAACCCAAACAATGTAAGTGACTTGAAATCTCATGAAATACACAGACGATGTAAGTGTTTTGAAGTGTCCACGTATTGTCAGGCTGTCGCCCACAATTCCCATGATGCATTGTCTGTGTTGTGCAGGGAGACATTTCTTGTCACCTCTTGTTTGATGAGTCAACAACCGAGCTTTGATGGAAGAAGCTGTGTGAGGTTATGTCATGTTTATCTGTTTGATGATATGCTGATCGGAGATTAACCGACACAACGGACATTGTTCAGAGCCCATGCTCCACTTGAGACGACAGACTACCCAAGATTTAATCCCGGAAAGATTGATACTCGTTGCTTTTGATTTTTGTGTCAAGATTGCTTAGAGTTTGTTACCTTCTTGAGTCGACAGACTACCCAAAATTAATCCCTTAACAGATAGATTGATACTCGTCAATTTATATTTTTGTGTCAAGATTTTTCATAGCTCCGTCCCCTCTTAGTCAGACCATCCAAGATTTAATCCCTCAACAAATAGATTAATATCTGATTTTTGTGTCAGGATTTTTCAGCGTTTGCATGTTACCCTTCTTGAGCCGCTAGACTATCAAAGTAAAGGCATGTTTTAATCCCTCGCAATATAGATATAGGCAATCTGATAAAAGGCAATTTCAACCCATGGGAAGATGCAAATGTGCATCAAGGTTTTTGGGGGAACATTTGTATATGCTTCTTATAAGCCATTGAAGGTTGCAGTGATATCTGCCATTTACTTATGATTTTGAACATAATTGAATAAAAAGGCAAACAATTTATTTCAAAATAGAAAAATGAAAAAGCATTCGATAGCAAAATATTTGAAAGATTAATTGAGCAATTGTTCCCTGGATTATATAAGACAAAAAGAGTTAATCTGTGAAACTATTTCTGCTAATGAGTTAAATTCATAAATAAAGGGCATGTGTTTATTGCTATAGAAGAATTAATTTTAAAAAGTACATAGCTTCATCAAATCCATAAATTTTTGTCAACACAAGATTGGACGATTCTAGGTGTTGTCAAGTTTTCTTTTCATCAGATTGATACTAATTTTGGTATCCTTGATGATCCTTAAACTTCTTTTGTAACCACTGTGAAAAATGTTAGTATGAGACAAAACCATCACCCCGAGGCATATAGATGTCCAGTTAATTGTCCAAATTCTGACTCTCGTCTTGTTTTTCAGGGATGTCCAGATCGAGGATTGGAGTCTTTGGAGCAATTTGTCATTCGTCACTTTGATGTCGATCCGTCCGACCCGGGCACCAGCGACCCCAACAAGCTCTACTGGTAATTCTACTTCCTGTCACTATACTCTCTCGATCGTAGAAAACATACACGTCTGCTTAATGGTCACTTCTGTAGCTGGTATTTCATTGATTCTGATTCTGGCGGTTGTTGACATCCATCTTGACCTGTTTTGGAATGCAGTTGAAATAAGCTCTAAATAGTTGTTTATGTAAAATTAATATGATGGAAGTTCCGTGTCTAATCAAAAACATCATTGTAAATGACATGTTTAATGGAAGGATTGAGAATTTATTGTAGGTTTTGCCATTAGTTGTTGACAACCCAAGTATTTTTGCCAAAGGGGGTCCATGGGAATGCTGCCATCAACATTTTGAGGAATGGGATATTTTAACCATTGCCAAAGGTCCTAAATTATTGTGTAGAATTAGCCAAAATGACCCTCTCAGCTGGTCACCATGATACAACACTTTTCAAGCTGAATGGGTTGTTCTTTGTTCGTAAATCAAAGGATGAGGATTTAACATGGTTATATATGGGATAACACTACCTTCAGTAGTACAAATTCTTGTACTTTTTTGGGGCCGAGTCCCATGCGGGATTCAAACCCACGCCCTCAGAGTAAGGCAACTATCGCCAGCATTGACTGTACCAACAGCTTACCACAAGACCATTTCGCCTCATCACAATTGTCCTGATCAACATTCCATTAAATAGAATCATTTTCACTTTTGAAAAATACATTTGAGAAAAGTAACAAAATAGTTTGGTATGAAACTATCAATCGGTACATGAAATATTACCATGGAAATTAATATCCTTTCCATAAATCAAATCAAGGGTTCAGAACTACCTACAACTGCAGAGTTTTCAAGCATCCACAATTACCTATATCCTGAGTTTAAAAGAGTTTATATTACAGTTTCAAGAACTGTTATCTGTAAAATGCCTCTCCTATCTAACCAAAAGTAAGAAGATAGATTTAGCTAATTGAGCTGCCCTTTGCAACAAGACTGCAAGATAAGGTTCATTTGATACATCCACGTTTTGCCGACATGTTGAGGTGATTTAGGTGAAGTATTTATGCAGATGTGTCGCTGTGGGGGTCCCCATGGCGACCACTCCTGAGTGTGTCCTTTACAGGAAGTATATCAGCTGGGTTTGATAGCATGTATATAGCGAAATATACAAGGAGGGGGCGTGTACTCATGATTATGTTTAATGCTTCACAGATTTGTGTGTGTGTAGGGTGGAGAAAAGGTATTGAATTGGGATTGAGATGGCCAGCTTGTTACCATATTTGAAAGATTTTCGAATTAACAGTCTGAAAATGGATAAAATTGATTTGGAGTTGGCAATTAAAGAATAGTTGTTTCTTCAGCAGCTAGTTTATATCAGTGAGATGATGTGGTATTGGTGACTGTCTCAAGATGTGATGGAGCAGGTGTCTTCTGACAGAGTCATGATGTCATGTTCAATTGTCATGTGACAGAGTCATGATGTCATGTTCAATTGTCATGTGACAGAGTCATGATGTCATGTTCAATTGTCATGTGACAGAGTCATGATGTCATGTTCAATTGTCATGTGACAGAGTCATGATGTCATGTTCAATTGTCATGTGACAGAGTCATGATGTCATGTTCAATTGTCACGTGACAGAGTCATGATGTCATGTTCAATTGTCACGTGACAGAGTCATGATGTCATGTTCAATTGTCATGTGACAGAGTCATGATGTCATGTTGAAATGTGGCAGTGACACTATGTTGTGTTGCAATATCATGACATAGTGTAGCATCATGTCATTTGACTTGTCATTGTGTTTGGTGTCACAGTAACATGATTTCACACGGCAATGTTGTCATGTATCAGTCTCATGTCATGATACAGTATATATATGCTGTCATGTTTCATTTTGTCATGATGTTTTATCATCATTTCACATAACAGTGTCACAAGTAACAGAAAAATCATTGTTTTATCATTTCTTGTGAAATTTACGTTCATTTACTTGTTTGCCCACTTGTTCTAACTAAATAAATACATACAAATCCTGCAACAAGTTGTCAATCAGCATTCTGTAATGCGTAAACCTTGCTTGGTTTGTCATGGAAAAGTCATTGAATTTGTGTTGCTTTCAAGTGTTTGAACCCTGTGTAATGTCATATTGTCATGATTTGGATGTATCCTTGTGGATGTGTAATGTCATACTCATTGTCATGATGTCGTGTGGTAGTGTCATCACGTCATGTGACAATTTGTTATATATCTCTCATGCTGTAACTTATCATCTTGAAGTGCAGAAATGGTAGGGGGTATCCTTTGCCAAGTTCCAATTTTTGCAACAATTCTATTTGCAAGATAACTCAAGGAAGTCTATGTACAGTCTACAGGAAAATACAGTGATCTGCTCTTTATCTTCGCCAAGCATGTTTTCATGTACATGATGTTATGATATCTGGTCTAAGCCCTCTCATCTTATCTCATGTATGTAACATCTGGCCTTCGTCACAATTTATTTGACATTTATTTCTTTTGTGGATTATCTTTTGAAATTATATTATAAAATTTACGATATTTTTCGGAAAGCTTGATATCCTCCCCAATTTATGACCTCATATTTTTCATTTCATTTCTGCATGTCAAAAACTTGCTATTTTTGAAATTATATGTCTGCTATGTTTTAATGTTGAATTATGAAGTGAATATTTTTTCAAAAAATGTTCCATGGTTTTGTCACATTGCCATTGTTCTTTTGTTGACTTGTCATTTTATAACAGAATGATTCTTAATGTCACGATTGAGTTGTGTTCATTGTGAAAAATTCAAAGATGATTGAAATCTATTTGTTATTGGTCCGGAATTTCTTGGAAATATTTTATCTCCTCTTTCCCGAGATTTTGAATTATAATTGTGAAATTGCCCCTCTCAATTGACAAACATGATTGCATTTCAGAATTATAAAGCTAGAAGAGTAAAAGATCCTTTTTACTTTTCAGTTCCCTACTTGGACTGCCAATGCCCTTCGAGAGTAAACCGCCTCAGCTGAAAGAGGGATGTGAGAGACAAATCATCGAGGACAATAAACTCTACTATTGGCTCATATATGGGTGAGTTAAAATATGCAAATAGGATGATCTCCTTGAGTGGTAGAAATAGTTTTTAAAGGGGCAGTAGCACGTTTTTTCAGTCAAAAAGTTGGAGAAATGTATTTGAAAAATAATGTCACCAATAGTAAAACACCCTTCTCTCTTTGGAAAATCAAGTTTAAAATGAGTGTACATGGTTCGGTAAAGCAATGGGAATTGTTTTTGTCATTTTGAAATAATAAAATGTGTTCACAATAAAATGGCCGCCATGTAATTTTGCTTTAAATGCAACGCCGTTATTACCACTACAGATAATCGGTTTGTGTAACAATATGTTTTACCCCCTAAAGTAAATATAAATGACATAAACTATCATTATAAATGGGAAATTTGAAAAGATAAAATTTGCGAAAAACGTGCTACTGCCCCTTTAAAGACAGCAAGCCTCTGAAAGTGTAGGTTTGAAACCCGCAAATCAGTCATTCCTAAAAGTATTTGTACTATTGAAGATAGTCGATCCCAAATTAACAATTTTACTTCGAACAATCGGACAGGTGACCAATAAATGTTTCCTGCCTATCTTTCAAAGTGTCCGGCCGGCATTGAAAACTTAATTCATATATTTGATCCAAATTTAAAAAAAACCAAAAGTTGTCGTTGATTCTTTTAAACATAATGTTAAATTTCAAATGATTGCATTTATATTAAAATGCAACTTAATTTCAAATTGATAACTCTGTTCTAATTTTACAATGTTGACGTCTTGTAACATGAAGAAGAATGCAAAATCAACATTCTTACAAGAAATAATATTACAAAATGTATATGGTGTTTATGTTTACAGATTGTGAAAGGTAGGCCCTAGAGGCCAAGGGTCAATTTTGCATATGGGATGAAAAAATGGACAATTTAAATTTGAAATTTTACTATTGATATAAAGGGAAATGGCCCATTTAAAATTCTGAAAATGCAAAAAAATAAAAAATAAAAAATGGCCCATTGTCAAAGGTGTCTTTCACAATCCCTGTGTTTAGTAACATTAAATGGTCATTGGCGGTGATAAATTGTTACCACATGTGATCATGTTAACACCACATGATTTACGAGTGATAGACTGAGTTATCTGTGGTGTTGCGGGCTTTCTCCCTGACGTAATACTAGCAGCCGTGATATAAGCGGCGTTAAACCCCAACTCACCTCACCTCACGTGAGTTATCTGTGATGTCTGATGTCTCATGATGTTTTTTTTCCTCACACCCTAGACATGGCTGGTGATATTTATGTTAGTGTTTCATCTAACTTCATGACTGTCATAAGTTAGTATTGAAATCTTCAGCCAGGCACTCAGACTGGTAGAGCAAAAAAGCATGCCAGTAATATGTTTTTCACCTCGATTGTGGAAGAGGAGAGAGCTGTTCACAACACACGGAGCTATCTGCATAGAGTACCAGGGGAATGTTGTTACATGTTTTGGGGTCGTTTCGACTCGTTTGACTCCTTAATCAAACCTCTCCACAAAAATGCCCTGATAGAACCCTCCCTTTAATATTACAAGCAGAGAATGTATTTGAAGAAACCCATGACAATAACATGCAAAAAACTGAGATTGTATGGACTCCCCGGCCCTCCTTATCATGTAAGTGTTTGTACGACATACATGTTTATGTAGACTGCAGGTGTATATGTTAATCTGTTGTCAACCAACTACCAGTTTCACAGCCGTAGACACCTCTTGATAATTTACCTGAATAAAACTAGAGGCCACTTGTTGTGAAGAGACTGACTATGCCAAAATGCAAAAAATTAATTCTTGCTGATAAACTGAAGTATGGGCGACAAATACCTGCAAAAAACTACAATCTGTA
Source organism: Gibbula magus (assembly GCA_936450465.1). NCBI lineage: Eukaryota > Metazoa > Mollusca > Gastropoda > Trochida > Trochidae > Gibbula > Gibbula magus. Next base: position 58,235,731 of record OW388293.1, on the reverse strand, counting down.
GATAAATTTAAGAGACTACATAATCACCGAAATACTTGAATTTACTGATAAATCGGACAATGACGACAATTGCCTGCAAAAAGTACTATCTACTGATAATTTTAAGCATGATGAAAATTTTGTTCAAATACTTGAACGACTGATGACATTGACGACAATTGGCTGCCAAAAAATTGCTGATAATTTTGCGAGATTAACGGCAATCAAAGACATGCAACCCAGCTCCACCTGTACTTAACGACTTACCTGTGCAGCACACCTGTCTACTTATGTACCTACAGCTTACACTGTAACACAGGTGATCAAGGAGATGTGGAGGGTCATCAAGCTTCAGAAGAATCTCGAGGGTTGTTTCTAGCCGTCAAAACACATAAATGGATTAAAAGGGACAAAAACATTGCTGTACAGAGAGAATCTTTACATATCTTCATGTCATACCTTTATCAAAAATAACTTTGCAGATAAAAATACTTTCGTGCAGAAGTACCCTTGCAGATATATATACGTTGATGCAGAAGTTCTTGCAGATATAAATACTTTTGCAATTGACTTAATTAGTGCAAACTCAGGATTGACAAATTTACAGGAATCACAACTTGGGGATGAATTGGGATTGGCCAGTACTTATGCAAAGGGATCAATTATCAACCTAACTCTATGGAACACAGAAAACCACTCTAGGGCTGCTTAGCTTCAGTTTGAAATGCAATTGCTCGTAGGAGGAGCTAATCAGAATAACTGCAGTTCAATGAGGCAGATAGTGATAGTGATGGTTTGAAGGATTATTTCGGTACCCAGTTGCTAGGGGATCCTGAGAGGCTGATTAAAGCAGTGCTTCAGATAGTCTGGCCCAGCGTGTGGCCTTCCTGCTGACCTCCTGTATCAGCGAGATGACCTCGAGGCTCTGTGACATTGATGACCTCCTACACGATCTGGTCTCATAACTTGCTAATATTCAGCCCCTTGTCTTGGACTCTTCACTTCAGACAAAGACGTGTGTATGAAGGTGTCAGTCTGATTCTTGGTTGAGCTATTGATGAAGCAGACGTGAATATTACTGAATAGACTAGACTTGTTTAGGCAGATTGGAATTGGACATCATGAGACAATGACTTTTATATGAATGTGTGAAGAGTGGTCAGATGAACTATGGATCTCGCAATATGTCTGAGCATATATGAATTTGCCCTCATCAGACGCAAACTTAAGAAAATTGAAGTCTTCAGACAATGACAAGAATTGAACACAATGACTTGCATATGAAACTGTAAAAGTGATTTCTTGATTAACTATGGATCTAACAGAAATGATTTTGAGTACCAGAAGTGATTTTGACTGGCAGACATGAATTTGACTAAGCAGACGCAAACTTATGAAAGTTGAAGTCCTCAGACAATGACAAGTGAATTGATCACCGTGACTTGCATATGAAACTGTAAAAGTCATTTCTAGATTAACAATGGTTTGATTTTGAGTACCAGAAGAGATTTTGCCTGGCAGACGTGAATTTGACTGAGCAGACGGCAACTTGTCGAGGCAGATGAGAATGAAAGTCTGTCACCTGTTTCATCACACACCTCTTCAAGTCAAGTAGCATTGATAACACCAACTTCATTAACCTCAAGATCACCTAATTTTGTCTCAAGTAGGAGGGATTTACGCTCTATGGGACTATTATGTTGGTTGTGTGGTCGACTGATTCGCTTCTGTTCCTCTTGTTTCATAGCCTTCTTTATGTAATGGGATGAAAACTACTGTTCAAACAGTTTCTATTTATCATAGTAGGTAGCAAAATAGGGCAATAGGTTGAGTGTTTGCCTCATTTTAAAGGTCTTGGGTTCAAATCACCTCATCATGGAGATGACCTTCAATGGACAGAAAGTGTTTTGTGTTCTTTGTGCTAACGTAATGGAGGTCTAGTTAGAATTGTAACTCTGTTTGGTATAGTCGGCAAGAAGAATGAAACTACCAAGTTGACATCCTATGTTGTCGTTGAGTATCTACTCTTGAAATATCAAGACAGTGGAGGATTCAGAGGGGGGTTTTAGGGGATTTGAATCATCACCCCCCTCTCCCTTTTGAAAATTTTTGCATGTAAATTTTATGAACCCCAAGGTGAACCTCCTTTCCCCGCCCCTAGCCCCCCCCCCCCCCCCCCCCCCCCCTGAACATTTCTGAATCCACATCTGCAAGATTTTCATTGTGATCCAGCATCAAATAACAATATAAAAACACCACTTGAACCAAATCCCATCTTGTCATTATTGCTAACCTTTCAACACTAGCTAGATTTAGTCACTAAAAAGGTCTTTTCCCGCCAAAATGAGTCTACCCAGTGTGCTCAGCATAGAGGGGTAAATACACAGAGTCAGGCAAATTAACATGACAGAGTCTGTCCTCAAAGACACAAAACTCCGCACACACTATAAGAGAAGCTACGTCCATAAATGTCGCAGTGTAAGTATACTAATTCCGAGGGCCGTGTTTGCTCCGTCACAAAGCCTATCTCGTCTTCACGCCACACAAAAGCATTGCGGCCAGGAAATAATAGCCAGAATGCCGTCAATCATAGACAATGTTTACCCATCACCTGCAACAATTCGCCTTCTCGTTGATGAAACCAACAAAACTAATCCTCCTGAATTAGCTGGGGTCTACAGACCAGCATATACTTTGAGTTTTACCTGACGAATGAAGAAAGCACTCTGAGGAACGTGTGAAGCTGTTCTCAAAATCTCCTTTATCATACAGAAAAGACAAATTCAAATTTCAGCTTTAAAGGGACACTGCGTCGATGATAAATGTGAGATCAGATTTATATACCCATGCTGATTAATGTGTTTGATAACGAGTCACAGACCCCAAATTTCAGACAATTTAAGTAATTAGTAATAAAAACTACTGCATGTAGACAGTGAAGCGAAGCGTAAATCGTTAGCAGACAGGTTAATCATTATAGGGAGATAAAAGTGATCTCATTTTGTGTCCTAGATGCAGTGTCCCTTTAAGGGTTTGTCATCAGGGATTAAATATTTGAGGTTTTACTCCGAACTTCTAAATTGATTTGTTCCAAACTATTCTTAGTGACCAATATGGCGGCTACTCCGATTGAACTCTCTCTTTTAAGGCAATTTAATTTAATGTAAATCAGTGAAGCTGCTACTCAGCGCAATCTAACACTTGTGAATGGTTTGGCGATTCATTGTCAGTTGATTCTGTTGGCATTTGATAAATGTCATGCGATTGATCATGTTTCAATTTCTACATTAATGATGGAACATCTTTATAATAAAATTATTTAAAGAAAGCAATGAAATATCAACATTAGAGAAATATTCAAACTGACCTGTTGGTGATCAAAGAATACTATTCATAAGAAACATTTATTTTTATTTTTTTAATCAATTTCTTTAATTAATCTATCCTGACTTAATCCCATTTTGATGTGAAAGAAACATCATCTGACTTTTGGTTATACGTAGATGCAGGGTTTTTCTCAAATATGTTTTATTGAACACTGATGTTGATTATGATGTTATTGATAGTCATGATGACAATGATCTTCATGATATTTATAATAATTGGAACACAATTGATGATGATGATGATGATGATGATGATGATTATGATTATGACATTACCATAGTGTTATAAATGCTTTGATTTAGATTATGTTGGTGGAGTTGGCGATAATGATAATGATGATGATGATGATGTTGATGATGATGATGATGATGATGATGATGACATTACCATTGTGTTATAAATGCTTTGATTTAGATAATGTTGGTGGAGTTGGCGATAATGTTAATGATGATGGTGATGATGATTACAAGCACCCTAGTGTTTAAAATTATTTGATGATGATGGGGATAGCGATGTGTGTCATGATTTTGATGGTGATAATGATATTAATGAGGATGATGATTATGATGATTATCATTACAGAGTGTTGCTGGAGCTACAAGGTGATATGGCACAGTGTGTGGAGGTGTACGAGACAGCCCTATCCTCGTCCTACATCGCACAGGATCTCAAGAAACTCTGGATCAGGTCAGTCTATGGCCTCTAGCTAACTATATTGTGTCAAATGAACAGGGTATAAGCAATGTGGTTTGTGCATCGGGATGAAGAGGTCCAGCTTCAAATCCCGCTGGAGTGCGGGGGCAGGATAGCACAGTGGTTAAGTGCGTTCGGCTTCGGATCAAGAGGTCCGGGGTTTGAATCCCGCCAGGGGCACGGCAACTTTGTCTGCATTAGAGAACTGTTCTACACACAGTAAGGTTTGGGTACAATGCTACACTGAATTTCAGCTGTAACTATTTTTCTTTGTCTTAAAATGACATTTTAACAATGACAAGTCTTTTAGAGCTTTCACTATCCCCAACACACACATAGTTTTAGACAGGTCATCAAGCGCCTCACCAAATGTAGTTTTAAAAATTCAGGCGAGTTTCATGCCTGTCTTATGCAAGTCACAAACTGAAATGTCATTAAAAATATCAATTAGCAATAGTTACAAGTGGGAAAGCTTTGACAAGTAAATACAGATCTGAAACTTGTATCTCCTAAATTCAAAGGTCAAGGAAGACAAGTGAGAACAGGTTCGCTGTTACGGAGTTTAATGATGGTCCTTGATTCTAGTCAGTCAGGAGGTGTCAATTGGGACAATAAAGGAAAGCTGTTGTCAGGGAAATACTACCCGTGTAGAAGATGAAATAACCCAGTAAACAAACACTTGATCAATCCTGGTAATCCAAAGACTTATCCAAGCAAACTCTAGAGGATTAGGCCAAGAAAGCAGACGTAAGTGGCGGCCATTTTGAAAAGCGTGTTGAGAATCATCAGTGGCTCATCACCATACGGCTAGATGCTTGATGAGCATATTACCATACGGCTAGCTCTTTACGATATAGGGTGATGTCATGAGGGAATTTCAGTGATGTCTATCATGGTTAGAAATTAGCACTAGTCCAGTATTCCCCTTGATAGTAGAACAGATGTCTGACTTGTAAAGTTTAAATAACATTGGCCGAAGGACTATTTGAATTTAAAGAAGAAAAGATCATGTGGATATATTTGGCTAGCTTGAATGTGTTTGGACTGTTACTCTCAGAAATCCAAGTGGCCCTCGTCTTTAATTTATTGCAACCCCTTCCATGAATTTTAATTAATTTGAACCAATCTTTTAGTGGATTAATTCTATACACTCAACAGATATTAAATGCTGTTCACTTACTTGACTTAAATAAAGTCTTTGTTTTGAGGGAATTGTCATATTACAATTTGAAGGCGCCATCTTGCAAGTAATCTTGTAATGGAGAATGCATGAGGAGCCGTGGATTCGTTAAAAATAAATTCAGCACAATCCCCATGCGTTTCACACTTTACCAGTCTTGTTTAGAATGCAGGGATCTTACTGACAAACAATCGAATGATTACCAGCAGGCCTGGTAGTCTAATAGGTTAGGGCGCTGCGTAACAGACGAAGGGTTACATGTTCGATTCCCGGGTCAGACATTACAAAAATAATCAGATATTTTAAGATTCTAATCAGATATACTAAGACAAAATACATCATTTTTGAACAAATTACTTTGTGAGCCATTACGAAAAGACAAAACCTGTCACCCCTCCTGACTGGATTAGTCAATGACCAGTAGATTCTTAAAATAATCCACTGTTAACACAATTGAGTGACGTCATCACCATGGATTAACTCTGGATACTTTGTGAGGAGGTTTGCTTCTGTGAGGTCTAACAGGGTCTGTTTTGAATATGTTATTTGGATTGTTAGCATGTAGGTCCTGCCATCCAGTAACCAACCATCATTCACAAAAAATTCTTCACAAACAGTTGGTTCTCAAGAGATGAGAAAATACAACATATCACATAAATGCAATGGCATCATGTTTATGAATGAAAGTGCATGTTTAGCAAGTGCCTCTAAAAGTCCACCAAAACCATCTTTACATGCCCTGAATAACCACTCTTGAATGACAAAAACATCAAAATCCAAGAATCCTTTATCCCTTCAGTTACGTAGAGTTCCAAATGCGACAACTGGCGGGTGTAGAGAGCGGAGACAGAAGACTCCGGGAGGTGTTTGAGATGATGGTGCGCAGCGTCCAGACTGTCCCCACCGTGTTCCCGGTTCCCCATGACGAGGAAGGGGGGACGTGGAGGGACTACAGCCACGTCAACAGCCTCATCCACACCTACTTGGCTATGATGTCCAGCACAGAGAGACTCGGTGCTCTTGAGAAGTACGTGGAGATGATGCCGTCCAACGTGGAACTTGTCATAAGGTGATCTTCAGGACAAGGATGAGTTGACCTTTGGTCTTTGGGAAATGAATAAGTTGATTTTGGGAATGTATTGTGAGCTTTCGATATTTCATGTTATAAGAGGTTTATGCCAATGGGCAATTTTGAACAATAAATTTCACATTTCTGAGGACTGCAAATATAGGTTCATGTTTCTCTCAAAGAGCTCCATCAATGCTGTGTTTGTATCCTTGGGAAAATCTTTCTTGTATCTATATATTTGGTGAAATGTCCCATTGTAAGTCATTCAACCATGCATGGAAAAGACCTGATTTCAGGGATTTGCATGAACATTTTCAGATGCTTCTTTGTGTATGAAGTTATGAGCAATGTAATCCCAATTTAAGAGTCCTTATCTAATATCTTTCTGCTATATTAATGTTGCAATACTGACCAGTCTGCATGTCCGCCCGGCGGTCTGTGTTGTAGGAGTGTGGAGGAGGTGGTCAGCGGAGGGGAGTACCAACGCGCCCGGGCGCTCTACACCACCCTCCTCTGGGAGCGCACCGCCAACGTACACCTCTGGAAGATGTGAGTCAACCGACACAGAATGAGTATCAGTTTAAACTTTCATTTCACCTCTGAAATTTAAGAAAACTCAAACAATTAAAGTGCGGTGTGATCAGGATATTTTTTGAGGAACCAAATTCGTTGGTTACTGCTCATCAAAAAAAGTTCAATCCAATATACTACCAGTGGACTGGTTTTAGTAAGAGGTAGAAAAACAAAATGACGGATCCCCATAGAACCATCCCTTTAAGAACATGCATTATTAGCATAGATGCACATTGAAATATCCCCTCGAATCTTGTTTCTATAAAACAAAAAAATACCCTGAATGTACTGTTCTTTTCAGTAAATTTTTTTTTTCACATCTTATATAGTTAAGATAAAAACAAAATGTTTAAAAATTTATGAACTTATTACACAAAAATGTTTGACATGAAAATGTGTGCTTTTTTCAGGATGTCAATGGTCAAACAGGTGTATGTGGTCTTCTCAGAAAGAATCAGGATGAATGTTATAGTCATGTGTTGATCTTCATGTTTTTCATTTATATCATTTATGAACAAGTAAATGTACATCAAGAAGTTGAATCTTCACTTGTTTGTGGATTATAGGAGGTTCTGATAATGATGATACAACATGTTTCAGGGTTCTGAGTCTTGGACAGAAGCAAGGATCTTGGAGAGAGGTTAGCTAATACATAGAAACTAAGGACATTATTTACTGCTTTCATATTTAGATTTCTATTATGTTTCCTAATGCATTGATATATTCTGTAATAGGCTACCTGTCAAAACATGAGAATGAATGATTCCAAATGCATTCAAAATGGTGATCATTTTACACTCTTTGATATGATTGGTCTGCTAATGTATAGGTTTGTTCTGCCCTGAACTGAAGTCTTAAAGCCCGACAAACTTCAGAGGTTACTTCCTTCAGATTTCCAATCCTTACCTCTGTTCATTGCTCGAAATTGAGGACTCCAGCAAAATTCCCTAGCGAAGGAAATATGTGAACCTTATACTGTATCCCTGCTTTTTGACCAATGAAAACTCATCTTTCAGCGGCCATGTTGACCGAGTGACTTCAAAAGTAACAGAGGTTAGGAATGGAAATCTGAAGGGCGTAATTTCTGATGGAAGAGAATGGACAAACTGAGGAAAAATAAAAAATGATAACTATCCAGATTCAAGGCCTGCTTATGAAGAGGCCCTATAACCAGGATAGTTAAAAAAAATATTTTTTTTGGGCAGTAATATGTGCCAATAAGACCAATGTTAGACCGTGTTGAGAGGCAACACCAAGCAAAATCTTGTCCCATGTTTTGCAACTTGTCTCCCCGGAAGAGGATGAATTTGAATCAGATTGACGACCAACCAATGAATCTCTGGTTCCCTTGCAGGTTGAGAAGCTCTACTTGAAGGCTGTGCAAGCTCTGCCCATGTCCATCAGCATGTGGAAAGATGTAATGTATTCTCATTCTGTTTTAGTTAATTTGTTCAATGAAATGCAAGCTTTTTTGGTAAGTAGATGAATACTTGTCCATTGAGCTTGGGAGTCATAGATGAAATACTTGAGCTTGGAAGTCATTTTTAGGATGGAATATTCTTTTCGCAGCATGTGAATTTGGTAAACAGCTTTTGCCTTGTATCACTGAAGTTTACTTATCTCTATATATAGCATGTATTCTGTAAGCCAAAGAAGTGTCATGATTCGAAATTTTGTTGTAAATTATAGGTCTTCTCATCTGGGCTGCCAAAATTACTCATTTTAACATTATTTTCTTGGTAGCTTTAAGTGTTACTAGGCAAAAGTTGCTCTGACAATCAGGGGAAGGAGCTGGGTGCTTGAAGTAATGCTTTTTAATATCTTTGTAATGGTTTTTCTTTTATGTTTATGGAAGCTGAACAGAATACTTAGAAAACTTGAACTTTGCACTTTGAATGATCTTTACCTGGGCTTGAGCTTTCTCTGGTTAAATGCATACGTGATCTTTCTGTGATCTGTTTTAAATAAATGCTATACAAATGGATTGGATTTAAAAGCATGGATGAAATTTTCTTCTGGTTTCTGTTAATCAAGACTACCTTTCATAGTGATGGAATGCATATTTATTATAGAACTTTTAAACAGCAATATTCTGGATTTTTCAACATTTGGTAAACTTTCGGTATAGATACAGAATGGTACATTAGGAGAGGTTCTATGGATATTTTTATGTTTCTGCAAATGGGTTTATGGCAATTATTCTTGAGGTTTGAACCTTCAGAATGTTTCTCTTTCAGTTCCTCCTCTTTGAAGTGACAGAAGGTCGGCATGACATGGTGCAAAAGATTCTCAATCACACTACAAATCTTGGACTCAACATCGCAGGTTTCGTGGCCACAATATCATAATATCAACTCAAAAGGTTTATATTATGTTACCAGCGAAGGTCATAACAAGGTCGAGTGGACTTTGTTCTTGGCCTTTCAGAAGGTCTTACCTTACATAACCAAAACCCTCCAAACATGGTAGATGTTTGGGGGAAAATTCGCAGTAAGTATTTATTAACTTGACATGGAAGAAGTGTCTAGTGGAGTTTATCTGCAAATTTATTGAGATAAGTATGTGAAATATATGGCAATAAAATGGAATTCCTATTTCACATGAAGTCAATCTTTTGAAGTCAGATTATTGATAGAAAATAATTTATTTACACACTTTCTTCCATGTTTTAGGCTTGAGTGGCCAACGGCGCCAAAATGGTCTTTCATTCATAAACAGCTCTTTCTAGTCTTGTGCCGCAAGAAGTGAAATTTAACATTTAAAAAACGTAAATGTGCACATTTGTGTAAATACGACTTAACAATTGTACCCAAACAGTTCATTTGGAGATGTTTTATTGTTGCAGTCATTTGACCTCAGGAGATAGTTGTCACAATCCTATGAAAGAGTTGTTAACCATTGTTGCTATGTTACTTATTGTTGCTGTTTCCGAAGTCAATGTTGTTGCTGTTTTATGACTAATAGGTGTTGTTTAGCTTCAGTCATCTCAAGCTCAAGAATATGTTTATTGATGAAAACCTGTCTTGAAGAAAATTGCTCCAATGAAGAAATCGTTGAAAATATTTTTATTGATGATTTTGTCTTCCTTGAAAATGGCTTGACTGAAAGAAATGCATCTTTGATGAAGTTGCTTATAAACCTGCTTATTGACGATTTCATCTGCTTGAAAATGTCTCTTGAAATTGAACCAATAAAAACATTATGGAAGTATTTAATAATTTTGATGTCTTCGTCGCTTCTTGACAGATGATATTGTACAATGAAAAAAATACTGAGGATGCTTTTTTATTGATTTCTCCTTTTTGTCTAAATTTGGGAGATTTTTTCATCCACCTTACTAAATGAAAGACCACAGAATTTGCTGAACCGGATTTTTTAAATCCAAACAAAGATGAAAAGACGTTGTCACAAATGGACACACTTGGAATAAAAGCAAAAAGGAATTAATTTGATGAACTAAGGGAATCTCTTGCCTCAAGACCAGACAGAAGAAAATGTTTGCCGTTGGCGACAAATCCAATACCATTGGCGCCATGTTGACCGTTTTCCGCAAGGGCTGTTCTGGACTTGGACAGATCTGAGGAATTGCCATTTTCTGATGTCTTATGATAAGGTCTCAAAGAAACAATTGTTTAGTGTTGACTCCACAAGCAAGAATATATCTGGAGCTGTATGCCAAAGAATATCCTGAGAGCAACAAATTTAAGTATTTTATGTTTGTTGTTGTTTTTATTGAATCAACAAAATAACCATTGTATCTGTCTGTTCTTTATAAATGTGTCTTTGAATAAAAGCATATATATGAAAGATAATTGATTTATTTCTCATATAAAAATGCATATGGTTATTGTGTTGATTCAAATTTGACTTGCCAGGACTCTGATGTAGAAGGCAATTTTCAGTTTCTTAATTTTCATGTAAATATATTTTTCTTTCATGATTTTTCTTCTTTAAAGGTTGACAAAAAGATTTATTTTTTTTAACCAGTCAAGTAAAATTTTAGTATTTTTTTCTTTCTTAGAAAAATGTGTTTTCGTTTTAATTCCTGTAAAAGGACACAATTTTCCATGTCTTCTACATCAGAGTCCTGGGATATTTGTTAATGTATAACATGCATTGGGAGTAGATGCTGGCTCAATCCACTTCACAGTTCAATCACAATATATTCTGGGGTAGTCATTGTTTCAAGCAAAACATATTTACGTAGTTAAATATTTTATACAATTTCTTTTTGATTTACAACTTCAGATCACTTTCGACTTATTGATATATGATGCATGTGATTTATCAATGAAATTTTGAAATGATATTATTCAAATGTTGATAAAGGTAGATTATTTATTATTTGTTGCTAAGTAGAAAATGTTCTCTGGGTTTGGCCAGCACTACTGGTCCAGATTGAAGTCTTCTGATACCATGAATTCCATTTACAAACCAAATTTAACAACCTTGGATTATGGACCATTTATATTCTTATGATTTTGTAATAAATGTTTGATTGAAATTTCTTGTTTGTTGTAAATTTCAATTTTTGATGGATGGTGTCATACGAGGAGGTGTGGGGTTTGGATCCCACTAGGGGCTCCACAACTTGTCAGGTGAAGTGATGTCGTTTGGGGTTTAATGCTGCTTTCAAGAGTATTTCACTTATATCACGGCTGTTAGTATTATTGCAGGGAGAAAGCCTGCAGCACCATGTGGCTATGTATTGCAGTGAAACCTGCGAGCAATGACTGGAACTAGCAAACCATGGGTGGTACTGCACTGAAATTCAGTGTAGCATTGCACCCAAACCTTACTGTGTGTAGAATAGTTCTCTACTGCAGACATAGTTGCCGTGCCCCTCGCGGGATTTGAACCAAGGACCTCTTGAACCGAACGAGCTAACCACTGCGCTATCCGGCCCCCAGCTGTAGGAAACTGTTCTACATGCATAATAGTTTGGGTGCAATGTCTCACAGAGTTTCATAGCATATAATCCAGTTCCAGTCAATGCTTGCGGGTTTCACTGCAAGGGTAGCCACAATGGTGTTTCAGCATTTCTCTCTGCAAAAATACTAACTGTCATGATGTAAATGAAAGCAGTGAAAGGTGATCACTTCACCTCAGCTCGATTTGGAGAACATGAACTTTATTCAAACATTTGAGACAATATTTAGGGACAAGATTGCACCATGGTTTGACTTCATATCAAGAGGACTGGATTTGAATCTAAACACAAGGACAAGTAACCTTGTGTGTTGTAGTGAGGCAATTTTCATATCAAGTCATAATTCATATCAGTCTTCATCATCAACTTATATAAGCCTTGCTGCATTTTGTTCACTTTTCAATACAAGCACAGCAGCCTGCTGCACCTGAACTTCCTAACATAACTGAACATAGTGCGTGCTGGTATGCTAGCTCAGAAATGTAAATGAAGAAATACAGGAAGGCTTTAAAAATTAGCCAGTGATGGAGACCGGGGTGAGTTCTAACTTGCAGGGAAAGTTGTTGTGAGGTGCAATGTTACATTGAAATTAAGTGCAAACCCATTTAGATTTGTGGGTTCTACTTGTGCTTGCAGCACCTCTCTGGGAGTGCATTGTCCAGGAATGCATGTTTAACTTCTCCAAGAAGTGAAGATCTCAAGCCTGGAGTCATAACTTTACATAATAAACATTCCATTATGACATATGGGATCACTACAACTTCACTTACAAGGCATAACTATCTATCACTGGCTAATTTAAGCCTTGCTGCATGTTGTTGACTTTTCTGTGTCAGATTTATGATTTCACTGCCAAGTCCAGCATGCTACTAAACTTTACATAATTTACATTTCAAAATAACATGTGGGTTTACAACTAACACTGCAAGGGATTTCTCACCCTAGTCTCTATCACTGGCTGATTGAAGACTTGCTGCATATCCTTGCCTTTTCTGTGTCAGAGATTTCTGATTTCGTTACCAAGGATGCACTCTGCTACTGTGGCACCGAAAATTTGTCAAAAAGCAGCAATGATTATATTAGTCAGGGTCTGTTTAGGGTCATGGAAAATGAATGGACGTGATAAAAATATTAAATCCAACGTGAAGGTCTTGTAATACTGCATCAGGAAATCATAATGATAATAGTGCATATTGATAAAGAGCACATAATCACACTCGAAAGCATGCTCAAGGCGCAAAATTAAACCTCATAATGCCAATAAACAATAATAATAGTCATGCACCTTTGAATGTGATCAGTTCACATAAATAGCAATAACACCATGTAAAGAATTGCTGCGAATATGAAAGTCCTTATAAACCATAAAACTGAACAAAAAGATTTTAATGATTCAAATGTTGGGAGGTAGCTTCAGATTTTGGGGAAGGGAGTTCCAGATGTTAGGAGCAAAATCTTCAAAACATCTCTGACCAAAGCACTTGAGGTTACACTTCGGCACTGTCAGTAGATTATGATATTGTGATAATCTATGTAATGTTTTATAGTGTGTACCAGTATTTCTGAAATTGCCGTAAGCTATCGGCTTTGTCGCCTGCTTGATAACGACATTATAATCTTATGTCATAACAACACTCCAACAGAATAAAGAAGCTATATATCAAAAACATATCCTCATTCTTCATAATCTAATTTATTTTCTAAAAAAAAAGTATTTATCGCGTGCAACAAATGCCAAAATGTGTTTTAAATTGTGAAAGTCGACCATCCTCGCCATTCTCTTCCAACATGCATGAAGGACCTAACAAACCACAGATTTTACAGAGCCAATAATTGTTCTCCTAATGGATTTTAAAGAGCATATATTTGCTTTGTATATTAACGATGTGTGGGGCCTTTATGAAACCCATAAATCAGACCATAAAAGAGTTATATCGTAGTTTGGATGCATGTTCGGTAGCGATAGTGACGGTTGAGAGAACAGTGTGTTGTTCAAGAGGTTGTACGATTGGTGTGCTAAATTGTTTCCTTGTGAACATATTTGCTCAGAGCGTTTTCCTGAACATATCAGCCCTTGGTGAACATTATATCGGTTTAATAACAAATAAACAATTGCTCACATAAATAGAGATTTTTACTCGAGGAAGTGTGTCATATGACTTTTACGAAAGGAGTGTGAATTTTTGTTTTGCCCGAGCGAGAGCGAGGGTTACACATAAATTTGCACGAGTTTCGTAAAAGTCATATGTCACTTTTGAGTGTAATAATTTCTTTATTACCCATTTTATTCAATTTCATTCGCCTAAAAATAGTCAGGAAACGGCTCACTTCCATTGCGACGGCAAGCTACAGTGACGTCACGAACAATCGTTTTATGACGTCACAGTCGACGAAATACGATAAGTCGCGGTGAAATGTGCACATGTGCGTATATCGAAAATATTAACTCGGTTATTTGCAACCATATGGGTAAACTGAATTAGATAGTATTACCATTTGTCCATTGTCCATTGTAAGACTGTAGCATTCTCTCCCCGGAGGTTACTTAAGGTCATTCCGTTCACATGTAAAGAAACGACATAGAAACCTCTATGTATTCCGAGCAACGTCCACGTACAAGTAGACAGTGACGTACCATAACACACTTCTCTTAATGTGAAGATACTTAATATTATTGTTCTTTGTAGAACATGTTACATGGACCACTGACAGCAAGTTATAGCCATTGCTATATTCCTGGAGAGTCCTTATTTTGTCATTCTATTCCGACAGAGGTTACTCCCTTCAGATTTCGGATCCTAACGTTCGGATCGGAAATCCGAAGAGAGTAACCTCTGTGGGAAGAGAGTGAGTGAGTGAGTTATTGTTTAACGCCACTTGGGCAATATTGCAGCCATTAGCGGCGATGTGAGAAGAGAATTTTATTTTGTACGTGTAGACGATGTTTATACATGGTAACATTGAAACACTCGCACTTGCACCATTGACACTGAAACTATACATTACGTAAAATATTTGGTAGGAATAGGTAAATCAATGTCCTTTTCTGACATGTCACTACTATATATATGCACTACACAAATAACATAATTAAGAGAGAGAAAAAAATATGATCACGAGAAAACGATAATTGCAAAACAATGGTTCCTTGCCAAGAGGTTCTCGTAGACGAATAACATCAGTGTGTCTCAACACCTGCTTCAACTTACTGTAAGGACACATATAATGCTTCACTTGAGAGGACATTATGATAGGAATAGTTTTGTGGAAATACGAGAGAATATTCCTACGTGTGTGTTTAAGCAATTTATTCCTTGGTATAGAAACGCAGTCATTTGGAACGCATTGAATAAAATGTTACTTTAGCTTACATGATAGCATAATGTTAGCGTATTTGCTTAAGTGTTGAAGTAATAATAATAATAGTGGGTTTGTAATGCGCTTTTCCATACTGGAATATTATGCTCAAAGCGCAGAAGTAGAGGGAAATAATCCGGTAAAATTGTATTCCTTTAATTGGCCTGTACGTGAACTTGCATTGACGTATACCCAATCATACGATCTTTATACACGGTTAGAGACATGTAGTTAGAAGACATGCATCTCACATGCAGGGAAATCTCATTTCACGAGGATTTGCACCAGGGATTGATTAATGCGAGCAAATCTGTCAATGTCTAAAGTTACATGACAAAGTTATTTGACACTTGATAAAGATAGGTGTTAGACTCAACATCATATCTGTACATGTACTTGTGCATAAAGTACATATATTTAAGCAAATCTATCAATGTCTTAATTACTTATCTTGTACTCGAAAGACATTGGGTCATGTACTGCGGTGAAACTTTTTAACCGTGGCTGGAAAAAAATTGTTATTGGTGTTTTTGCTCTTGATTTCAATGTACACCCAGGGACCAATAGTTCTTCCCCACTCTGGCATTTTCCATAGACTTACAAGTTAATTAACCGTTGCAAGAATAGTTTTCATGATTAAAATGTATGTAAAATGGTTATAAAATATATATCAAAAGATTGGAAATCACTTCAGCTAGATACACATAATTTCCATGTTAGTTTCCGTTGAGTATCAAGGACATTGTATTCATATAAGCAAAGCATATATATCATATGTCATTAATTTAACATGGCGGCCAAATGGGACATTGGTACATGAACCTGTATATACGTTCTTCAGTCGGATGTCATATGATCAACATACAGATGAACGAAATTACAGGTGCACAGCTAACATATTTTCAAAGATGTTTGTTAAATTTTACAACAATTTGACTTAAACTTAAATTATGAAAATTATTCTTGAAAAGGTTAATTAACATGTAAGTCTATGGGAAAAGCTAGGGTGGGGAAGAACGTTTGACCCCAGACTGTAGCATGGTACAAGCTGTGTTGCACTATACAGCAGCAACGGTGATGCAGCCCCGAAACTTAAGAAACGTTCTCTGTTCCGCCTTCTGATCAGCATCAATAAATTTTTTTTTTTTTTTAAATATTGTATTCATGTATTGTTATTTTGAATTGTATTCTACCAAAGGCTCTTTGAGTGTAAGACGAATTTCCCATCTGGGATAATAAAGTTTATCTTATCTTATCTTAACCAATATCTCATCACCTTGACCATTCAAGGTCACACCATCAATGATAATTTTTCATTGTGTATAACAATCATGCAATGATTCAAAGTGTTCATAGTTAAAATAAGGCATATTCATATAAGCATGCTTAAGTTGTGACCAAGCTATGACCTTGACCTTTGACAGATTCTATTGAAAAAAAATTCAAATCTTGGTCTTTCTCCATAGTTGATATATACCAAGTAAGAGCCTGATAACACACAATTTTTTAAAGTTATCGTGTTAACAAGATTTTTTGTAGTGATATCAGAACTCATGACCTTGACCTTTGACCTTGAATGTGAGCAAGTCAAAATAATTCCCCAGGGGTATAAGTAAGAAGTAATTTGTACGTGTATGAGTTCTCAAAACCTTCTAGCGCCGGCTAATGACATTTAGATAGTGAAGAAATTTAAGAATATCGTGTTTGATATGACGTCATAAGTTCACCCTCTCGTACCAGAAAAAGTACAATAATGTGCACTGTTGCAGGTAATGAGATCGTGCCTTTAACATTTTAAGATATAATCGTTTAGGGCCCTTATTTTCAAAACGTTCATAGCCTTAAGAATGCTTAACTGTAATCATAGCCCATGTGTTAAGAACGGACTTAAGACGTTCCTAGATCTACGAACATTTCGAGAATAAGGACCCAGGTTGTCTAAATCAGGGACTCTATATGCAGAGAGTCCATATTTTAATGAAGACGAAAGTACAACTTCCGGTCGGATAGTCCCTTTAAGAGACGTTGGCTCGATTCCTCCGATCACGGACTTGATGATCTAAATCCGTGCTCTGGTGCAGACAGGGGTATCCCATTCATCAGTTGGAGTGAGAATATACCCCGTGACCTCTACTAGTCACGTGACATGACCCAGACAGAATGGCGGCAAGCACGTGGTAGATAATGAGCACGTTTGCCATTATTGTCTGTGTATTATCTATCACATGTTATGAATTAATCATAAACAACGAATTATGCTTATCCTAAATATAAAAAAGGTGCAATATCATATGGTTGATGTTTTAATATTAGAATTGTGATGGGAGAACGGCAGTTGGTAATAATTTTAAAAGTACAAAAGTTTTAGCCATGTTGTCAAAGTAATTATAAAGAAAGAATGTTTATGATATCAAAAGCGTGCAATACCAAAGCTTGGTGCCAAAAGATCAGAACTGCGATTGTGTAACTGGCATTCTGGCGTCTCGTCAATTTCATCATAGCCAACGAAAGTGTTTATCCTAAATAGCTGGGACTCAAGAAACAATAAGAAAGTCCCCGTAAATAGCAAGGAAATGAAACATTGAGAGCTCGAATGTATGCATTAAGATAATAACTCTGTTATCAAACATGCATTTTACGAAATAGTCCAAATATTCTATACCATCCTATATTAAAAGTTCGCTATATCCAAAGCATGCATGTGGTCGAATTCCTCCTTTCATGCAAATTGTTGATGTTGCATTTTAATATTTTGCTTGATATTGGATGAAGGAAGGTGTATTGTACAATTTTTGGCAATTAACGAAAGAAAAATTAATCCAATCGAAAATATCATATGGTTGTTTGATTAAATAAGTTTTAAAAATATTGCTTTGGACGTACTCGTGAATTTGTATACATACATACATTTACAGATACTTGTATACATACAATGTGACATCACAAATAGGGATACAGTTTCATATACATGCAGAGTCAACATAAATACTTTCACAGAAAAGTTTTACAGAAAATTGTTTATTCGTTTGTTCTAACTAACATATGTAGAATAGACCATAGGCATACATTTAGTCTCAGTTTTCTTACCGACAAACAATTAGAATAGTTATACAAAATTAAGCCCTTAAGATCTACACTTGCTATAATTTTCTAGACTGGACTGGTCGTCAATTGAATATTTTGCTCTGGGGTATGGATGACAGAGTAAATGCACCACGATGTATAGAAATATGCTTCCTAGTCAATATTAATATACATGTACATGTATTACGTATTTTGTGATATTGTAGTATTGTATGATTTTTTTATGTACAAGACAGTTGGAGTAAATCCTTTTATATTTGTATACAACATGTCATACACTTAATAAAACAACACAAATTGCTTATTCTATGGTGCAATGTTTTGTGAAACTATCCATGTATTATTCTGAGACTTGTGCACGAGGAGTGAAATGGGTTCGGGGGCGGTCGCTTATAGCGTAACTAAATCTGCTTAAAACTCAACCCGCCTTCATTCGGTTATATTGCTGTTTTTATATGGTGCAATTTCACGTACACTGCTCCGATAAAATCATCAATAGTTTCTTCTGCGCCAAACGAGGATAAAATTGTCATCAAGAAAAGCCAAAGCTTCTCATTCACGATGATCAATGGTTTTAGAGAAAACCTCTGAAAATAAATGTCTTAGTGTTCCACTAAATGCCCTTGAAATTGGTTTAGGAAAGCCAATATGAGTATTATGTATTTTATGTCTATGCCCTTCAAAGATTTTATCATTATATGACAATTTCATAACTTGGCATTGCAGTCGCTTTCAACTTTACTTTTATAGCTGATTCATGTATAGATTATGGTAACAATTAAGGGATTTTCTCACTTTGATCGAGATTTAAGTCTTGAGCAATAAATCAAAAGCCTTTTTTCATTTCTTAGTGCACGTTTGAATGGTTTAATGATGTTTATTTGCAATTGGGTTAGGTGCTTCGACGCCTTGCATTTTGATTTAATTTGTTTCATTTATGACTACCTTTTCAATGCTATGCCTTGTTATTTGGATTTTATTTTATTTTGTATGTATTATTTATAAACTTATGGTTCCATGATTTCCTGAATCAGACTTCAATTATTTTGAGCTCAACATGATCAAAGAAGCTTCTGTACGTCGTGCGAGTGTGACGTCATTCATCTATGACGTTTACGTGAATTCAATGCAGTATCCCTCCCTGGGCCAGATTCCTTTTTTAAACTCAATTTATTATGTTTCGGTGTTTCTATTTCTTTTATCATTTTTCATGAACATTTTCTAACTTCAACTTTCTCTGTTTGTAGCAAGGTTTAAGAAACTTCTTGTTGAATGAAGATTTTAACCAGTAATGACGATTGCAATTTCATTCATCATTTTTGGAAGATGAAGATATATAATTTTCCATTTGCTTTCTGATATTGTATTATTTGTATATGGCCATCTCATAACTTTGTCGCCTTGTCAAAATTGTGTCCAGACTTACGTCGTTTTGAACTTAATTCATATGTATTGTATTGACAGCAAACGGATCACAGTGTTTCTTAGTGCAGATTTCCTTCATGTCCTAACGACAGTGAAACAGACGACACTTGACTTAGGCAGACGACAGGAACACCGACTCATTGACTGCCGTAAATTCTCCCTCAAACAATTATAGGACCTGTTCTCATGCAATGGAGCGTTCTGCCGAATTGTTATTCGACCAAATCAAACATGAAATTTGTTCAGAATGAGAGAATAAATAGGCAAAATGATATGTGAGGTAATTTTGTGAATGAGGACAAAAAGTACATTTTGCCTGGGGCGACGAAGAACATTTTGTTAATGACATGGCGGCAATACTGTCATTACAGTTTAATGTTTCGCATCGCGTGCAGTTGTCTTTGTATGTGCACAAAGAGTTGCTTCTCTTGAAACACGTGCTCGAAATTCTCGTGCATTCCATGCTTTTGTTCCTTCTTCCTCAAGCACGCGCTCTGAAATTGTCAAAACATTCTGAACTTGATGTCGATTTCAAAATGATTTTATGGCGACAGGATGTTAATCTTGTTCGCTTTTTAAATTTTAGTTACTTATTGACATGAAATTGAAATACATTCGGAATTTAATTACATGGTTGATTACAATGAATTAATCTCATTTTTCATTTTATACATGTTAATTTTTTCGAGTTTGGACACATGTGAAAACTTTTATTTACATCAACTTAAATATGTTTTTGCCCCTTCTCGTTTTCATTTATGATATTTGCAGGAAGTTTGTTTTTAAAATTCCAAAGAATTAAGATAACACAATAGAGTTATTATATTTATCACAACATCGGGGACAATTCACATCAACATTTATCAACCTCTGGACATGGACTTTAGAACTTAATCCCGTCGATAGACACAAATGCCGGTCAAATGACATATAACTATACAACACTAATATGGGACTAGGAGGAAAATCTTCTGTCCAGAAGTCAATAACCAAACAAGGCGATCCCTTGAACCCAGTAGCCGTGTGGGGTAAGTACACGTGTATCTGTAACAGCCCATGTTTCCCGTGAACCTCGTGATTCAAACATGTTGGCATGAGCATGCTTTATCCGAGGATGTATATTTCAATTTTCTGCATTTGCGTTGTCTCTGCACGCTTTTTATGTGCAATGAAGAGAAGACTGTATCACTCTTAGAGCTAAAGACCAATCTTGGCACCACCATACTTGATTGGAAGGGGGGTTGGGGAATTGATTTTGAAATATTTGTGCGGGAATAGCGCAAGGTCATGAATTTAAGGTCACAATTGGTCCTAGATTAAACAAGTTGAGGCATTCTGTAAGGAAGATAGGATTGAGCCATAGTATTGTATAAAGTTGTATAAAATAAAATAAATATTCTCACTTTCTACGGGATAGTGCAGCGGTTAGCGCGTTCAACTTCGGATCAAGAGGCCCAGGGTTCGAATCCCGCCTGAGGATCGGCAACTTTGTCTGCTGTTGAGAACTGTTCTACATGTAAGATTTGGGTACAATGCTACACTGAATTTCAGCGTAGTACCACCCATGGTTCGCTAGTTCCAGCCGATGCTCAGGTTTTACCGCAATTCATAGCCACATGGCGTTGTAGGCTTTCTCCCTGCAGTAATACTAGCAGCCGTGGTATAAGTGAAATACTCTCTAAAGCAGCGTTACAACCAAATCTCACATAACCACTCTCTTTTAACGATTGCCATCATGATTGATTGGTAAGATATATCGAGAAGAATGTTTACGTAGTCCAGTAGCTATCATGGGGGTCGATACGATATGTTTCACAAAACTAAATCAACTGGTAACTTATGATTGTGTAGTTAATCCTAGTAGTTTAAGAAATTACCAATGCCTGATACTTCGAGACTTTAACACTACATGTATTTAGCGAGTGTCCCTCGTTCATAATCAGCTGTCAGGGTTTCTCCTCATTTACCTCCCAATGAGCAAATTTCGAAGACTAATTTCTCGGGGCAAGGTCAAAATTCATTCTAACTCCCTAATGTCATGTTTAAGATAAGGAAGGGGTTGGGTTCGTTTGGTACACGTTGCCGTTATTTATATAGTTGTCTCAATGTAAAATGAGAATTTTGAGACATTTAATCTAGACTTGCCTATTTGTTTTAAAATATGCTGGCCAGATGACCAGTCAACTCTATTCTAATAACCAAAGAACTACGATAAGTATATATATCCAAATTACTTTTGTTTTTAAATATTAAAATAGATGACAGAATTCCATGTGTTTGGACATTATTCCATTCTCGGCCATCAAAGGTGTAGCCTAATGTTCCGCTAATCTTGAGTTTTCCTCAGGACAAACCACACTCAAGTTGTCCGATTTCAAGTCTCGTTATGAAAATACTAACCAATGAAACGTCTTGACATAAGATGATGAAATTACTTTTCTTGGCATTGCGGTGTTAAAACCATCCTTTTCAGAACATGCTCAGGGACTGTTGAATGTGCCATCTCATTGGCTGAAAACACAGCATTGCAATAAAATGTCTCCAATATTATTAAATAGAAATTCTAAGTGTTGACCGCCTTTATTTAACTTGATGACCTAAAATATCAAAACCAAAGAATGTCACTTCCAGCCATGCTGGGCCCGACACAAAACGAAAACAAACACTTATGCTACAAATCATGCTGTATGACACGAAAACTGTGCAACAATTGAAAGATTACGAGTATCAAAAATTAAATTTGATACTGTCTACACAACACCATTTCAGTACAAAGCAAATGTCATTAATCACTCCCCGCAACCGAGAAGTCGTACACGAAAAATACAACCGTCTTTTGTTTCCAGAGTTTCTCTCCAACTGACTCCAGAATCCCCGCAGCAAGCAGTAACCGTTCTGACGCTAACTTACAAGGAAACCTTACAAGGTTAACCTAAACATCTATAGAATGTCCATCCATCAAAGTGTCTTGGGACGAATGTAACTACTTCGTTAATGGATTATTCAATATGATATATACTCACGTGCACAATAAGGTTAACCGTGACATCTACATGATATATGAACCCAACACCTATTTTGCTGCAGTTGTAACAACGTACACAATCACATGATTTTATTGGCCAAACGACTTGTATTTGTAATAAACCTAAGGTTTGAAACCAAGTTTTACAAACTTCAAATCAGTATTAAACGATGTACATCAAATTGAAAAATAAATTTGTAAAACAAAATCAATATGAATTCTTTCATTAGGAAAAATCCCTTAGAATGAATGCAGTATCAGTTTTGGGCGACTTTGACTATATCCTGATAACGTTATTGCACTATTATTCACAGTTCAATATGTAACTAAATGTGTATTTATGCCTATTATGTTTGTTAAGCTGCATAGAAAAATCCTTGTTCATTCTTTCCATCGATTGAACCTGGACACGAATTCATCCTAATGAAGTGAATAACAATGTTGCCAAAAAATCTTTTTTTAAAACATTAAACTGGCAACCTTAATGACTTAGTTAAGCCTGATTTAATTTGTGAAATTGTGAATTTGTGATTGGAAACCCTGGACCCATATTTTCGAAGCTCTCTTAGCGCTAAGAGAGTCGTAAGTGCCGTGATACATTAACATTGACTTACGACTGATGGTACAACTTTGAGCTGTTCTACAGGCGTGTCCATAAATCATTAAGTCCTTGTTTTCAAAACTTGTATCAAACTGATTCTAGAGGCCATTTATTCGAAACAAATAAAACTACCTTCACAAAATAACTTTCGAAGAAATCGTAAACAATTTCATACAAAACTGTTTCATTTACAAGAATACACAGGAATACAAATCGATGATAAATTGAAAAGCACAACTGCTAATTTATTTGTAGAAACAAATATAATTCTCACGAATTTTTTTTTTCATTTCTAATTAGACAAGAAACATTTCCCATAAATTTAACAAGTGAACACTTTTATTGCGGGCGTGTACCACAGTATTGAAGTAACCGAAGCCCACAGAATCTAAACGATGCATGGGGGCGCAGCGGTGTTGACAAATATACCAGTAGATAAGCATTGCGCCAGATCCAAGTTTATGTAATACAAATCCAAAGTTTATTTTTCCTTGTCACCTTTGCGATTATTTTCATGTAACAACGGGTAATGTCATGGGGTTGTCAGGGGCAGTTTGGTGCAAATAACGTATTGTTTACACGCATTACGTGGAGGAAAGCTTGCAGTTGCTTACATTCAAGTATATAGTTTGGGTATTTCCACTTGCCACGTTTTGTAGATGTTTGGTTTAAATTGTAAAGGATTTAGGAAGAGATTTTAAGTTTTTACGATGAGTGCTTTATAATAATTTGTGATATTTTATGAACATATATTTTATTGACAGTTTTATGCTGGTCTCGTTTATATACAAAAAACGTTGATACATTTATGTGTACAGATATATTAAAAACGAAAGAAGCTTTAATATAAGAAGTATTGTATTGCAATGTCAATTGAAATGTAAATACAAATTTATAGAAATGCTTTCATGGGATGTGATGTCAAGTTCATGCTTGTCTTACAATGCATTAACCATCGATCGGAATTCAAATAGATAGATCATTGAATCCACATCTTATGTCCAGAAATCTACTAAACTAAATTTAATGTTTTGGAAATATTATTTGTCCATGTTCAAAATACGTCGTAATTTTGAACTCTCCTTTACTAGGCAGATAGAGTGAAGAAGATGGTCACCTTTTTCTGTCTTCAATCAACGACAAGCCAATTAATTAAAGGTCAAAGCAGGTGAATTATGTCAACAACATCATTATAAACTTTCTACACCTAAATATCAAACACTTTGTCCAAAATCATCTTAAAAAGCATCTTTAAACAGTCATAAATTGACATGAAGCTGTATTTATACGTCTAACAAAACATTATGCTTATCAAAGCAATCAAAATCTCCTAAACCATTGAACATAATTTAACAAAAGTCAAACCTAACATATAAAACTGAAACAGTTTGTACATTCACATTTTACATAAAGCGGAAAGCAAAAAATCTTTGAAATCAGACCACGTTTAAGGTACCGCTTCCTTCACAGATTTCAACCATATTGAAGTTAATCTAATTAATCGCATCTGTTTTCTGAAATCTCTTATCTAAATCTTGAGGCTTTTCGCAGACATTGAGTTCCATTCACAGGTTGCTGTGGTAACGGTTGATTGACAGGGCAAGAGATATATCACGCCATATTGCACGTGCTGTCAGAAAACGTTCAGTCCGTGCTGTTAAAAAGCGTGCAGAACGTGCTCTGAAAGAGTGTGCAGAACGTGCCGTCAAAAAGCGTGCTGCACGTGCTACAAAACCGTGTCCAGCAACCTGAACAAACTTCACCTTCCCTCAGAAACATCGACTCTGGACTCGGGACATCATTTACCTGTCAGTATTTTACCTTTGATCTCAGGTGGGCCGTCTGTTAACTCAGTTCTCAGGTAAATATATCGACGGAAACATTACCTGAAAACAAGCTGGGTGTATGGTAGTAAGAGATTGATAGACTTAAAAGTATAGAATTATAGCGACTTCACAAAGACGGGCAATTTATTTAGGAAATAAATAGTGAAGAAAATATAAGTTTCGTATCTTCGATTTTCAATGGGGAATTTTGCCTTACTCTTGACTTCCCTTTGCATTTGAAGCCAGTTTTATTTTGTTTTCTGCCAATCTTGTTGAATAAGCATGTTTGATTTATAAATGTCTAATAAGGTTTAAGATAAAACTTCAATATCTTTCATTTTGTTCGTTTGAAGTTTCAAGCAATGAACCATTTCAATTTTCTGATGATTTTTTTGTTGCTCAAACATAATTCATGTTCTTTTAAATCGATAATTACACTTTATTATGAAAATGACGATCCTCTTCGAATCTTAGGTAACAAGTATATAAAGAAATTGATCAAAAACTATTTAAATCAGAAAATCTATTTTTTTATTTTCGAGTAAACTTGTTCATAATGAAAATGCCAATACTGGTTGCATTACTCTTCCACTGAACAGACTTGATCTTGTTTTAAGGATAGGCTATTGATCTTTGTTTAAAAAACCTAATAATCTTAAATCAATCCTTAGAAAAACAACCCCATTTTATCAAGACATTATCGTATTGATGATTGCTCCCTGAAGATAGAACAAATGACTTGACCTACTACTGTTTCTGTTCAAACAGTTCAGCAATTAATCAACTCGTAAGATACAATTCTAGAATAATTACTCCTCTTCAGAAATCGTTTAAACCTTTTTGGTCCTAATCCATCTTAACAACCAGAAAACAGCAAAGACGTGTTTTCTCTTCCAAAGATCAAATACATGATGAATTGTTTCATTTGGACGATTGTCTACAAGATAACGTTGCTGTTTTCAACAGACTGGTTGGGTGCCTCCTTTATCTTAGACTTGATCATGGTCTCTTAGTTACCCTATAAACTAAAAACTATCAATTTTGAATCTTTATCTAAAAGTGGTTTCAATAGACCTTAGTCTTTAAAGGGGCAGTTGCACGTTTTTTCGCTCAAATAAGTTGATGAAATTTATGTCACTATTAGTAAAACACCCTTCACTCTTCGTAAAATCAAGTTAAAAAGTGAGTGTACATGGTTCGGTAAAGTCATGGAAGTCGTTTTTGTAATTCTAAACAATAACATGTGTTCACATTAAAATGGCCGCCATGCAATTTTTGCTTTATACGCAACACCGTTATTACCACTGCGGATAATTGGTTTGTGTAATAAGATGTTTTACCTTCTAAAAAATATAAATGACATAAAGTTTCATTATAAATGGGAAATTTGCAAAAAAAACGTGCTACTGCACCTTTAACGGTAATGACCTAGAGAAACAAATCAAAGTAGCAAACAAAATAAACAATTCTAACTACTGCGTTTTGTAAAGTTTTATGCATTCATTTTGCATTTAAAAAATCTTAAAATTTTAGTGTCATTTTTTAAAAATAAACAAATATTTGAATCGTTTAATGCTTCACAAAAGTATGCTTATTGTAGTCACTTAGACTTTCACACCACCTGGATTGTCCAAGGATTGCATTGGTGAGGTTTTCTTTTATAGTGTTTTCATTTTTACATTCTTTCATCTTTTCTCAAATAGCAAACAGGATAAATAACTACATATCACCTACAAGATAACGACAATGACAATTTTAACCATTCGATTTAGAATAGGTGTCTATATATAGACGACTTCCCCAGGTCGCGTTCACCCTTCTGATACAGGGCGATGGTACCACGTGGGAACAAGGAGTTCACATTCACACATATATTTCATTATGCTCTGTTTGAAGTAAATAATAAACATTTGGTGATGCAGTTTTATCTCATCATTCACCTGCAAAAGGTCCTACAGTCCTGAAACTATCGCAATAGAGTCCCTTGCATCAATCTAACTAAAAATCAGATTGGTTTAAACATATTTTATTCATCATGAAAAGGATTATGAACAAGTTCTCCAACTTAGAATACCCTCTCCTTAAAAATCAGATCAAACCAAATACACTGTTTAGATTATAAACAAACAGATTTTAAGCAACCAAGAGTCAGTCTACTTTTGAGATAATTTTGCCTCAACATCACCCTCGAAAACCCAAGGACAAGGTTCTATGTATTTTGGTAAATGTAAGTTAACATATGTTGAGGTCATGTAGGATCGGTATAGGCTAATTGGTCAGTGTTTACTGTATGGTCAGTTATTATTAAGAGTGAGTTGTTTGTCCAAGAGCGATCACTAACAAACCAGAGGCTGTGACGTGTTCTAGTGTTCTAGGGGGCGCTTTTATGATCAGATAGCCTTTTCTTTATTAGTAATTAGAAGACTAAAACATCATTTGATCGGTTCATGTATTCTTCCAATTGATAAGTGATATATCGATCTTATTTGATTGCAAAACTGATGACCTCGATTCAGTTAGGCATCCTCGTAGAAATTGCTCTCGCTTTGATTTATCAACAACCAAATATGGTTTTCGAGTAATAAAACAGTCAAACAGTCATTACTAACCAAGGTAACGCCTTCTAGTCTGAAAAAATATTTTGTCATCGACATCGACTGACGTTGATAGCTTTTATATCGAATTGAACATACAGTGTTCTGGTACCAACACTTGCTATGTTTAATGTATGAACAGATTATGATTGGTTAAACGTGATTGCATTGTCAAAAATAGTAGAGACCATAGAATATTGTTATGTTATGTCTCTGAAAATAGGTATTGTACTGTGACAAGGCTTGAATTTCCTCATGTGTGACTTTCAATAACGTCGAACGAAGCCCTGCACTGGTTCTGCACTGAAGTTCAATATGGCATTACAACCAAACCTTACCAGGCTTACTGTATAAGGAACAACGTATTTACAACGGTCAACCACCACGACTGTTCATGATTGAGGAGCCTTACAGCCTGTTAAGCCTAGAATTCTCGTTTGAATATAGGTGTTTGCACATGAATTTGAAAGTTATAGAAATTTTTAAAAACAATATTTCAACGGAAACACAAGTGATTTCACTCTTTAACTCTCCGCTGTGTTTAATTTTTCGTACATGTTTTCGGGCATGTCGACTGACCGGTTTCCAATTGACACAGCATATGCTTATAGGTTCTTCTTCATTACTTCATTAGAACATTTCTGGAACAGGTAAACATATAAACAACATGCCTACCAACATTTTACCTGAAAACATGCTCACCTGGACTGCTGTGAAGGTTTACTATGATATAGATAGTGACCAGGACGAATCGTATAAATAACAAATCTCATGAATCTCATCCAAAAAAATTAAAAATTTCTCCAGCATGTTTCATTGTTGAATTCCAGATTCAAAGGCAATTTGGATGCATTCACTTTCTTCAAATTCTTTAAATTAGGTCTCCTTTCACACTCAATAATAATAGTGTATACCGACGTTCCAAAGAAACTTCCCACTTTGATGAAATAAACTGGTATTGCTATAAAATTTTAACTTTTAATTTTTACCCTACCCATCTTTAAAACTTAATTACTTTTAAAGATTATCTCTTGTGTGGTTTGATCAACTATTTGTATGATCGAACGAAAAAACATGAAATATTCTACTCGACTGATTATAAAAACTGTATTAGAATTGTTGTTTCTTTTACAAGCATTACATTTAGTTGAATGTTTCTTTTGAACGTCAGTATAAATTTATAAAGCGTTCATCGATGCTAAGAAGGTTACCAATCATTTGCCAATTACTTTTCATGGCTCGCTTTCCCAAAGTTCTCTTAGCCGGATGTCACCATAACTTAGTGTATCTGTTGGCTTAAGACGCGCTTAGTACAAACTTACTGTTTAAATAGAATCCGGTCAACAAAACGCTGAACACGTATTCCTTGTTACAGCCCCTGGGGGCTATACGACAAGCTACAACTGATTCCTCTACAACCAGGTTTCCATCTAAACTGCTGGATAGACACACTGCATTTCGATTTTAACAATATCCTTCAAGCAAGTCAGTTTACCAGGCTGATCACCCGATTATAAACCGCGTTCAATCTAGCATTTGAGGGGGCGGGATAGCGCAGTGGTTAGTGCGTTCGGCTTCGGATTAAGAGGTCCTGGGTTCGAATCCCGCCAGGGGCACGGCAACTTTGTCTGCAGTAGAGAACTGTTCTACACGCAGTAAGGTTTGGGTGAATTTCAGCGTAGTACCACCTATGGTTCGCTAGTTCCAGCCGATGCTCGCAGGTTTCACCGCAATGCATAGCCACATGGCGTTGCGGGCTTTCTCCCTGTCGTAATCCTAGCAGCCGCGATATAAGTGAAATAATCTTGAAAGCGGCGTTAAACCCAAACTCACCTCACCTCTAGCATTTGACGACAAGATCACGTGTCACCACGTGGACATAAACTTGTGTTGATCTAGTCCACCTTCCCTCGCAAGTCAGAACTCTCGTGTTTCGAAGCGGCGTTAAACAATAACTCACTCATAACTCGCGCCAATCTCCATCACTGGCTTATACTTGCTGCAGTTCGTTTACTGTTCTGTGCTAGAGTATCAGTGCGCTGCACCTGAACTTTATAGCGCGCTGTTACACTAGCAGAGAAAATGTAGCGAAATACAGCAAGACAATCAGTGGTGGTGACGTGCGAATGACGACTTGATAGGGAAATTGGATCTAGTCATTCATTTATCTGTTCAAGCAGTTTGTGAAGATAAGACCCTTTAAGGAAAATAAAGTCCTCAGTAAGCAAGCAAAGCGTGACATGTTCTTATATTTGAACACCTACGACCACAAAGGAAACATCAAAGTGTAAAGCAGGTTGGTTATGCTTTATGTACACATACCTGTAAGAAAGTTTTTTTTACATCATTATCTCACCTGGCTGCATATTCAGCATGTAAAGACCACAGATGTAGATACCAGGTAGATACATTGTAAGCAAGAGCCTGTTATTCTCAAACATAACCCTAACCACCCACAGGAGAAAGGGATCGCAGGGGTCACTTTTACACCTGCCCCTCACCTTTCCTCTGTCAGTTTACCTGCAGGTAGACATAACGCTGGGCATTCACCCCGTCCCTCCCAAACCCCCATTGAGGCAACACGTATATCCGAGCAGATGCGTTTATGTTTAGACGCATCTGATGTTAATCAATGTTTGTTTAAGAACACAACACCATAGGAACATTTTTTTAAATTGAAAGTTACGTTGCAAACATTTGGTGGCTTGTTAACGCATTTGAGGCCACTTACAATACGTATTTACAACATTTGTGACGGCTGTTGGGGTACTGGTGCGAAATGAAAGACAACGTGTGCTGTAAATGGGATGCATTTCTATAATTGTCCGCTAAATGTATTATCCCGCTCCGAACAGGCTTCACAGATCTGTTTGATACTGTCGAGCTCACGGCATCGCGTGTATGTGTTGGAATGATGTGTCTTGCATCGTAACGTCGCGATATGGAGTAGGTGTGTATACCAGATTCTCAGTAGTTTCTGGAAAATACGTGTAGTGTGATGTAGACTATCTTTTGCTTAGTATTTATTTACATGTATACGATAACATACATATCCTTTCATAATTAGAGAATACTAAACGAGCTATCGTGTAATACCATTTTAATGTTTATGCTATGACTTAGCCTGATTTAGCCTGGCTTAACCTGAGATACACCTTAATGAACGTGTTCACTATTTTAAGTTTATGAGCAAACTAAACGATCACCGCAGCATAAAAGACAAGGATCTGATCCTGCTAAGCACGCGCAACGCGATGCGATTAACCGTCAATTCACTGCATTCCGTGCAATGCGATCGCGCTACCCGTGTTCGCCAAGTGCGCTTCACACTTTACCAGCAACTTTAATCGCATCTCTCTCAGCGTGTGTGGGAGCAAACATTAAAATGGTGGAAATGACGAATCGTTAACAAGAATCCAGCGTAAACACCAATTCATCATCAAGTATTAATGACCGTTAATTATTAAACCTTTTGCTCCTCTTCAATAATATCATATTTCACCTCGTTCTTCTGTTAGTTAATAGTAATAGTAATATTGCTACAGAAATCAAATCTGCCTGACATTTCGTTGATAAATGGTGAATGCCTGAAAACAAATTCATTATTTCACCTTGACTAAGCATCAGATGAATAAAATTAATCAAATGTCAAAACGCCTCGAAGGATAATTAAAGATCAGCCTGTTTGTTGAGACGTACAGATACTCATGGTGTTGTGTATCTATGTTATAAAACCAACATTTATTATTTTTTCAGTGGTGAAATACGGCATTTATCGGTTAACATAAATGCCGTATTTTCACTGAATGAAATAACATGTTATTCTACTGCGTGAAAGAACACTTTCGATCGTATGACGTCATCATAACAATAGGATAACGCCATAAGAAGACCGTAATAAAGCAAGGGGAGCACGAATGCTCCTTTCATTGTAATAACGTCATTTTCGAAATATACATAACTGGTTAAATCTAATAAATAGAACATTTGACATTTCTCGTCGAATACCAAGTATATCTCATCTCGTGAAGTAGAAATAGTATCTTTATATTCGTGGCTACGCCACTCGTGAACATATACATTTCTACTTCACTCGATGAGATATACATTCGACGAGAAATGTCAATCAAGATTTCATTTATGAAATACAAATAAAATGTTTAAACCATATCGCTTTCGAGACTATATTTTGAGGGGCAAAGTCGGCCATTTGTAATATCCCAGGCTCTCAAATTTCCTTAACAAAACCCTGCTCTATCACATAAACCATCATGAGAAACAAAACACATTTCAAGGGATATGAAGCAGTATAAAAGAGAAGTAATGACATGTCTCGCTCTTCCGGTAGCACCCATTACAATGCATATTCAAAGCCAAATACAAGGTTAGTTTTTTAACTAGTTGCTGCTACTTTAAAGGTACATCCATTGTGTTCTTGGGGGTCAAATTTGACAAACGTTATAAATGGTCTTATTTTATTGAGAAGTACCAACTGTTACCGAAAACAACCATTTTGATGATACTCGACTTAGTATATTGACGATATGAAGGTAAAAGTAGTGATTTCTGATCGAAAACCGGACAATGCACCGCGTGTGGCGCGCGCCAATGAGTCAAACGTAATTTTGGAATCTTATTTACACCAGACAAAATAACAAATTTGAGTTGATAATGTTCAATAGGTCATATAACTACTGTGCATGTTAATAGGACATGCACTTTCGGTTTCTGCACATGCATAACGATATTACTCGATTTCAATTGGAAACTAGTAATCATGATATGTTTGGCGATTGGGGATGAATATGCAAGCTAGGTGAATTTGTTTGCATTGTAAGGGTGGGAGCACACTACGTCCGAATTTCCTTGCGATGCGTTATGCGATGCGTTGCGTTGCGATTTTTCCGCGCACACTACATGCGTTAAGCTAGTGCGATAAAAATTGCATATTAGGAAAGCTTTGTCATTTTGTCTGTATTTGAGTAGTGTAGTAGAATATTGTCTGTAGTGTAGTAGTAGTGTAGTAGTCTGCGAAGACTATTGCTATCTGACGAATGTCACCAATAAATTACAGAAAAAATGACAAAAACCTAAAATTACAATTTCAAAGTGTAGGCACTTGCTTTTTGCGCTACATGGTAGTTACGCCTCTTGGTGACATGCAACGTGACACATACCTTACGTATCTTCCACTTGAGTTGTTTCTTCCAAGTGAGTTGAGAGGAAAAACCCCTGTCACACGTGCGAAATATGACGTCAAAAGGGAATCCCTCATGCGATTTCGTTTGCGATGCGTCAAAAATAGGTGCAGCACCTATTTTCATCGCATCGCATCGCATCGCATTGACGCATCGGACGTAGTGTGCGCGGTCAATGAAAAATACACTGTCTGCGTTTTTTTAACGCATCGCATAACGCATCGCAAGTAAAATCGGACGTAGTGTGCTCCCCACCTAAACAGCACATATGGTGAGTTGTAACGTATTAAAGCCAAATAATTTTTTATGAAACACAATGGATGCACCTTTAATTTGTTACTCCGTTATACCTTTGTGATCATAGTTTCATCACAAACACACCTTGTTCCGAGTTGCACGTGCATGCATGCTTTGTCCAACATACATTCTGACGTCTAGTGGCTAGCATGAGACGGCGTGTGGAAAATGTAATACGAATGCGACGTGGTTACACCAGATATTCAGTTTACCAGACATTAAGTAGAGGGTTATGTCCGAGTAACTCTCCATTCCTTAAAAATAATGGAGCCGAGGCCCTTTATTTCTAAGGAATGGAGAGTTACGAGGATATTACCCTACTTAAATTAAACTCAAAGTATTGCTCTTATCAAAAGAAAAATCAAATTAAATTTCTCCTTAAAAAATATGATGTGATGTGCAACTCTCCATTACTGGAAAATAATGGAGTGAAAGAACAATAGGATGACGTCACAAGTGTAATTTAAGGACCTTGATAGTGTAACATTTCTGTGTTTTTGTTGTAACGACCTCAGCAGCCATACTTATTCCCCTT
This sequence comes from Gibbula magus, assembly GCA_936450465.1. Lineage (NCBI taxonomy): Eukaryota > Metazoa > Mollusca > Gastropoda > Trochida > Trochidae > Gibbula > Gibbula magus. Next base: position 58,201,978 of record OW388293.1, on the reverse strand, counting down.
ATATTTCCATTGATCTTGGTGGACTTTCGTTTCAATTTCGGCATGTTAACGTACGTCCAATGTATAATATACCAAGTGCGTGTATACACACACACCTTTCATTACATATCTCTACGACGAATAAAATGTCTTTATGTAGCACGTTTAATGTTTAAAGATCCGGTTGTTCTAAACTAAACGAGTTGTTCCTCTCAAAGGCGGTTATCATAAGGCGAGTAAGTGGTTTTATTTCCGAATCACCCATCTTCCTAATTAGGAAACATAAAAGTGGTTGCTTTGAAGGGGGAGAATTTTACAACTTAATCAGGTTTTAACTTGTCGTTATGTAGACAAACTGGTTTATAAGACTTGTTTACTTCTTTCAGAATGTCACAACAAGGGCTTTTGGCCATGACATGCGCGCGCAGAACCGGTTTGATGAGAGACGTCTTGTTTAAGTAGATGCTACTTGCTTAATTAGGTTCAGAAACTCGGCTATCTGCAAATGTCTTTCGAAAGTTGAATGTCTGGAAACATATTTCTTTGAACCATACTTCACATTCAATGATTTTGTGTTGTTATTTCTAAAGTGGCAGATTTTGGACACACATATTTAGGACCATGCAGTCATTTTAATTCTGTATTGTAAACGATATCAAATGGCTGCTTCAAATTATCAAAAAATTAAAAACATAACGCCGAGTTTCTTTCTGTCAATACATATATAATTAAAGAGAAAGATACTCGGCGTTATGTTTTTAATTTCTTGATAATTTGAAGCAGCCATACACCTGGACATTTGACTATTATGGAAAGCATTCAGTTAATCATTGACCAACTTCACAAATGGAGTTGACTGAAGGACGTTTTCTAATGAAAAAGATATCTCACAAAATGGAATAAACATGTTACCAATTGCAGAACAGTCCCCCTCAATCAATGAGCTGAGTTCTTTAACATATGGTTGTGGTTCGGTCACGCAACGTAGATCTATTTCCAATAACGAAAAGGTGTTAACATCAAAGTTGCCGCTAGCAGTTTTCGTTTTAAACGTGACCGCGTTTCCTACGACTACGGATAAGCGGGTCGAGTAATTGTCTGTTTGTCTCTCTTAAGTAAAATATACTACATAAAATTTTGATCAGAAATGGCAAATTTGAACATAAGCAATTTTAAAAACGTACAGTGTCGTTAAACACACAGCGGTAAAATACAGTAGAACTGTACCTTTAAACACATTTACATCTATTCCAAGCATTTTCTGCCCCATTTCCAATACCAGAGAGCAATACGGTTGAAACGCATAAACTATCGCGTATGATGCTGCATATTGTTTATTTACTGAAGCCAAACGTTGAAACTATTAGTAACCAGACTGGTCTAAAGATACTGTTATCCCAACAACTTAGCATATTCTAAAATGTTATTTGAAAAATATAATTTTTTTTATCAAACACTGATATATGGCTTTTAAAAGTCAATTTGACCACCGTTGATGTAATTTTTTACCTTCTGACAAACTTCCAAAACCATTGCAGACATATTGAATAATACATTCTTATGACTGAGCACTTCAAAATACCAGCAACACGTGTTTGACTCACGGGAAATGACGCATAAGTCAACATATGAGTTGATTTCCATTGATAAAATATTCATCATCTACGACATATGTTGTTTTGATAATCAACATATATTTTTATAATATGGGTTGACATTTCTCTGAGTAAACCTTTTTATCTTCTGAAATTTACTAACTAAAACACTGAATGAGATCTATTCAGCAGTCGAGCGCCAGATATTATAACTTTCACGCGCAACGCCCTGCACGAAAAGTCCGTGCTGAGTTGTCAATTTCAAACACGAACATCTTGTTCGGCAAAGAATTCGAAAACACTTTCCTTCATCTGAAATGTTCTTTTCACTACCATCCTAAATTAAGTTTCAACAAACTGTACACATATAATAAAGAACTAAAAGGTTGAATTGCATTCTTATTTCAAGTTAAATTTAATTTGAGACACAAATGAGGTTAAATTAGGCTTTTGCCTTGGAATTCTAATCGTTTACGCATTGACAAAGGTATGTATTTATTTATTCGTTGATAATACCCACATTATTATGTATAACCATTAGTATTCCTAACTTAGACAATACTTTTCTCAGTGTTTAGCTTTTGATATTTTCATGATGACTTTGATAATAACTTTTCTTTTAAAACTATATTCATCTTCAGTTGTAAATCAGGTATAACTGCGATAACAATGACCGATGTGAACGTTGTTTTATAATAAATCAATTAAAACTATAAATGACCAATAAGGCGATGAAAATTCAACTGCTTAAAAATCAAGTCCGATTGACATGAGAAGAAAGATTTTATATTCTGAAAAGCCTTTGAAACTTTCTTTTTCATTACCATTAAATAATCATGTTGGTGTTATGTTTACAAATATATTTTTCAAAGAAAGAATATTTTTATTTTTGGTAGTAGAAAACCATTGAGCGGTCTACAGATGACAGACACATGAAACAGGCTTGTCTCATGACCTATCACAATCAGCTACTTATTTCTAAACCATTATCACAGTAAACAGATCTAGTCTAAGACTCACAGTTAGTAACGTTTTGTTGCACTAATCTCTACCAATGTTGCAGCTACAATATCAGGATTTACACCTACAACTTGACCCAATTTCATATAACACAAAGGAATCTTAAAGGGAGCATACACAGCTACTTTCGTTTTGCAGAGACTTACCCCAAAACAGGGGACGGGGTGGCGCAGTGACTTCGGAACAAAAGGTCTGATCGAGGTTCGAATTCCGGCAACTTCATCCATTTTTGTCTGGATAACTATTCTACATGTAGTAAGGTTTGGTTCAATTCTGCACCGAATTCAGCGCAGTGTCAACTCATGGTTCGCTAGTTCCACCTCAATGTATAGCCAAAATGGCGTTGCGGATTTTCTCCCTACAATAATACAAACAGCCGTGTTATTATATATGTGTAATACTCTTTAATTCTTCTTTTTTATGTTCAAGGGGTTGGAGACATGTACTTTATTAATTGTTAGGTGACGAATTATTACTGTAGGACGTCATAAAACAAGCACAAATTCATTTTTCTCTCTTTAATCTCTTTTAGTTATGGAGATACCAAAACGACGATCTTAAAACGCATGTTTTCAGAACAGATTTTTAAAAAATGCGAGTGGGGTTCTTAAGACACGATATTACTCTGTTTTATTATATTCATCACTCGTTGGTTAAAATATCTCGTATTTTTGTTGGTGACGTTTCGTGCACGTGAGTGTAAACGGGAGTGCGCCTAAAATTTCATCACCACAAAATACCTTTAATATCCCTACTACAACAGCTACCTATAAACCTGACACCCCTCCTACGACTCCTATTTAAAATACAATACCTGGATTTGCACCTAGGACTTGACCCGGTTCTACCTAAAGAATATAAAGATGACCATTTACTTCAATGAATTGACAAACCTCTGTGGAAACGCTAAGGCTTATTACCATATTACATTACTACTTAGCTTAATTCATCTATTCATTGAAACTCAAATGGGTTGGTATTACAACTACAATGACAGGATTTGCACCAAGAATTTGACCAAAGTGAGCTAAAAGTAGAAACTGACATACATTACTTTGACCCATTTTATCAGAATTATGAAGACACAACACCAAACGGTTGACCCAGTTTCATTTGGAATATAACCACATTTGAATGAACGACTTAGCTCTAGCTTACCCGAACCGAACCACGTACATTCGTTTGAGAACTCTTTTTATTGATTGAGGAGGATTATGTAACAATTGGTAACACTTATTATCCTTTTCGTGAGAGCAATTACTTCAGAGAGAACGGCGTGCCATATAATATGTAAAAGTTTCAAAACTCACCGAGTGCCTTTAATAGTATTACTTTTATGCAAACAATACAAGGATTTACACCTAGAACATTAGAATTTCATCTGAGGGTTACTCACCGAGTGCCTTTAATAATCTTACTTATATGCAAACAATACAAGGATTTACACCTGGAACAGTAGAAGTTCATCTGAGGGTTACTCCACATGTTCCCTGCCACCCCATTTGGTAGGTACCAAATCTAGAATAACAGCATTTACATCGACATAATTCTAAAGCTACAATATCAGGTCCTAGACCCACTCCTCGATATACGTCTCTAAAATCTTTATTAAAAGTTATAATGGAAGATTTATCTGACCAATCCTCTTGGTCATCCCATTGGTCACTTCATTGAGTGACCACCCCGCCACGAGTAACCACCCTCTATTGTTCCTCTGCTCCCGAACAGCGTTTCATTTACCCCTAAGGAAAGACAGAGACCAAAACATAGTGTCAATACACTATATGTACAACAATATACAACGAACAGTGCATACCGTACCAGCTCAAATAAATGCCTCTCCTTTGTCACCCAGTCCAGTATTTTAAAAACTTTGACGTTTATGTGTAAGATATAAACAAATAACCCCCATTTTTAGGTTATGATCATAACTGTCCGGGCGTCTATTCAAGGATGACGTATATAGAGGATACTAAGCGAATTACCACGTCATACCATTTTTTTAACGAGTTAATAAATTTGTATTAAATGAGAGAAAACAGTTTAGTACCAAATCATTCAGTTCAATAACGATTGTTTCATATAATCATATATGTAAGGACGTTAAGCATTTTGTTTATTACTCAGACGATGCTAAAATTCCTTCCATGTAATAATATTTATATAAAATGAATTAATGATTTGCTATTAAACGAGCGATAACGAGTTTGATACTTAATTATTAACGAGTTTCATGAAAATGGAGTTCAATTGAAGGAGGTTTAATTTTAAGTATTCTATTTTCTATTTGATTAAATTTACCAAGCGATGGAGCCATTAGTGTCATGAAACATTTGTGATTTGAAATGATGGTGTCAATATTATGACGTCACAAATGTACACTTGTGTGACGACATACGTGCAGCAGTATTACACATGTTTAATATTGGTGTATAAATATTACACTGCAGTATCTTCCACGGGCGATACACCAAGATAATGGTATTTATCAGAGAAAATACGGTACTCAGTACCATCAGTTATACATCAGTCACGGGTACGAGTACGTCGATCCATTATGAGTTATTGCCGACCCCAGCGTGTGTAAGTAAGGTACACCTATCCACTGACCAAGACCCCTGTGGGAGAGTGAATCACCCCAACAATACCACGTCATCCCTTCACTGGGCATAATATATCCCAATTTATCATATCCGGATTAAGATATAATGTATAAACCATCTTCCATTCATCCATACATCGCATGCGAGAAATTGCAGGGTCTTGATGCGGAAGACTTCAGTGACCAACCTCAAGCTAGCTCCTCTCTCAGTGTGCGATGAGACCACAATGCCCGGAGCTTTAAATGGTTAATACAGAAAATGTATTTTCCAAATGGAGGCAGAAGGCACATGTAGTCGACGGTCACCAAATGTAAATAAATAAATTAATAAATTATTATTTATATAGCGCCTTATCCACAGGTCATATGCTCAAACCGATATACAAGTCAAAGATAACAAATGATAACAAATTGGTCACTCTGGAAAATATTTGTTGAGAGACGTGTCTTCAAATTTGCTTAAAACAAATCAACACTATCGTGATGTGCCATAAAAATCATATAATTTGTCAAAGTTTGTATTAACTGTATTGGCCAAGTTTCCGTTTCTTATGACAGACTGTAAAACCCGTTTCTAATTTGAGATTCGAAGACAGACCCTTTCGAACTCAACACCTAAACACCCAGTTACAGAACGCAGTGACTGTACAAACAACTGGCTTGAGTATGGTATGTTCTGGTGTAGATTCACCCTCCCCTTCGCATAGACAAGATATCAGCCGAACTGCTATGTGTGTATACCCGTGTCTCTCGCACAATATACACAAGGCGCTTAATTCTAACTTACCGAAATTTTAGAATACCTGCGAGCGGGCGCATGTACTCAAATTTTGTAATTGCGCCAACCGACGGTATTTTGTAACCGACCCGTGTCATAGTCATTCATCAAGCGATGTTTATCTTTGAAATTGACAACTCAGCACGGAATTTTCGTGCAGTGCGTTGCACGAGGTGCACGTGCAATGTTACGAATTTAGGTATCCGTTTTGTGTGGTTAGTGAAGGAACCATTGTATTTGAAAATTGCAACGGGGTTTTAATTAGCGGATGCCAAAAGTGTCAAGTAGTTGCAGTTTTTTTCATCCTCGAATTTCCCATTCATGAAATCGAGCGCTTTACTAAGAATGCCATTCGCCGTGGATATTTAAAGCACATAGTAAAGTGAAAATGTAAACCCTCAAAGCAATTTGGCGTCATCCATGAACTCGAACTATTCGTTACATCATTAACGACACTACTAAAGTTAACCTCTTTAATTTGGATTTTTTTTGTAAGAGCTTACGACACAGTATATCTTAGGGAATATCAATTATGTCAATTTTACAATCAAACGAAAACAAGAAACACTATCAATGATACCCGAGCCTAAATAGAAGCGCATCTATTTACAAACACGATCAAAGAGTGTACCTCGTAACCTGTACTTGAAAACAGCTGTTTCGAAGAAGGTGTGATAGCATTTCCATGTCGACATTCTTTTTACGCATGTCGAGGATTCCTACAGTATGCTTTCAAGAATGTCCCCTCTTATAATGTCTTTAACCTCTCTCCAACTACCTTTGGGTGGACGCGGTCTGCGAGGTAAAGATGACCACAGGCCTGTTCAAATAGGAAGCCGCTCATTGAGCGCTCAATTGAACTGCTTCTAGATGGTAAAGGTCGCTGACTTGGTTTTGTAGATGAATTGCGCATTCGACTCTGGGGATTGTGATTTCATAAAATCAAATGGTAAACTGCTCATTCCTTTTGTTATTTAGATTTCTGACAATACTTATTTTGTAAACAGAGCATTAAAAAAAATTTGATCTTTGATCCTTCGATGTCGGATAAAATGAAACTCTAAGACTTACAAACTATGAACAGTTCTTATATCCTTAAAATAATTCCCAAGAATTTTCAACGGCATAAATCTAAGAAAATTATTCCAAGTAAAGTTAACTGCGGACTTTAAATCAAAAACTTAACAAGTCTGTTTTCTCAATGTCAGAGATATCATCTGTTTATATTGCGTTGTTTACCTATCACCATTTTGACAGTTAAAGGCATGTTTTCAAGATTAGCTTCAAATTATATTAATTGCCACAATTGTGAATTCAAAGTAAGGATTCGCATAGCCAGACAGAGATTCGGCTGTCTAAAGATAATGATCGAAATGGATCGACGACACTTCGAGAATAGGTAGCTTCGATCTTATATCGATCTTGATGAAAATGATTACCATTTCATCCGAGTCAGTTGTACCGTTTCCGGGTTCAGAAAGTAGTTCTTCTTCATTCGAAAATCGAAAATGTGTTCGATATTTCTCCTTAAGTCGCTTTCTTCTGTTAATTTGTTTGATATTTACGTCATGCCATAACAATAAAAACGTATGATCTCTCATTTGTGAAACACTATCGAAAATGATGTACTGCTGGTCTCACCCTTTTTCATCAGTGGGCAATACCCTGATACCATAAGCAGCTTATGCCTCGTATCTCTGAAGCCTGGTTACGCATCGCTAGATATAGCATGCAATTTGATAGCCAATGAGGTGTCGTGATTTGAACCTCGATGATCGCTCATCGGTCCTCTCATCCGGGTACTTCCAATATTGCTCGAATTTATGTTCTTCATTGGCTTGTTATTTATAGTCATACGAAAGTTATTGGGCGCCACGAATCAGGGTATAATAGTAGGGAAGCAGATACAAATACACTGATGGAGCAGGAAATGTGTGGGCCTTTGACCAACAGGCCCTTGGGTCATCCTTTTCACACTATTTAAATAAACAAAGTTTGAGATGACCCCCGACTTTCACGCCTTCATAATCTATTGGGGGTCATCTCAAACCTTTTTAAGTGTTTATTTATTTTTTTAAAGTGTAAGAAGCAATGACCCAGGGGCCTGTTCTTTGACCTACAAAACGTGATAAACGCCTTCATGGCATTGCAATTGCTGGACAAAGCCCGTTCAGATTCGGCAGCAAAGGTACCGCGCAACGTTGCCACCCTTCTTGAACAAGACCTTTGACACGTGATGTGACTTTCCACTCCCCTTCTTGACAGCGAGGTCGATGTTTGTCCTTACATCCGGGCAACACTTGCCATTTCACATCCGCCGGCCTCTCATCTTTCGGCCTGTGCTGTAAACTTTACACAATGTTAAACCTTTCTTGGCTTGGCGAGTTAGACACTTGTTGCGGTATATCTTACCTATTTGCTGACAAATTTGTCCCAAAGACGAAAACATTACCTAGATACCTAAACATCTAGGATCTACTGGCATGTAGCCATATCAGCGTCCATCTTTGACGTCAGAAGTTACTGTGACGTCATCGTCTAACTTTGGGTTATCGAAAAAACATCGTTACTAAAAGTGGTTGACAGCAATTTATGCAGTTATGTTTTCGAGTGTACATTTGCTTCACGTGGCTGTATATAATTAACATGATATGTATCAATTACTTAACGGATATACTCAACACTGCAAGACATATTTCAATCATTTCAATGTTCAATCAGATACAATCAAATTTTAGTTAACGTTTGTATGGCAATCAATAATTGGTTAATATCATAAAACGATAAAGTAATCACGTTTTGCAATAAATATAACAAGTTAGGTATATAATCAACGAATAGATTGACAAAACATTAATTTTTAAAAATTCAGATGACATTGAACTGGTTTCAATTTTGGAACACTCTGCCTCTGTTTAATTGATGCAAATTATTGTAACGGTTAAATAATACGTACATCTATAAGCATTGAACCTTTGTATATAACAATATTCCTGTCCGCGTATCACATAAACATTATCCACAACACACTATTGACAGTAGGTATATAAATCAGTATTACTGCCCCCGTTGACCTTGTAGTCAATACACAGACACACTGTTGACGGGAAGTTTGGTATAGTTATCAGTAATATCCACACTTTGAGTACTGACCAGGGGATTATCTCGTTAACTCGGACAGGTCAGTCACAAATTGACCAGTTAATGCGAGAAGCACACACTTGGGAGAAACTGAAGTGGCGATGTGTATTATAACGAGGTGAAATTGATGGTATCATGCAGAGTTTTCCCTGTCTAGAAGTGAAATCGACAATTCGGCACGGGATTTTCCTGCAGTGTATTGCACGAGATGCACGTGCAATGTTGTGGGTTGGATGCTTGAGTTTTTAATGCGAGAACCACACGCTCGAGAGACATTGAACTGGATGACGCAATGGAATTTGACGACCTCAAGCATTTCTTTTTGCTTTTTTTACATGAAATCGACAAACCTGAGTGTTTTGCACATGGCTTGGGGAAGATAAATGTGTGAAATATATAGAAAGTGTATATGATAAATATTTATTTTCTCAAATGCTATGGTTTTACACTATCAATGCGATGAAATGCATGCTGAATATAGAACGAATAGAAGATTTAACTTGATGGTATTTATATTTGTCTTTACAACTAGATATTGTTCTAATTCCTAAAACAACATCATTTACTTTAAAATACGTTATTTCCTTGGTATTTTTGTAATTGAAATTGAACCACGTCCCAATAACACAGACACCGCAAGTTCGTTGATTTAAATGATTGTTAGTATTTGTACAATGCACATATTCATTGCCCTATTTGTATCTTCCATCTGCATAACATGTTTATATAGTATATGCCATCTTGATCAATTTATTCTGTATATAAATGTGTATGTATTAACATTATTATGCTCATGACTACTTTATCATGTATTCTCGGTGATCATAACAAGAATTTTAGATAAATCAATCAATTCTATTTGAGAACAAGAACCATTTGGAATCAACCAATGTCAGCAAAAAACAGGAACCTTTCAGAGTCAACCGATGCCAGTGCTAGAATTTACATTTGTTGGTTGGTAAGTGTTTAAAGGCTGTGATGTAACCTTAATGTAACATGCCGTTTTAAATTCGTCTTCCAGGAGGTCCGATTACATTGACGCTCACACTATTCCGAACGTTATGCGGATGGATTACACTTGTAACCACATTTCACATACATCGGAGAAAAACACCATTCTTCAATTATGTAACATGGCTGCGAAGAAAGCTAAGTTAGCAGTATATGAAGCTCCTCATTTCCTCTCACCATACCGTTACTGCCCAAGCGGTATAACGAAGTGGTTTGTGCTGTTGGCTTCGGAACAAAAGGTCCTTGGTTCGAAACTCGCCAGGTCTGCTGTAGAGAACTATTCTACACGCAGTAAGGTTTTTGGAGCCATGCTACTCTGGATTTCAGTGCAGTACCACCCATCGTTCGCTAGTCCCAGCAAATGCTCGCAGGTTTCACCGCAATTCATAGCCGCGTGGTGTTGGAGGCATTCTCCCTGGAATAACACTAGCAACCGTGATATAAGTGAAATACTTGAAAGCGGCGTTACATTCACCCAGCCTGTCCAAGCACATGATCTGTGCCATGTTGATGAGGCTCCGCACCAAGCGCTCTGTCCATCCATTGGTCAGTGATGTCCGAGCGGATGGACAGGACGCGTGTAGGTAAACAACATCAAGGACAAGTTGTACATTAAAACAGAACTATTGGCACCATAAAACTAGACACCAGATGACGTATGCTGCAAGTTGTATGGCTCGTAAATGCATACGATATCACGAGAAAAGAATTTTCCCTTTTCCTTTTTAAATAATACAACGCTTTTCTTTGTGTTTGCCTGGGATTCAAATATTATGTGTATTCATATAGACTTGATAAAAGAAATGTCTAGACTGTTTAAAAGGCTTCTTAACAGTTATTACATGTGAACAGGAAGATTTTCTGGATAACAACTTCTTTAATGTGAAAATACACGACGTTTCGGAGTACATACTCACTGTACCATATTTTGTTATTCCCTTACATTCCACCTGATGAAGGAGTGAGTATGTACTCCGAAACGTCGTGTATTTTCACATTAAAGAAGTTGTTATCCAGAAAATATTCCAGTACTTATGTATACCACTTCTAAATGCCCTTCAAAGACCTAGTTATTACATGATTACCCAAGTATCTTTTGATGGCAAATCAGATTAACATGAGTTGATACGGGTTACACACAAATCTTTAGTTTTTTTTAACTAGTGTTGTTACAAGAAAACAACATGGTGGTATCATTATGAAATATGATATGAGCATTTCTAGAATGCAAATCATGATATCAAGGAATTGCAACTTGGATCTATGGGCTTTTACAAAATCTCAAAATCTCAGCATGAAATTTCACCAGTTAACATAGATTCAGCTACTAATGATATAGATTACACCGTTGTAACGGAAGTTTTGGTTCAAATGCTAACAGTGTTTTCAGGTAAGTTTCGGTAACATCGTTGTCAGTTGAGTTTCGGTGTATATACTTACACCGTTATCAAGTGATTCGCCGAATCTTCACACACATTACAGAAACGAAGTTTACTATCTACTAGAATATATCTCTTTCTCTTTTTCAAAACCACCGTTGTAAATTTCAGCCTCCTTCGCTCGTCGTCATTGCACGATCCCTAACAATTGTTGTAGATTTCAACACGTCCCTGTCCATCACTGGACAACTGTAAGAGATTTCAACTTGTTCCTTTCATCTGCACAGAACCACACACAAGGTTGTACATGCTGACTGCAACCAGCTTGATTAACGATCACCACTGTTCCAGACGTTGGGATGATGGAATATTGCTCGATATGTTGTGGTTTCTACAAACACTTACACTCAACCGCAAAAGAAATGTCACCACATGTTCAACAGTGTTAAAAACGATTTTGAATTACTTTTATAGGGACATGATTGGTAAAGGGGCACCCTCAATTTCATATATCCGAATATAATACTTTTATCTTTATGTGTGTTCAAGTACACTTGGGTTGTTGAAATCGCTTTTACAAAGTCGGTTTCGGCCAGAATGTTGGGCGTTTAACTTAAAAATGAATAAATTATAATGTAGAAAATTAATTAATAAACGATGATGTCGACATAACTAACCTTCTTGTACTTAAATTTACTGCAGGATGTCATAAAACAAGCCAAAAAGCCCCCTTTGATCTCGTCTAGTTAAGGATATTCGAAAACGATGTTTCTTAAAACGAGTGTATTTCACAAATATGACCAGATAATGCTTTGAAATTTCAAATTTATTCTAGTTGGCTTATGGAGACATGATATAACTCTGTTTCAGTCGTGTTTATCACTCTTGGACTGAATTATCTTGCATTTTATATGGTAACGTTTCTTTTGCGGTTGAGTATAGACATGGTCGAAGAAGAAGCCTCTTCAAATCGCGAAAAAAACCAAAAACGATTCTAATCCAAGGCGTTGTTTATCAAAGTTGGAGTTGACGTGAAGTTCAAAGGCGCTGTAGCACGCCATTCTTACTGAAATAAAGTTCTCTCACAAAAAAATCTCTTACCAATGGCTAAATAAAACTCCTGAATCAATAAAAAGAGTTCTAAAACGAATGTACGTGGTTCGGTTAAACCATGCGAGTCCATTTCCCATCGAGCGGCCATGTTAAAGGGGCAGGAGCACGTTTTTTGCAAAAAATTGTTTTTCAAATTTCCCATTTATAATGATAGTTTATGTCATTTATATTTACTTTAGAGGGTAAATCATCTTATTACACAAACCAATCATCTGTAGTGGTAATAACGGTGTTGCGTATAAAGCAAAAATTGCATGGCGGCCATTTTATTGTGAACACAATTTATTATTTCGAATGACAAAAACGATTCCCATGGCTTTACGGAACCATGTACATTCATTTTAAAATTTGATTTTCCGAAGAGAAAAGGATAGTTTACTATTAGTGACATTATTTTTCAAATACGTTTCATCAACCTATTTCAGTGAAAAAACGTGCAACTCTACTCTAACGTAACACTAAGCTGTATAAACTTAAAAAGTAAATTGCAAAACAAGTGCTAAAGCGCGTGACATTTTCATTATTTGTTTTTGTACACCTAATTTTGTTAGAAATATAAATTTTGTTATCGTAGTTCACTCCCTCTTCAATATCTGCTTATAACTTCAATTTTAGTTTAAATGATACCATAAAAGAAATTGTATTGTGCTGACATCTCCTTACATTATGACCTATAACTAATATCAATGGTATCTATCAAATGCCTTTGTGTGATTATAAATAAATGTATTTTCATTTTACTATTTGGTGTAGTTTTACATAAGATATATAACTTTATTAATTTTCATACATTTTCAATCTATTTCTTATACACTGTCGGCCAAAAGAAAGGCCTACTTGGTTTTCCTTAAAATTAAAGATTTTGACCTCCGCGTTTTCTGAAACAATAATTAATATGCATGTCCATTGAAATCGTGGAAAAACTTTGATTCGAGTCAATAACATTCATGAAAACCACGCCCAATGAAGACAGCTATTTCCGGTTGATTCACTTGCGCACCGTTACCACGTACATCTGTAGCGTCATTGCGATTTTAATACGAATGCGTGCCTGTATTGTTGATCGTGGTTGTATGAAAATCGGTTTCAAATGTTTTTCTGATCAAGCACTGATCGAAAACTGAACAATTCGGTAGTCTCATTCCAGCATTCGCCATTCTTTTGTGACATGACAACTTCTGAAATTTAAATATATTATGCAGAAATGGTGTAACTTCATAATGCTATAATATGGCTAAACTGTTCATTATAATTTTCACGAAATCCGATAAGATATCTGGTAGTCGTTTCTTTTGGCCGACAGTGTAAATTGAAACATCGAACTTTATAAGATGTTAGAATCCCTATATTACAATTTACAAATTACAAATTTATGCAAAACATAAAAATGTTGGAAGATTTGATATCATTTGATTATAATAAAGTTTGAGGCACGATATGCTCCATAGTTATCATTTAAATGGAAATTAATGGAATTTGGAAACAAATATCGATACAAATTGAATCTTTCCTACTGAGCTTGTTTCAAACTAAATTTACTTGTTAAGATGTATCCCATTCTAAAACAAAGAAACATATCATACGCAGATGTACTTTTTCAAATATTACCAGTAAAGAAAGTAACCGTTAGTTAATTTAGTTAACCATTCCCTTGGAGATAAATTCAGATGTCAATTTGGCACACCTTTGATTTATCAGCAGTGACAAATTCACATACCTATGCATATATATATATATATATATATATATATATATATATTCCAAAAAACACCACATCTCTACTAACTTACTCACATCTTTAAATGATTTCAAGCGTGATATAACCAAGGCTCAAACCCCGACCTCCCGGACACCGAGAGAACACTAACCATTACACCAAACGCATGAACCGTATCTCTGTGTACTTGTTGAACGTGTACGCTAAAAGCAATTCAAACGGAATCGATTAAGATTTTCCACTGAACTGACATGTATTTCGAGTACATGTTACGATGATTACAGGTGTGCTTTAACACCTGCGAAAGACACACCTGGCGAGTTCAGACCCAACCAACGTAATGTTTGCTCACGTAACCGTTTATTTTCAATTTGCTGTCTTTATAGTCTAACCGTTTAGAAACGAAGTAGCTAAACCTGATCTGTAAATTGTCTTCGTACGATATAACGTAACACCTGTCTAAGGTAGGTTGGTCTACAAGAAGGTGATAAATTAACTTGAGTGTAGGACGAAGTTCGAATCCTGCATACTTTACTATAACATTGACAGACTTGAGGTTTATGGACCTGTAAACATACATATTTCTTTACTTAAGAAACGTACGACCCTTCTTGAGTGCTAATTTCATAGACGTTTTCTATTTGTTATATTCTGAATTACAAAACAGGTATTTGTTTCAAGTGTGAAACGGTTTACTTTCTCGTGCGACCTAAAACAGGGAATCAACAGATAACCTTTGAACTATGGAATGTGTTTGACAAAATGCAAAATTAATATATCTGGTAGTTCGTTATTTATACGTCATAAAATGAAATAAGTTTAAATTTCATTCAATTTTAAAAGGAACAACACAATAAGAATTTGTTCTTGAAAGAGTCAGCTGTTGTTTATAAAAGAAAATATCTTATGTTTCTTACATATACTTTAATAACTATAAATTAAGAACTAATACGATTTGACTTTTAAACGATACCGGAAAACCAGAAAGTTTAGTTTTAACCAAATCTTCACAAAATATACCACCAAGTATTATTTAAGCATAAGAATATGAATATAACTCAAATAAAATCTTATATTTTTCTGCAAATCTAGATTCTCTTCTCATTACGAAGAACTCCTTTCCATTTGATCTATTACCCCCATAATGTCAAATCTAATCCTTACTTCAGAGAATATATATTCGTATGTTTGTGATCCGGAAGATACTCACATGACCTTCCGTGACCTCTCAACGTCAAAACTCACACCGAGTGATAGTGTCCACATAACCCATGTCGTAAACTGTTCTTTTTGTGTCGTAAAGCAGTCTTCCTGTGTCGTAAACCGATTTAGTTCCGTCGTAAAACATTCCCTTCGTGTCGTAACGGTAAACAGTGGTCATATTTGCTAGTGGCATTGTTATCTCCTTTATCAGCGTCGTAAACAGAGGGATGACAATAGACTCAAGAAATAAATACTCCAACTTTATATTAAAGACCTCAGCTCATTTTAAAATTTCAATATGACCGAATGGTTTTGCACTTCATGCATATAACCAGTGTGATTGTAAGGCTTCGTGTACCGCTTGAGGAAGGTGGTGACGTCATACATGTTACCATTATATCTCAATCTCATTAAAATCAGATCGTAATTAAGCTCCACTACGTTACATATACAACGCAGATTATTACGGCCTCATTTTAATGATACTGGATGAGAACCTTACCTTAAATTCAGAACACTGGTCCGGGATACTGTGAAAGATGTCCCCAAAAAACCTTGCTCACATGACACTGGTCATTGTGTTATCTTCAAAGAGACGACTTCGTGGTAGGGATTATTTTCATCTAATATTTCTTCCCTGAAAGAACATCAACAAAGTCTGCACCATCAATATAATATGTGCTTTAAAATATATTATATTCAGCTTCTTTAAGAGGCATTTTAGCAGTTGGAATGGCAAGAATTGATAAAATTATATGGATAACAACGTCTTGATATGGAATGGCAAGAATTGAGAAAATTATATGGATAACAACTTCTTGATATTGAATGACAAGAATTGAGAAAATTATATGGATAACAACTTCTTGATATTGAATGACAAGAATTGAGAAAATTATTTGGATAACAACTTCTTGATATTGAATGATAATATGATGACAACATTCTGAAACATAATTAAAAGGGACCTCGATATATCCGCTAGTGTTTCGACAACAAGCCCCTGTAGGCGTAACAAAGTACCATGGTTTCCAAGATGGTAAGAACGATTCGGGATAATTAAGAACAATGGCAAGCGAGATTAAGTTAAAGATGCCCCCCGGACCACGTATCCACAACATGGTCAAATTAGATGGTCATTTGAAACTGATCTACGTTCAATACAAATATCTGACACTGTTATGTTTATAAACTGAGAACAGATAAAAACAGCACCGACTGCACCAGATCAAGATGTACTCTCTGACATAACGGATTCATGCTACAAATAAAAACATCTAAAACCTCACCTCCTCTGAATTCGAACGAATGTCTATAGCATCAGTATTCTAAATTCGTTCTTAGAACACGTGTACATTGGATCGCTATTTGCAATCATTATACTTGATTGTGTCAAGATCTGTGATATCTATATATATATATATATATATATATATATATATGATGATGATGCTTTGTTGTGTTGCTATATCGCTTTGTCGTGTTGCTATATCGCTTTGTCGTGTGTCCATATCGCTCTTTCGCTTTATCGCGTTGCTGCCAGAGGGCCATCATAGAGATTAATATAGGGCCATGTTCAAGAGAGGTTTCAAAGCAGTCGCTCAATGAGCAATTACTTTTAAACCTCTCTTGAACGCGATTTAGCTATAGCGCTACGTAGCAAGGCGAGCAAACTTCGAGGAATCGCGTCGTTCAGGAGAGAATGCGCTCGCTGTTATGGAACGGAGCCCGGAACTAACTATGATCAGACCCTGTTTATCCGCACGATTTATTTACAGTTACAAATGATCCGGAAGGTGAGTCGTGCGCCCTCAGTGAATCACCATTTGCATAGAAATGCATAAAGAACATTTGAAATACTACCGTGTGGATGGCCGTTTTGCGGATTACGGAGTCAGGATAAGTGCGGTTTGACAATAACGTTCATTGTTGAGGCAATGGGACTTCTTTGAGAATTATAATTAAGCTTATTGGCTGAGATAAGATTGCAAAATACGGCAAAAAATGGCGGCAACGTTGCTGTACCGAAGACCTCATCACATGACATAGACAATGGTATCTCCGAGAGGGAACAATAGAACTAAAGATAAGTTAAAGATACCCTCGGGACATTTCCAAAGAGCATGACCCTACTTGAAGACACGGTTAAATTTGAAATGTCTCAAATCCAGTGACTGTCTTTAACCAACACCGAACCAATTCTTCTATCCGTGAAATAGTTAAAATTTGTCTCCATGCCTAATTGTCATGGTCGTTTTCAACCTTTTACGTCCCGATTCAAATATTATTCTCAGAGTTATCTGTAAATTTTAACCAAAATAAGCTGTGTCTGAATTACACATTATAATTTGAAAAGTTCTTCAAAGACATGGCACACTAAAGGTTTATCCTTAATCTCCGTTATACAATTGAGCCATGCTGTCGGTTCTCCCAAACTCCCATGGCGATGAAAAATGCAACAAGGATATCGTTCATATTTTATCCAATCATAAATCGTCTAACATCTCCGACGGACTGCTGTCTTGTATTAGCATCACGCAAGGAGCTGTTTTTTCGACTTTTCATTGTTAACAATCATGATTCTCTATTTCTAGTAAAACACGTATGTTCGCTCAAAGTATATGATTGGAAAATCAGCATTAAAAAAAGGGGGGTAGTGTGTTTTTTTTTTCGAGATATGACGCCTGTAAGATAGTGGGGTGAAGTACAATTTTAACATTGGAGTCAATGGGAAAATGAGAAAAAAAACTGCTAAAAACTTTAAAATACTACATTTCTAGTACTTAACTTCTTTTACTTTTTTGATGTTACAAAGTTCATGTTACCCTACCGAAATTGATGAAAAAATATATATGGTAGTGGTTTTTTTAAAAGTTTTGACACAAAATGTACCCGAAAACCCCCCCTTTTTAGTCAAATTTAGGCCATTTATGCAGTTTCAGCTCTTTTTAGAGGTTCTAAAGTCACATTTTCTTTATTTCATTTGTTTTTTAAAAGTTTGTAGATGATGTTGAATATCATGAAGTAAATAAACATGAGAAAAAATCTTTACTTAATAATATTTCATTTTTCAGTTCATTTTCGGTTCAACAGGAAGGAGCGGACATCCTTAAGTAATTTTTGTGGAGAGATACATGTAATTCAATGATGACTTTTGTACAACTTCCCGGCGTTTCGATGAAATAATGTCATACTTGTTCTTACGATGCTCCCCGTACATATAAGGGCAAACATAGGCCCCTAAACTAAAACAATATAAAATAACTTTTCTCTCACCATGACCCCACTGAGGACAACTCACATTTGATGGCCATTTGCAGCTGATTTACTTGTACATTTCAATGCAAAGATCTGTCAAGGTATTCTTTATGATGCTTCCTGAAGATTAATCCCGAAGGTTTTGAAGTAAATCTCGCCGTCTCTCGCAGACAGTTATTGTTTAGTTGTCTTCTCTTTACCTCGTTCTGGTGTCTGCTTTAGGACATACTGGATATCTGGGCTCCGTTCCATAACAGCGAGCGCTTATAATCGCTCATTGATCGCTCAATGTAGCGCTCAACTAGCGCTAAACTAGCGCTGATTCTCTCCTGAACGACACGGTGCAAAACCTCAAACGAAGCGCTACATTGAGCAATCGCGTTCAAGAGAGGTTTAAAAGTAATCGCTAATTGAGCTATTACTTTTAAACCTCTCTTGAACCCGGCCCTGTTTTACCTTCACGAAACATTCGTATGTAAACGTTATACAATTGTTCCATTCAGCTCTTGCATATACTTTATTCTCTTAATTGACAAACAAGATTGGATAGTCTTCATTTTTAACCCTTTTAAGAAGTTTCTGTAACTTCACCGGTATGTAATACGCAGTGTAAGCATTGTTGTTACATTAACGGATAGCGACTGCCGTTTTGGGTCTTTGGGTTGAGTGCAATGTTTTAATATTGCTGATAATGTAGTTCATGCGGATTTAATGCAACGTCGCATTAATTACTTCCGGTCTTTTAAAGTTAACTTTAAAACCTGAATATGTACATATTTTGCAGATAACTTATATAATACATTACCTGAGGGGAGGTTGTTTGTAATATCGAGATATGTGCATGCATTATCTGTGCATTATTTATATTTTTAAACAATTGGCGTGCTATAGTTCCTTTAATATCATACTTCACAGCTAGATATAAAGTATAACACTTAGACTCTGTAAAATTAATTTTTATATCTGAAAATTTTATTGAAAATATTATTGAAAAGGGGCCTTCTTTTTTTTATAGAATTGTTTAATGAAAATCCCTTTTCTTTTCAATATTTAATAAAATGGTGATATTTTCAGAATAAATACTTTTTTTAGAGTCTGAGTGTAAGACTACTGGATATAAAACACATTACGTTACTAAACTTAACTAAAGTATAACAAAAGTAAACTGAGGTACAAAAGAAAGTACACACATTAGTTGGTTTCGATTAATTTAATATTATTATTTTTTTTAGATGCATTTGATTATGGCATGATGAACAATAACACATATCAGAAGTAGTTTGGATGAATGGCATTGGTGACTGGTTAGTTTTTAGTTAGAATATTTGTTTAAATGTAGACAGGGGCGAGAAATGAAATTTACACCAATATGACCCCTACAATGTGCAGAACGAGGCACATTTACTGATTTTCACAAAGAAGATACTTTATATGTCGATGAACAATTGTGATTTATCCAAAATAATTTTTGAAAAATTTATAAACTCAAAATATCATGTTCAAAGAAAAATAAAAATACACGTAGAGGTATTCCTTGGCTGATGACTAAATGCCTTCACATTCCAAACTTGAGATATTTGTAATTGAAAATCATACAAACGATAAAACCAACTGAGCTGTGTACTTTCTTTTGAACTTCAAACTTCTTGGGGGTGGGATAGCGCAATGGTTAGCGCGTTCGGCTTCGGATCAAGAGGTCCGGGGTTCGAATCTCGCCAGGGGCACGGCAACTTTGTCTGCAGTAGAGAACTGTTCTACACGCAGTCAGGTTTGGGTGCAATGCTACACTGAATTTCAGTGCAGTACCACCCATGGTTCGCTAGTTCCAGCCGTTGCTCGCAGGTTTCAACGCAGTGCATAGCCACATGGCGTTGCGGGCTTTTTCCCTGCCATAATACTAGCAGCCGTGATATAAGTGAAATACTCTTGAAAGCGGCGTTAAACCCTAACTCACTCACTCACTCTTTTGTACTTCAGTTTATATCTAGTGATAAAGGGACATGCTGTAGGAAATCCTTTGATATTCAACATAGAACAGAAACATGTTCCAAAGAACTAAAGGACCACAGAACTGAGGTCCTTCAGAATAAATTCCGTTGTTTCACCAAATCAAGTTAGATTTTATAAAACATACTTCTTCTAGGAATACCGTGAAACTACTATTTTTAATAAATATCATTTGTAGACAATCTTTGTTCGCATTCCCATGTAGATATACACTACTTTTAGATAAGAACACACACATCATTCGAACAACACACTTTATATAATGATCATTTACCTTTTTTAAAAAAAAATTTGTAATTATCAAAATATTATCGGTTATGTATCACAAGTGTTTTGATTCAATAGGGAATTAGAATTGATCTAAATCGGCAACGTTTAATTATAATGACGTTCAAATGAAACTTCCATTTTTTTAAAAGTGCGGCAAGAATCCCAACATGTGTCCCAAACGGATTCAGTCTGACAAAATTCGCAAATCACAACACCGGTATAAGAGCAACTTTTTTTTAACGTCGGTGTAAGCGAAATGATTTGAGCTTGACTGTTAATTTACCTGTGAATGAACACCACACTCGTATCCTTGAATTTGAAGGGAAAAACATCAGTTATAAGTTTTGATATTTCAACTCATATGAGTGAAGATATAAATCTCGACCCTCCCTGGACAGTTATAGACTAGTTGTCCTTATACTAACCTCGATCTGACGTCTCCCCCAGAACTAACTGTACATCACAACTTAAGTTTGTACTTTAGTTGATCGAGTTCAGGAAAATAAATTATTTTCATTCTTCATTTTTTTTTGTCATAATGATTTAAGAGAAACAGCTATTTTGAAGTTGCATTGCAAGAAGAATGTATATAGGGGAATAGTACATTTAGTCACCGTCTCTTACCAACAACACTTATCGACCTTGTTCCGAGGAATAAAATTAGCAAAATAATGTATACAAACAGGTTCTGTATATTCCTCGCCACAAGGAAACCTCTGAACGATATGAGTTCGTATCCCGGAAGGTGCACTATTTTGCAATTTTTGTTCCTCGGAAAACCATCGATTTTAATCAGGCTGCAACACTTTACAAACAATTCAAATAGTTATACAAAATGGAGCCCTATTTTTGTTATTAAAGATGCCTTAATTTCTAGTGCAGAGTAATCTAGACTTGCTATGATTTTCTAGACTGGGCTGATCGTCAATTGAATATTTTGCTCTACGGTCTGGATGACAGACTATACTAGAGGCGATGATGCAACTGAACTTTTACTTTCTTTTAAAGGGGCAGTAGCACGTTTTTAGCTGAAATAAGTTGATGAAATGTATTTGAAAAATAATGGCACTAATAGTAAACCAACCTTTTCTCTTCGGAAAATCAAGTTAAAAAATGAGTGTACATGGTTCCATAAAGTAATTGGAATAGTTTTTGTCATTCGAAATAATAAATTGTGTTCACAATAAAATGGCCGCCATGCAATTTTTACTTTATACGCAACCTCTTTTTTACCACTACGGATAATTGGTTTGTGTAATAAGATGTTTTACCCTCTAAAGTAAACATAAATGACATAAACTATCATTATAAATGTAAAATTTGAAAAAATAAAATTTGAAGAATACGTGCTACTGCCCCTTTAAAACAAGTTAAGTTCATAGTATCCGTCATGCATAAAGGCTGTAGATAATACATGAAGGAAACTTGGATTTATAAACAAGTTTCAGTTGTCAAAACGCATCATGACTTCTGACTGTGAGATGAGGTGATTTGGGGTTTAACGCCGCTTTCAAGATTATTTAATATATCACAGCTGCTAGTATTATTGTAGGGAGAAAGCCCGCAACGCCATGTGGCTATGCATTGCGGTGAAACCTGCGATCATCGGCCGGAACTAGCGAAACTTTGCAACTAATGTGCTGAATTTCAGGATTGCATTGCACCCAAACCTTACTGCATGTGGAACAGTTCTCTCGACGGACAAAGTTGCCGAGCCCCTGACAGGATCTGGAACCAAAGCGCTAACCACTGCGCTATCCCGTCTCCACTCTGGACATGAACGTTCAGAAAGAAATGATTTCTCTGATGTCATGATGATTTCAGGGTCTGAATGAGATGGAATACTAGCCGGGGCATACTCATAACACGCTAAGAATATTATTAAAACCTAAATCCACAAACGAGAAAAGCTTCTCTAATTCATGTCCCTACATAATACTGCCCCTTTAAACAATTTGACCGAGAGTACAAATGTATCGGGTAGATCGAAAGTCTCGTGAATGTACGGAAATTATGACCACAACGCACACCGAATTATTCGTCACAAAATTTCTTTGGAAAATCTTCAGTCAGCTGTTGGTATGACCTGAAACCATTAGTCACTGAGGCATGTCTTCCTTACCGAACCCGACCAATGAACCGTGAAGGATATAATATTAATTATGTCCTTTCTTTTTTAATTCATTCCACTGCACGCAGCTTTACAATGGCGATTAGCCGGGGGTAGGAACGTATGGTACGGGAGCGAAGATTCGATTGGGTTTCTATTTCAGAGTCGGGGGCCAGCGAGATTTATTGAAATTAATTTTTCATGAACTCGGTAACCCTAGGTCGGGATTAAATATAAGATTTTAATAAACGGACTTCGGCTTGGTTGGGCGTCACACCAAGCTGAGGATTCTACCACGCCTCGAGTTATCTCTTCAAAAACGTCGAACTGACGTTGTCAATGTCGTTAAGCCCATTGCATTGTGGGAAGTGTAATCTAGCATGGCGGCCACCCGAAGCTCTCGTGAAGTGACAGATCTCGCGAGAGCAGTTTGTTTAGATAATAATGCATACAATATACACCCATCTCACGCCGTTTAAAGCTTCTCTCTTCTTGACAATGGATATAATTTGTCTGCGCTGTGGGGAGTCTGCTTGCCCTTAGCTTTGATAGCGATGGTTCTCATCTGTAGTCGGTACTGTGAGGAGTTTGAACATCACCTGTTCCCAAATCGAGGCTATTGGTGTCATGTGACCACTCCGTTTGTCAGCTCGTCACAGCGACAAATACTCCAAAAGACTGCATGACGCTGCTTATGGACAGAATATGGGATATGGATTAAGAAATCATTTAATATCAACAAAGATGTTAATCTTTTGAAGTGAATAATTGTATACCTTTCTGTACAAAAGGTTTGCAGCGTGTGCTCAAGTGTTTTTACATTGAATTGCTGGATCTGTGGTAATCCCTGTGTCTTCCCCTGCTGTGAGAATGAAAGTAAATTGTAACTAAATACGATCCCCATGTCCACTAGGATCGATGGTCAGCTGGTCCGAAGGTAATGAGGACTGGTCAGTGTCAGGTAACACCTCCTCAACCTCAGACACCCCGGCCAGTCGATGCTTCAACTGGACAATGACTCCGGCCATTGAACTGTCATGCAATGGACCACAGACTGTTGGCGATGACCATTCACAAATTAAGCCACTCTTCTGCTTAGGACCCTCCAATATGCTTTTGCTGAGGACCCATGTGCACAAATTCACCACAGTACTACGGGTATGCCGATAGCCTACGGGAATCTCTGTGATTATCTACACCAGTTGATGAGCAGGATCCAGATGCACAAATCCACCACAGTATACTACGGCAGCTTTAAGGGATGGATCTCTGTGATTATCCATACCTGAAACCAGATGTACAAATCCTACCATAGTGTGATACTGAGGACAGTCAAAGACAACTGAATATCTGTCTCCATTCATGATGCATGTTGCACAGATTTTACATTGTCCAAAATGCTCATGTACACAAATATACGTTAAGTCAATCACTAATATTGACATTAATCTTGGCCTGTTCACCCGTATATGAACACCCTGTAAATCTCAGCACTTGGGGTGGGATCGTGAAGCGATGTTAAGAAATATATTCCAAACACAATGTTACCATTGAACAACAAATCAGTAAAGATGACAATGGGGTTACTCATAAAGAATATATCTAATTGATGCATAGTCATAATTAGCAAGATGCTAGCCACGAAGAAAACTGTTTAGCAAAGAAAGTTTCCTAATACTAGAACCAGGACCATTTTACACAAACTAAGCTTAATGCTAAAGGTCATTAGAACAGTCAAATGTATACTTACAATGTGGAGTGGCCAAGTTTACGATTGTAATCTGAGAACAATATCGTATATTATTAATTAACTATCAATGTTATGGTGCTTATATGGCATTTGCGGCCTAGACCATATGATTCGACAACGGGGCCAATACCACAGGAACACGATATCGTATGTAAAATGTAGGTAAAACGTAGGTACAACCAACCTACCCCCCTATATACCATAGAATGAAGGAACAAGGGCAGCCATTTTGCCTATCTAAGGTATTCAACATTAGGTCAAGAGTTACGCTAAGAATTGGTGACATACACAAATGAACGCACGTACTTATTTCTCCGCAAAACACGGCTAATTTCCAACATATGTCACCCTTAACATAACTTTAATAGCTCTTCTAACTCGAAAATCGGCCACAAAAACCTCTTCTGTGAACGTTATCCCGCAGTAGACACCCTTCGAACGATCATTATTATTTCAATATAAATAACATGTTGAAAAGAATGAGAAGAAGTTAATTAATAAAATTTCATTAATTAAGTATTTCCGTATTGGCCTAGTTACAGGTCCGAGGTCCGTTGTATTGGCCCTCGACTTCGTCTCGGGTCAATACAACGGATCTCGGACCTGTAACTAGGCCAATACGGAAATACTTAATTAATAAGACTATATTACTAATTACATATCAATAGAATGGCACTTTTATGGTAGTTACTGTCAAGATCATACGATTCGGCATCTGGGCCAATACGGGGAAACAGAGCTAGTACGATACAAGCTGGGCCAATACGGCTAGTACTCTGAGTATACTTAAAACCTTTCAACCGTAATCAGTTCTGATTTATAATTCTGATTAGATTAAACTTAACTCTTTAGTTTGGTGCAAATATATAAATATGGTGATTAATAAATTTGTCATTAATCAAGTATTTCCGTATTAGATTTCATGTCAAAATGATGGACCTCAGACATATAATGGATACAATACTGATAATGTTATAATATGAAGTACTTGAATTATCAATTAAAGGGATTTGTACAACGAAACAGGGTTCCTTGCGAATCGTTATAAAGAATACTCTCATGAGTTATAGTCTGTGACACTGAATGAGTCAACAGACAACTGCAACTGGAAGACTGCAACCAGACACGGTCGTCTGGTCAAGCCACAATGGTCAGCGTGGTGGACAATGCGGCTTGAAACCAATGACCGTTCAACAATGCAGGCTGTACAATGCATTGAGAGGTTGGATTTATGACCATGTTAAAATTAATGAGCTGCAGATTTGTTCTGTCAAAACTTTGATTTTGTTGTTTTTACACCTGCTTGGGTTTTGTGTTCGAATCCAGTGTCACATCTTGAGTTGGTGCCCACCATATGGTTCTACTTCAAGTACGCTATTGAGGTATTGTTCAGGTAATGCAATGGTGTGTCAGTTTTGCAATGAAATCAAAGAATTCCATTACGGATGACAGATAGCGATTTGTTATTGGTGTCATATTATGCAAAACATATGCAAATACCTGGCTCTGACATGTCATTAATAACATGTGTTATCCATTCTGAAACTGCCTTTGTTTGAACCAAAGTATTATCTTTAAACTTATTTTTTTAACGTTATCTTAGTCGCCCCCTCCAAGTTATTACGTAAAACAGTACCGCAACAATTACATTAACCTTTAAACGTAATTTAACATCGTAAATCATATGTACAACAAATACATTCACACGAATGATTTACCTGCCAAAACAAGATTCTGGTATATGAGCAATAACTTTGTTAAAGGCATGTTCACCTAGCAAAGGTGTGTTGTACCTGTAAACATGTGTTGAAGTCATCATACCTGGATAAACATCAACTGTGTGATTAAAGAAGCCTCTTGCAATTTACCGGTACTTTCAGGTGATTTATTAATCATACCCTAAGACATCCGGTTAACGTGTTTATGTCAAAAGTTTCAACACCTGCGTAATAGGTATGATACTGACTCTATATCTGCATGAAAACAAAACAAGACTCTCTGTGGAAAGGTCACATATCATGAATATTGAAGGTGCTCAGTATCAACGATACTATTTATTCCAACTTTCTAATACGTCTCTCACAGCAGAGATCCTGACTATAATTGGAAATGGGCTGACGCATATTGAAAATGTAAACGAGTTTTAACAGTTTGGACTTTTAATACCTTTTCCTCATTTAATTTAACTTGAATTTTAAGTTTAATATCTTTGAAAGAGTATACATTTTCGAAAGACATATTTTGTTTGCAGAAACGTAAAATAAACAGGGGGAAATATAACAACCTTGACGACATCCTTTTACACTGCACTAAGTTTACTTTTCGGTTTTCTGCAACGGGGCCATGCATGTAGCTGGCGCATTTTCCGATTTGGATATCTAGACTTGCTTATCATATTAAAGCCAAGGATGAAGCACCTTAGAAACAATGAATCTGGGGATTGTGAGAGAGGCTATATAACCACACGTCCATGTGGCTGAACTTTACAAGGAGAACGTTAGAAACGTGTGTTACATATTGAGGTCATTGTAGATACGGGAGGTGCTGGAGAGGCGATGGAGGTGAGCGGCGGTGTACATACATACAAATAAACATTGGCATACATGCATGGGTACACGTGGGGCTTGCTGGCTTAGAAAACAGAATCTGTGCAGAAAAATCTACTAGTTTTTCTTTTGAATAAACTGGACTTTTGAGTCTGTTATTGATTTTATATCTTGTTTATTTATTTATTTATTTATTTATTTATTTATTTATTTATTTATTTATTTATTTATTTATTAATTATTTTTTTTTTTTAAATTATTTATTTATTTATTTATTTATTTATTTATTTATATATTTATATATTTATTTATTTATTTATTTATTTATTTATTTATTTATTTATTTATTTATTTATTTATTTATTTATTTATTTATTTATTTATTTATTTATTTATTTATTATGGTATACTTATATTGCAAAGTTGGTCATAAATCTTATATAAAGTTCCAGAAGGTAGAAAACCTTTTAACCGTATTTTGCATAAAATCGCCCATTGTTACATTATTGTGACGCGATTGTTCCTGGTAGCATATTTTGTTTTATGCATATTGGATTTTTAAAGTATCACCCATCAACCACAGGGGCGTGTATTGCTGAAAACAAACAGTTCCTAGGTTTAATACTACGATGCTTTATTTATAATTATATGTACATCGCATCGTAGTATTGAACCTAGGAACTGTTTGTTTTCAGCAATACAAGCCCCTGTGCCATCAACGAAGCATTTCAGTTCACAAAAGATATCATCCCCTGAAATAATCTCTCACAGGCACAACCTTTCAACGACTTTTATCTCTTCTGTCAGCGCATGCGCCTGTCTAGACTTGAAACCTGTGAGTCTTAAAATGAATTGTTTCATTGACAAATATGCATGTAACAACATAATTATCTTCAAAACGACAACTCTCTGATGTTGCGAGATTACATTTTCGAAAGAAATGTAGGTTTGTGGTTGATTTTACAATATACACGAATGTATGCATATCCTTTTGTGCAAAAACTGTATCGTTACACTTTCTTAATCTTACGATTTTGTTTACAATGCAGATTAGTTATGTTTGGGTAGTGAGTTACATGGAGACGTGTGTTTCCTGTGAAATGAAATCAATATATCTTACGTTTGAAAAGAAAATATTGATAAAAGTTATTCAACTTGCAAAAGTTGTTTTCTTTTTAAAAAACAACAACTTCTGTTTCTATATCTATAAAGGAAGTCCTTTGTTGTTTTGAAGTGTGTTTGTATCATTACTTTTATAACCTAGACAACTCAACTGATCAGAATTTCAATTTTACAAGGAAGCTTCATTATTTGTGCCCATCGACGAAGTTAGGACAATAACCCCTTTAAAGTGGCAGTAGCACGTTTTTTTTCTCTCCAAATTTCCCATTTATATTGATAGTTTATATCATTTATATTTACTTTAGAGGGTAAAATATCTTTTCACACAAACCAATTTTCCGTAGTGTTTTAAACATATTTATTTCACAAAATATTGTATACATTGTGAATGGGATTGGCCAACAAGCTTAGAGCTTATGTGAAGGCCTCTCCCGAAAACATAATATAAATACATGTTTATTACATACAAAACTGAACCAATAAATATACATTTGTGACATGGTTAAAACAGGTATACCAGCAATATCATCACGAGCATTTACAAATATCAAATCAATCAGGGTTGACGACGAGTGTGTTATTCTAGTGGGTTTCTTGATTATTTGTTCAAGATCATACATGGTTTCAAGGTATTCTATCTTATGTTTCATATTTCCTAGGGCATCAATATTGAAATCACCCGTTATGATTGTATTCAAGTTTAGATCAACAGCATTACCAAATGATTGATCAATGAGATCCCAATAATGTTCGCCTGTATCTGCTCGATAAAAAACACCAATCAGATATCTATCGTTCTTAAGACCGACTTTTACCCATAATGCTTCAAGATTATTAATATCCAAATGGTCCATTGCCTCAACATAAATACTTTCCTTAACATAAATTGCCACTCCCCCACCCCTGCTTGGTCGATCTTTTCTGAACGGAGGATGAAAGCCTGGTAATAAAATTGAACTACTATCTATATCCTTATTTAACCAAGTTTCTGTTAAACAAATAACATCATATTCTGACAATTCAGCATAGATAATATCAATTTTTTCCCTAAGACTTCTTATATTAAGATGGACTATTTTAAGTTGCTGGTAAACAGGACCCGGGTTAGGGTGAACATCACCACAACAAAGTAATATTAACATTAGCATGAGAGAAATACTACAGGAGTACACGCACAGGTAAGATAAAACTGATCTGCAAAGTAAACATTTGTTAAATGCCTTGCAGTGTAAAGACATAGTAAAAAGACCCACTGCCTGTCTATAGTTAGCCAAGTCAATCAACATCAAGATAGAATAATAAACACAGAAGACTAAGAGAGGCAAGTGGGCAATGAACGGCAATAATAATTTGTGATTGCTGGTATAAACATGTTTCAAGAAAGTCTGATGACAATCTGTTACTAATGAACTGGTATACATGAAAACACTATTCATCAATGAAAAAATCCATGTCAAAAACAAAAGTAATGGTAAAAGAAAGCTGACCATGCTCATATCTGGAGGCATCGGAGAAATAAAAAGAAAAAATGGAATTACGGGGTAAATATGATGAATGTGGTTTCAATATGTTAAAGGTTTATCACCGTGTAAACTTTTAATTACGACAAGGGATCGGTAAAACAATCAGATAAGTCAATGTCAAAATGTGTTCAAGTGTCACGAATGTCTTGAATACCGAGGGTTTTGTATTGACAATCTTTACAAAAAAACAAAAAAAAATATTTAAAAAATAAATAAATAAATAAAACGAATAAAAGAAAAAGAACCAACAGGAGAAACAAGAAAAAGCCCAACAATCAAACAAATCATTTTGAGTGAAAAGAATGAGAATGTAAACACCATGAGCATGTAAATTTCATGCTTGATCTCTCAGCCAATGACAGTTTATGAGGTCACCTTTGACCCTTCTGAATGAACTCAATGTTCCATCGTTTAAGTAAAGATTGCAAAGTTCTTAGTCACCACTTAGTACTATTGCCACTTTTAAATTATTCGCATTAAAGTAGTTTGAATTTGCTTAAAATCGTAAGTTTTCCGGTATTGTCTGTGTTTATGAACAAAGGGATATCAGTTGGACGAGAGCGCCGGGCGCCGTATCTCGAACGTTGACTGGCTACAGGAAGGCACGTGCGTGAACACCATATTTGATCATGTAGTACACATTTGTTGACATCGTGCCCGTAGTGGTAATACGGTATTGCCTAAAAAGCATAAATTGCATGGCGTCTATTTCAATGTGAACACATTTTATTATTTCGAATTACAAAAACGATTCCCATGGCTGCTTTACCGAACCATGTACACTCATTTTTTCGAAGAGAGAAGGGTGTTTTACAATAAGTGACATTATTATGCAAATACATTACATCAACTTATTTGAGCGAAAAAACGTGCTACTGCCCCTTTAAAGAGCGCTATATATATAGAGCACATGATTTGAACTTTGTGAAATTATAGCCTGCGCGGTT
The DNA here is from genome assembly GCA_936450465.1 of Gibbula magus. Lineage (NCBI taxonomy): Eukaryota > Metazoa > Mollusca > Gastropoda > Trochida > Trochidae > Gibbula > Gibbula magus. Next base: position 58,170,907 of record OW388293.1, on the reverse strand, counting down.
AAAACATGTGATATAAGAGAAACCCTCATTTAGACAGTAAACAAATACATAAATCACTTCCTATATGTGTAAACATGCATATACTGACTAAGCTACATTTCAACACATGTGCAACAGATATTAAACTTGAAAGGCGCTGTAGCACGTTGTTCTTCCTGAAATAAAGTGATCTCCGGAAAATGTAAATAAGTGTTACAAATGGCTAAATAACACTCCTGGGTCAGTAAAACGAGTTCTAAAACAAATGTACTTGGTTCGGTTAAGCCATGCGAGTCTATTTCCCTTCGAATGGCCATTTTAATGTGTTCACATCAAAATGGCCGCTCAAAGGCAATTCAAGTGAACTGACTGATGTAGCGATACCTAAACAGTAAAGAGTTTTAATTATGACACCATGATTGAATCAACCATCATGCTGTCTGAACTCTCAAACTCTTTTGAGACTTACAAATCTACGTCTCACACTGAAGAGTTCAACAAAATTGTCACTGTAAACGTCGCACCTTTTTCTTCCAATTCGGAAAACCGTTTTCAATTGATACGGCTTATTGGGTCATGTAATGAGGATTTTTACCCTCGAACGTTACATTAAATTGCATTAACTTTGATAACAAATTGCAAATTTGAGAGGAAATAATATTTAAAAAACGTGCTACAGCGCCTTTAAGCACTTAAACTTGATAAAAAACCTCACCTCTAAGCCTTAAGGCATATACATGATTAAGATTATGACAAAGACAAATTCAAACATGAACCAAAACACGTGATAAAATTCCAATAAACTTGAGCGTATGATAAAAATGATACTGAACATAAAATTGCTATGTACAAGTGTAATGAGCATGGGCCCACGTGACATGAGGAATTATCTACTTTTGACATGTTCTCGCCATTAATCATTTCTGTCGCCATATTGGGACACATAATGACAGTTAATGTGTATGCGTGGGTAGAACACAAACTGTTATGTAAAGTGGAATCACACCCACACACATACTTTAATTTACACATTTCTGTTTCATCCATGTCTTCATTATAGACCTATTAAATACCGTATTTCGTCGAATAGACGCCGGGTCTCGAATTGACCACAGGTCTCGGATAGACGCCGGGGGTTTGCCCGTTTGATTGAAATAGACACCAGGTTCCATATGGACGCCGGATCTAGCCGAGTGTCGCAACGTTTTTAAAAAAAAATTCACGTACATGTATTCCTCTTATAGAAAATGCTGTTCGTGTTCAAATAAATGAATATCTACCACAGAAAATTCATATTCAGTGAGGTTTGTCGTGATTGCATTTATATTTGTTTGTTAATCGGATGATTTGTATTGCCAAAATTAAGATAAACGCCGGTCTCGAAACGACGGCTGGTCTCGAATTTACGTCGGGGCTGATGGATGTCTGAAAAACAGACGCCAGGGGATTATCTAATGCTGAAAACATATATATGTAAAAAATAAATTGTACCATTCAGTTAAGACTGAAATGCCACAGAAATTGATTGATTTTATACATCTCTATAAAACAATATTTCAGTGAGAATATTTTTTTTCTACGAAATACATCACGTTAGAATATTCCGTTTTCTTTAAAATATGATAAACAGAAAATTTCACACCCAGAACAAAATAGAAAATAACGTAAGCATATAATTTACAATCAACGGCGTTCTCAAATTAGAAAAGACAGTTGGCTATGCTAAGATAAAATCTTATACAAGTGCAACACAAACGATAAAGACAATTGACGAGACGGGTGATGAAACAAGCCCAAATCTTTAAATCTGCTTTTCAGGTCGAGATTTATCTCCAAAATCAACTTTCCTTCCCGTCGACTTGAAAGCATTAATGTCGCTGATCTATCAACACGAGAAAAGCATGCGTTTTCAGGACTCAATTTGAATCTTGCACCGCCTGTAATCTATTTCAGCACGTGCAAAGCGTGCATTCCATGTGTGCAGTTGTTGTCAGTTGCAGGCAATTGTGGCGAGAGATGTAGCGATACTTCAACGCGCCGTGTCACTTACTTACACAGTAGATATGATGGTATTCAGGCGGTAGTTGGGTGACAGGCAAAAAACATCAAACAAAACACAGGTGTGAGTTTGACGTGCAGCTGTGGTGACCTCAAACAAAGGTCATCACGATTAACTCTGTCTCGCGGCACCCTTGACTGACTTCGGTTCGTTTTGTATCGGGACATTCCGTCAAACGTCGTGCAGTTGTGTTTTGAATACTTTAAACTTATACTACTAAGGACTCGTAATTAGAAATAAAATCAATTTAAACTTTTACATATGTCACACCGATGAAGTTATCTTGAAAGTGCATTAAGTAATTGTAATATATTGCGTATGAATATGCGATTCTAGTGAAATTATTTGAATGTAATTCAGCACGTGTTATTTTGAAAGATACTGCATGACTCATTAACCAATTATTTGAAAATGAGAAATTAAATATCACAAAGGCGACTGAATGTCACTTTAATCAAATTATGAATGACACCTTTAATACTTTGACTCAGACGTAATATTTGTAAGATCAAGAACACTTTTTAAGAAGTTGACGTACAGAATTATTTGACAAGGATCAAAATTTTACACAGAAAGAAAACATTGCGATATATAAAAAAAAAAACTGTCCGTCGATTATATTGATAACTTATGGCTTACACTTTTAAGTTACATTTATTATTGCATTTAGAAAAGAACAAATGAAGAAACAGTTAGAGATAAATAAAAGCGGTTCATTTTCTTCAAATAAGGCTAACTTTGTATTGAGGTCAGAGGCATAGAGAAATCAAAAGGACCCCATGCAAAACAAACTAAATACACTTTCAGATATATAACTACATTCGTGGGCAAAATAAAGAATAGGTACAATAAACGCAAGATATGTTTTATAGATATCAACGAGTGATTATCACGACTGAAACATTTTCGTTTTGGAATCTCCTTAATGAGACCTGATAGGAGAGTGATATAAGGCCTTCTGGCTTTAGGCCTTTTTGGATATTTTGACATCCTGCAGTAACGATGCATCGTCTATTCATAGTCCAAGAAGATACATTATACCGACAACATCTTGTACTAACATAAATGTCCATATTTCATAAGATTTTACCTTAAATACCAAACGTTATGTCAAATGAACATTTGAAAGAGCAATTTCAGCACCCCATATGTTTGAACAGATATAAAATATATATCATACTCTCATGAATGAAACTGTGTGAACCTCTTCATATATCCTGATTACAGACATTCAAAATCAGCTTTTAGTTCACTTATGATAATTTACTGATGTTGTTTTTGCGGCCTTCGTTTTATGTTTGCTTTTGCAAGTCTTTGAAATTAGACAACTTTCTCGCCGTTCTTATAAATGGCTCTGACATTGCCCAAGCGGCGTTAAACAATAACTCATTCACTCAAAATCGACTTTATCCCCCAGAGATAGTTTGTGTTTGAAAACAAGGTATAGTTTATTTTGCCCCTTAGTGTAGTTTACCATTCGAGCCAACTGAACCCTACACTTCATGTCAAGTCTCTTGAAACATACATAATCACTTAATTAGTATACGCACTTAATATATGCACATGTTTAGTGTTACCAATCTTTCACCAGAGCCAACCACAGCATTTGCACTCTCTTAACAAACAGGCAACCACCTGTCCTAGTCTTCGCGATGAACAATTCCAGATCACCTGGAGAGAATTTTATCCTAGCTCCAGGGCAGAAACTCTATATTTTATCTTCAGAATCTTAATCAAGAACGAACTCTCTTTGTGGTATGACCTAACAGGACTTGAATGTGTACTGAAGAGTCGATGACAGCTGGCCAGACCCGTGTAGAGTTGTATGAAACCCAAAGCTTCCAGAAGATTCCCCCTCCTTTAAAGTTAATCCCTTTGGTTAGTTCCCCCGGCGTCGGGGTAGATATACAGCATTCTGACTCTTGCCACCAACGACGGGGCGTTCAGAAAACATGCCATCTTCGAAAAAAGATGAAGGTCTCAGCTTAGTTTGGCATATCTGGCGTAATAACATTTACATTTTGTTAATCCTTACAACGTAAATAGAATCTTTACCTGAAATAGATTCCAGAGATAGATTTGTGATATATTTGAAGGTTGCTATAAGAGGCTCGATACAATATTTTATACTTCAACGGCTTCGTTTTCATAATCCTTATTGAATTTAGCTTTGATATATATATATATATATATATAGACTATTTGTTCGTGTGATAAGTAATGTTACTTAATTTTGCTTTTTGATTTTTTTGCATTAGTATACTATTGATAATAATCATGCTAATAATGTTGACAATCATATACATAAAAAATGCAATAAAATTGTGATATGGGCATCATGATAAAATGGGAAACTATACCTACACATAATGTAATTCATATGACATTACATCAACAGTTATGTACATTTACATGCCTGTGTGTTATGATTTACCAGGGACTAAGCAAACTAATCCGTGGATTTACATATAATTATGATTTACACAACACTCTGTCAACTACGTGTTCATCTGAAATACTTTTGCAACCATGTGTAACATAATATTTAAATTTAAGTTCTTGTAAAAGGGATAAGGAAACTATATGACTTACATGAATAATATTTAAAATGTTCCAAATAAACATTAACCTAAAATACTATTACAATCATGTAATATTAAACCAATGTCCACTTCTTTTTTTAAAGTTTAATTTGAAGGGGCTGTGGCATTTTTTCAAATTTCCCATTTATAATGATAGTTTATGTCATTTACATTTACTTTAGAGGAGTAAAACATCTTGTTACACAAACACATTTTATTATTTCAATGACAAAAACTATTCCCATGGCTTTACCGAACCATGTACACTTATTTTTAAACTTGATTTTCCAAAGAGAGAAGGGTTTTTCACTGTTAGTGACATATATTTTCAAATACATTTCATCAACTTATTTGAGCGAAAAAAACGTGCTACTGCCCCTTTAAGTCTTTGCACAAAACATTCTGACAGTCAATGCCTTACACGAATGTTTCACCCCCTAAACATCATTTCAGTCATTTGACATTACACCAACTACATTTCTCTCAGAACGAAGGTATATGCAAATTTAACGACTTTCATTTTGACTTTCACAACCCTTTGCAAGTATTTGCCTTAACATTATTTCATTCATGTAATCTTACACCTAAGTTTACGTCTTTCTAAAATAACTTAGCTTGAACTTAGCTCCGACCCCATTACAAACATGCTTTAAATTGACTTAAATCACCAATTTAGTCTTATGAAGGAGACATGGATATTTATGGATGATCAACTTCATTATTACGAGAATGCCTCTCAAATAGTAGTGCCGTATAAGAACCCAAATGATATAAAAATAATGATACCAAAATTTATTCATGTAACATTACGCCAAAGTTTAAGTACATTATCTTTATATACGTATCAAGACAGAAGTACCTACTACGACTTCCAAAATGTGAAGTTTTTGCCTTAACCGCCATTTCATTCATGTAAGATTACGCCAAGGTTAAAGCCCCTTCTCCCAGAGTGACAGTCCCTCGTATTTCGATACAGCGAGAATTGTATGACATAAGTATATCAGGAGGCGACGGTAGATAATCAAGCGTGATATCTGTCGCCACCAGGTGTCACTTTATCCACTTTGCCTGACTCCCTTACCCGAAGAGAGCCCGGATGTCGCAATGCATGCCGGGAGCTATGGACAAACCTCGCGGTATCTCGCGCTATCTTGGATTACCATGGTGTCTGTTTAATTCAATTCAGTAATCGGTTCGCTATCACTTAACATATCAACTAATCCCCTTTCTATTTGATGGCATTAATCTCTTACCCAATGTTTCGATTGTATAAAATGCTTGGAATGTCAAAAAAGATGTATCTCGAGATAATAACGGGTTGCAGTTGAAATGAGAGACAAAGCTATAATTAAGATATATCCTTTCGTTTTGAGCGATGAATTTCACATTCTTAAAAAAATTATTAAAAGGGCATGTGACTTCACTTTAAAAGATAAACGTATCTAACATTACCTGGTTGTCCAATGATACCTGTACCTAATTTTAAGTATTATATTTTCGCCTAAATAACATATGAATTTACAATCACTTATACATAAACTCAGAAGTCGTTTTCAATGCCTGTGTACAATTTGTACAGTCTAGAAATTCCTTTAGCAAGTCTAGCGAACTGACCTCGTAAATATGAAAATGCAAGCCGTAGAAGGTATAGACAAATTAGAAAACAAGATGTGTTTGTTTTTCAACGATGCCAACAAGTTTGCTTTGAATTTTTTAAAATAAAAACGTACTGTGAAAGATACGGTTAAGTATCCTCACCAAAATACAATTACCACCAGGTAAGTTAGACTTTTGGATAATGTTCAATATAAATTATATCTTGCACTTAAATTATGGCGGAAAACGTACATGAATATTGAATGTATCATATATATATGTTTACACAAAATAAGATATTTATTGTTCTTAATGTGTTTTCAATTTAAAGATTCATTTGATGGGATTTTACTATGTGTCACTGAATTAAAGAAATCTTTGTTTTGAGACAATACATACATTGTATATAGTGAAGGCAAAGCAATCAACTTTGAAAAGGGTCTGGGGAGGGCTGGGGGAGGGATGTAGCTTTGAGGTTACATATTCTAGAGGAGAAGCCCCCTGAGAAAGGTCAGGCATCATTATTGATCATACTCCATATGACCTTAAAGGGACACTGCGTCGAGGATGAAAATGAGTCTCATCTTTATCTCACTAAGCCGATTAGAGTGTCTGCTAACGAGTTATGCTTCACTTCGCTGTCTACATGCAGTAGTTTTTATATATAGATTACGTCAATTGTCTGAAATTCGGTGTCTGTGACTTGTTGGCAGACATGTTAATCAGCATAGGTAGATACACATGATCTGATTTTTATTCTCGTGTCCCTTTAAAGGGGCAGTAGCACGTTTTTTGCGCAATTTATTATTTTTCCAATATATAATAATAGTGTATGTCATTTATATTTACTTTAGAGTGTAAAACAACTTATAACACAAACAAATTGTCCGTAGTGGTAATAACGGTGTTGAGTATAAAGCAAAAATTGCATGGACGGTCATTTTAATGTGAACACATTTTATTATTTCGAATAACAAAAAGGATTCCCATGGCTTTACTGAACCATGTACACCCAATTTTAACATGATTTTCTGAAGAGAAAATGTTGGTTTACTATTGGTGACATTATTTTTCAAATACACTTCATCAACTTATTCGAGCGATAAAACGTGCTACTGCCCCTTTTCAGGTTCGATGAGCTAAATTTACGTTTTTGAGTGGGAAAATATATTGTTGCGTGTCCTTTTTCTATTTAGTTAACTCATGTGGATATCATACCTGAGGAATTATACGGTATGTATTGTTATGTAACATAAATCGTTTATCAAATCAAATCACCGTTATGGGCTTAGCAATACTACGAAACATGATGAAAGTTTATCTCTCATTTGTTCACATACTTACCAACACAGAAGAACAAATAGATATCAATGTGATAAGTATGTAATACCTGTGAATCCAGGTGGTTTTATGACTTAGCAATAATACGAAACATGATGCCAGATTTATCTCTCCTTTGTCTATGGATTTACTAATACAGCATAACAAATAGATATAGATGTGATAACTGAGTAATACCTGGATACCTGCAGGTGTGAAACAACACCTGAGGCATAATTACAGGTAAATGCATCGTTACCTGTGTTAAATGAGGTGTAGGTGTCATCAACCTGAGAAAACCAGCACTTTTGCCAACAGATCTATATTGATATACATAACACAGGTGTGTCTCTATGTAACCACCTGTTGAATAATACAGGTAAAATTACCTGTCAATTTACACATCAAAGAAAATTATTGCCGACTGTATTATTCAATACATGTACACAAATGGATAAGAGCAATATCCATTAATGTGTATAAATTATATAAAGAAGTGAAAAGTTAAATTGGTTTAAGGGAAATTGTTGCAAGTAAATTTGTCGTTGAAAGGAATTGTTTTAAAAAATCCCCATAGATATGTAAAATAAGACAGAATCCTAACGATTCAGGACATTTAATGGCAATGTGTTTTACCCTTTTAATCTTTTGACATATGAAAAAACTATGTTTTAATTAACATGAATGTAACTCGAGGGTAGACTAAAGTTCACAGTATTGACATTTTACAAGATTATTTGCACGTGCACAAGCGCAGGGAAAATCCTCATTTGTCAATTGTCATTCAAATACATCCCAAACCCTGAAAAATGCAACCTGCGATGACATCATCAGTTTGTTAAGCTCATATGCAAGTCTAAATTGCTCATTCCCTAAAGTTTAAAGAACATTGGAGGGTTTTACTTTTATCGTCTTTATCCTTTTTTATTTGCCTGTAGTATTCTAGCTCTCTAAATACAGTCAGGCCTCGATAACTCGAACTCTTCCGTTTTTCATTTAAAATGTTCGGATAGTGAAATGTTAGATTACTGAAATGAACCAAACCATATGGATTTAGAATATCAAATGTGTATTGCATATAAACATAACAACTGAGATATTAATAAAATAATCAATGTACGTTGTATTTGTAACTATCACACAAAGTAGATGTTTTAATTTATTATGGTCACAAACTACTGACACACAAATGCAACCTTAACCCCCATCTTTGCACTTTAAGGACATAACTATACTGTTGGAAATTAATTAAGCAACAAGTAAAACAAAATCGTTCTGATAAAAAAAAAGAAGACAGCGTATCAGAAAATCTATTAGTGATATTAGGTATTTTGGTAATAGCTTTTACAATAGCTTGGTATTTCGATGTCAAGGTCCGAGATCCAGTATAATGAAAAAAGGAAATGAAAGTCAGTTTTTATTTATGTGATAATTCTTTCAAGTGAAGTGATGACACTTAACTGACTTTTTAACAAAAGTCACTCGTCAGATGAACCTCAATGCCAGGGACTAATTGTATTCTCAAAAGTATTCTCAGATCCAATGGATATTCTCAATTATTGTTAAGAAAAGGACTGTAAGTTTAATCTCTGTCTAGCTTTTTGTATCATGCATGATAACAGTTGTTTTGGTGTATGAAAGTCAACTTGGCATAACAAATGTTGTTTACAAAAAATTAATTTATAGTGTTCTCCTGGGACATTAATTATTTTGGGTAAAAAATCAGTACCATCACATTTTCCTAATATTTTCATCATATTTTGCGAGTAGTGTGTATTAACTGCAAATTCAATTTTGCCTATTATATTTCAGACACCAAAAACAAGAGATTCATGAACTCGCGAGCTACACGAATTACACGAGGCATCGAACTGCATGAGCTCCACAAACAGCACGAGCTCCACAGACTGCACGAGCTACGCGAGCTGTACGACCTGCACGAGTTGCACGACCTGCACGAGCTACGCGAACTGCACGAGCTAGAATGACATCAAAGGTAGAGAAAGTATTGCATTGTCAGTTTTAATTAATAGTGTTCGTGTATAATATTCTCTATATACTTTAATTCGTATTCTCGAATTATAATATTTACATGAACCTAAATGGTATTGTTTTATCCATATTGTTAAACTTAACTCATGTCATATTTTGAAAACGTGAACCAATGCAGTTATCGCTTCTCATGCACGTGCGGGTCAGATTGATTAATTATGAGTAGTCTATATTAACTTCACATTCAAGTATTTCTATTCCATTTCAAACTCGCCGCTAATGGCTGCAATACTGCCGAAGCGGCGTTAAACAATAACTCACTCACTCACTCCATTTAAAAAACACTATAAACAAGAGATTGACGAAGTAGTGAGCTGCACGTACTGCACGAGCTACGCGAGCTGCATGAGCTTCACGTGCTTCACGAGCTACCCGATTGCACGAACTGCACGAGTTACACGAGCTATACGAGCTGCACGTGCGATTGACTGGTTTATATATATATCGACTTGCACGAGCTTCACGAACTACACGAGCTGCATAAACCGCGCGAGATGCACGAACTACACGAGCTGCACGAGGTACACGAGTTCTTGTAATATTATGTACACACGCCCCTTTGTTTCTGATTATACTATAGTACTTGAATTACAACTTATATAACGGAGAGTTTTATGACAAACCAGAAAACTGATTCGACTCTAAAATCAGTATTGAACCAAGACCGATTAACTCGTGTACATGGTAGGACAGCTTCCCTTTAAACAATTCGTCATTTTAAATTCAAAATTCAAAATATCAGCGACATATATTCTGTACATTATCCAAAAAAATGTGAAAGAGCCTAATAATTCAATATTTAAGTATGTTATGTCTATAATATGAAACATTGCTCATGTCAAATATTAAATATGATTAAATATTTCTATATTGAATTTGAAACTTTATTGGTTGATTTTAATCATACTATTTATAATATTGAAATTTGCGATGTTTGTTACCTTGTTTGCTTTGGCATAAACATACTTCACCAAAATGTCGAAAACTGTTAAAATCAGCGATAATATTATTTTGATCGATTGGGAATAGATACTGTAATGAATCGATTGATTAAATCTCTGTCTGGAAGAGAGCATGCAACACAACACATGCACTGTCTCTATATCTGTCAGCAGATGGGCAGATGGAGACAACTCACGGCCAGTGAAGATGGTTTAATCACAGCAGATGGTCAAGGAAGGATCTCAGATTAAGCCTCATTTGTGCGTATGCTCACATTGAGAATGAATACCATTTGCTCATAATATATGTTCCGCCTATTGTTAGTCCAACATGTAGACTATGAAATTGTAAAAAAATTCAACATTTGAAGAACAAACATATACATGTAATAAAAAGAGCCTCTGAGATGTGTCCATTTCTTCAAAATGAGCTCTGTAGTCGTGTTGTAGCCTCTTTATAAACTGCCAGACAAAAGAAAGTACTCACTTATGTTGATTTTATCATATGTATGATTTTTAATTGTAAATAGTTCAAGTTTTCGGTTTCATAATCTAAACTGAAAAGACTTTAAGAACATATGTTTACTCACTAGTCAAAGAATACTTCTACATGGTTTTTTTTTTAAAAAAAACCTTAAATTGTAAATTTCTGCAAAAATATGTTTGATAATACGTACACTAGTGTTTATCGACGTATAAGACATGTTATATGTAAAAATTAATTAATGTGCCTGATTCTGCTCAAATTTACAACATTTTAAACATGGTAGGGGTCATGTTGGTGTAAGTTTCATTTCTTACCCGTCCTCATTTAACAAAGATATTAAACTAAACTTTAACCGCAGTCACCAATTAATTCATTCAAACTACTGCAGATAAGTATTATTGTATCGTGTAATAGTCAAATGCATCTGATTTCTTTTAAATATTGAATTAATTAAAGTACTTTCTTTTGCCCGGTAGTTTAAATAAATCGCATAAATTGAAAACGTTGATGTCAATACATGTAGGTAACACTAATGTAGACCCATAACGGTCATTTTTGACCAAATCTATCATTAAAACGTAATTCACTGATTATTTGTTTTGTGGTGTGATCAACTCTTTGTATGATCGAATAAAAAAACTCATGAAATAGTTCAATTTCAATTCTTAAAATGTATTAAAGTTTGTGTTTTATTATTCAAATTGAATGGGGAGTTTCTTTTGAATGTCAGTATATGTCCATATCACAATTGACCCACAATTCACGATAATTATCTCTTTATCACAGTTAAATGTTTTTACGGTTTGAAATTTCTAAGACCGTTTTTCGTCGATGAACTTTATAAGTGACAGCATGTAACTGAAATAGACAACAGTCACGTTGTACATTTCAAAATTCCGACACCGCTTCATGTGAATAACACAGCTGTCGGTATGTCGAAGATTTAAAGGCATGCTATCTTCTATTGATATAATTACATATTACACGAGAGAAATAAAATGGCTAACCACATGAACGCACGATCTTCCCTGATATTGCAACGGACGATATGATTGGTATTTTATCAGCTGATACCCTCTTTTAAATTCCCATAGGTCACTTGACCCTGACCATCGTGGCCGGAGTCCGGACACTGCTGACCCTTGGTCAAGACCATCTGACCGAAACCCCCATTGGTTTCCATTATGATTGGAACTTTGAAATTGAAATTACAATATCTGCGATATGGGTAATCGAATCATGACATCAAACAGGCTATAATTATGGGAATGCTGAAATTGATATTATAATTTGTGAGATATGGATAATTTTGTTAACATGGGGTTTTGTACTGATACTTGGAATTTTGGAAATGAACTTTAAATTTCTGAGATTCTGAGATGTCATTATGTTATTAAAATATTTTGTTTTAATTTGCGAGCATAAGACAATGTTGCAACTGAAACTATTGTTTTCAAAAGGTGTGTTTTAGACCACGATATCAATTATGTTGAACATTGACAATCACAATGACATAACAATATTTGTGATATATTGTCATTCATCGAAAACGCTTATCATTTTGGAACATTGTGAATTTATGAATATAGGCGTTAGTCGAAGATGCTTGTTATGTGAAGAATGAAATTGAAATAATTAATCATGTGAATTTCATGAGGTATTAGTCGCTTATTCTAATTATCTTGAAACATTGACATTGAAGTCACAATTATTTTATCTTAATATGTTGTAAAATGGAAATATAAAAAAATAAATTGTGAGATGTAGACATTAGTTGAAAATACTTATTTCATGCAGAATGGAAATTTTAAATCACAATATATGTAATTTGAAGTTGCTCATTACATGAAATTGAAATAACAATTTGTGATATATTGACATCAATAAAACATCATTTTATGGCTTTTATGGCTTTTTATGGTTCCTTCCTAGCCATAACAGCTTCGTCAAATAGGCTTAAATGCCTGAATCATTGACACTGATATTCCTACGGATGAGATATGAACAGGCTGCATATTTGTATTAGAACTATTGTTAACTATCTTGTTCCCTGATGTATTCGTGCTGACTTAATGGATTTGATTTGATTTGGTGTTATGAGCACTACTTGATAGTTAATTAGTATCAGATTAATCTATACTAATGAGAGATTAATTGGATTAAACGAGATAGGATGTTTATGAAGATTGAGTATGGACAATACATTTGCATCGTATCGGTGTTTATTAGATTTGAATGATTTTGATTGTCTCCTCAGCTGGTGCTATGAGATGTTATCAAGTGATTATTGACTTAATGGATTATTGTTATTAATATGAATTAGTCAGTGACAGCGTGTCCCTTAAGCCACATGTGCATTTGGAATAAAAAATAGAAACGAAATTGTCAGTATTAAGTCAGTATATAAAAACCATGATTTACAATAAATGTTGTTTTTTCGTTTCCATAGATACCATGTTAATGTTTATTGTAGGATAGGCAATAATCTGCAACAGTTCATCGCGAAGAAAAATAAATACATCAATTAAATATAATTTTTTTTTTAAATATTAGAATAGAAATAAAGTAATAGGCACAAATATACGTCGTAACTCGCCCACCCTTATAACTAATACAATTTTGGCGGTCCTTTATTTTTAGCTGTGAGGGTCAATCACACCTTTTTTTCAGTTTGTTACCTTACTTGTTCTAAATAAACCCCCTTGAAATAGGTAAAATTGCCTGGATACCAAATCTTACTATAACTTGTCACAACATCTTTTATTTCAGCTCTTTTCCATAATCCGGCATAGTCTATAACAAGTGTGACAAAAAAACTTCATTATTAACATTTACAAAATGAACAGAACATGAAGCTAGAGTATTGGTCTGTAAGTGAGTCAAACGACTTTACGAAACGAGTATAACGTTGTGTATTGCCCGAGTTCGTGTGTAATATTCTCTTTATACATGTACTTAGATTCCAGTTGTCGACTTATAACATTTATAAGTGTTCAACTTAACTCATGTCATATTTGGAAAACGTAAACAAGTGCAGTTATCGCTTCACATGCCCGTGCGAGTCACATATTTACTAATTATGAGTAGCCTGTATTGACTGCAAAAAAATGACGAATTGGCCAGCTGCACGAATTACACAAGCCTCATGAACTGCACGAACTGCACGAGCTTCACGAGCTGCACGAGCTACGCGAGCTTCACGAACTGCACGAGCTTCACGAACTGTACGAGCTTCACGAACTGCACGAGCTTCACGAACTGCACGAGCTTCACGAACTGCACGAGCTTCACGAACTGAACGAGCTTCACCAACAGCACGAGCTCCAAGAGCTCTACCTACTGTACGAGCTTCACGAGCTTCACGACCTGCACGAGCTTCACGAACTGCACGAGCTTCACGAACTACACGAACTGCACGAACTGTACGAGCTTCACGAACTGCACGAGCTCAAAGAGCTCTACCTACTGTACGAGCTTCACGAACTGCACGAACTGCACGAGCTGTACGAGCTTCACTAGCTACTCGAACTGCACGAGCTGTACGAGCTTCACGAGCTACTCGAACTGCACGAGCTGTACGAGCTTCACGAGCTACTCGAACTGCACGAGTTTCACGAGCTTCACGAGCTCCACGAGCTCCACGAACTGCACGAGCTACGCGAGATGAATGCACGAGTTGCACGAATTGCACGAACTGCACGAGTTGCACGTGTGACACGAGCTACGAGAGCTGCACGAGTTGCACGAACTGCACGAGCTACGCTAGCTGCACGAGTTGCACGTACTATTGACGGGTTTATATTTCCAAACTCGTGATTGCAAGACCCGGACCTCCGATTTGATGTCATCTTATTTTTTATTATTTGAGCCCCTTTCCTGAATCGGGCATAGTCCATAACACGTGTGACAAGAAAACTTCATTATTAACATTTATAACATTTAAAACAGAAGATGAATACACGAAAACTGTTAAAATTGTCCTCTGAATTTCCAATTGATCACTTTGATTCCGTGTTTGTAAGTTAAATTTGACGCAATATTGCCATGTCTATAGCTAAACATGCACTTTATAGCTACCCACCTACACTTACTTATTGGAGCCCTTTTAATGAATCGGACATAGTCTATATAACACGTGTGACAAGAAACCTTTATTATTAACTGAACATGAAGCTAAATACAAACTGTTAAACGTGTCCTTCCAAATGTCCAGTTCATCACTTTGATACCGTGTTTGTTTGTTAAAGTTGACGCAATATTGTCAAGTTCGTAGGTAAACAAGCACTCGACCAACTTATTATTCTAAATCTACATATACATACATGACATATTACGTAACTATAACATGACGTCTTTTGATTTTACCGCCCGCTTCCTTAAACAGATCTGTACAAATTGTTAATACGTTAGAACCAATGAGCATATTTTAAGAGCCATTGAGCATGTTGTTGGAGTAACATGTCAAACGTTACAATTGGTGTAATTTTATGGTGAAATACTGATTGTTTCTGAAATTATCAATTTAATGTTAGTCAATTCATTATAGTGACACTTTAATGGTGAAAGTCGCGATTTATGATCGCGATTTATAACCGGACAGTTAAGCGCGTCAATTGGCCAAACGTAATTTTGGAAACTTACCTAAAAAGACAAAAAGACAGATGTGGATTGGTAATGTTTTATAGTTCAAATAACTAGTCTGCATATATATGGGACGCGCAATTTCGGTTTCTGCATAAAAAAGACTGATGCACGATTTTCATTTGAAACAAGCATTCATCATATAAATGGTGATAAGGTATAAATGTTCAAATCAAGTGAAATTATTTAAAGTTAAATCAGCACATGTAGTCTTTCGGCCCGTTTCAAAGCCAATTAACATATTTAGATAGATACTCAATGACTCTTTAAGGGTTGGGATGAAGGTACGATTTTACATCACTTGATATAATGATTCATTACATAGAACCAGGGACATTATATACACAATATAATGTATATAATGTCCCTGATAGAACCATAGAGATCTAGACTATTTTGGAATGTATTGAATGTGATTTTCCCTTTTTTGATATATTAACATATTATCAACAAGCGACGACTTATATATATATCACATTTCACTATTAGAAAATAACATCAAACAAACGCCGATCATTAATAAGTTTACCAACATCCAAATGTTTGACCAACTTCATAGCTCATCACAAGACCAAACACTACAAAAGTTTATTTTTCTCTCCAAGTAGAAGCATTCACAAACAACCGCTCTTTACCATGTACTCAACTTAAAGTAAATTTGATCGCATCAATTGTGCACCCCCGTCGGTACCCTGAAGTGACCACTCGAGGGGACACTGGTCAATCAGCGTTCTTAATGGTTGTAACTAACATGACAAGGGTATCAGATTTCAGATGGTGGTTTTATGTGCCAATGTAACACAGCGGGGCATCTATCCGGTTAATGGTTTAAGTTTGTAATTTTCTGACAGATATCGTTGAATCAAATCTTTTTTCCATTGCCAAGTTTATAATTCATATATGTCCCCAACTTCCCAATGCAAGGCATAACTCTTGCCAGTCTCCATTACTGGCTGATTTAGGTTAAATCAGCCAGTAATGCAGACTGGCAAGAGTTATGCCTTGCGTTTGGAAGTTGATTGAGGGTTGGAGGTGAATAGTGGATTGTGAGGGGATGTGGTATTCGATGTTCGTTCGGGATCGTGTGCCTTATAGGCTTGTTCCCTAATTGTACACCGCGTGAGAGGAATGCCCTTAATAGTACCACTATTTGTATCACGGGAACATGTGATATGAAAGGGTAGGGAAAGGTATTTAGGGGGGGGGGGATATTTTTATGTTATGTTATTTTTTAATTTTTTTTTATCTCTGTCAGTATTTCGATTTGCATTTCAGCATTCTAGTTGACCATGCATGCATGTGTGTTTATTTATTTCGAGTTTTTTTCATAACTTAAATGTTGACAGTACAATATGAACATGTTGAGTGAATCATTTCCGCGAACGCTTTGTTTCATCGTTTTTGTAACTTTAATTTGGATTCATTTTTCATAAACATAACTTTAAGTTATTATTATGTAATATCGAAGGGGACGGCTATAGGTTTATATCTTAACGCATTCCTCCCTCCTTGTAAGCTGACCCAACGTCCACCCTCTCTGTACTACAGGTAGATTAGCGTGGTGTGGATGGTCAGCTTGAGTGACCAGTTGAATCTGACCTCACGTGACCCCTACATGGACAGACTGACCACTCACCTGCACGACCCGAGGTGTAAATGGACATGGCAGTTGTCGCTTAAGACATGTACAATACTGTTTGATAAACATGTACATATCAACAGGTTGGTTTTGACAAACAAATCCGAGTTTTCTTGTCGCTGCAAAAGGTTAGTTTCATTGGAAGAAATGTTTACTAAACATGGAGATCTTCAGGTCAAATGCTGACAGATCAAAGAATAAATGTTGTCATTTGCTTAATCTAATGTAGAAAGGCGTAGTTGCTATCTGCACCGTGACATTTCAGGTGAACTTAACGTACGTATTTAGTGATTGTACTGAGAAACCGGAGAAATAAATACGAAAGCTAAATTGTTTTTACCCCCGAATGGCCAAATGAGTTTAATGGCATGACATGACATCCGGTGTCCGTCCGTCCGACCGTAAACTTTTCGCTCTTCCGACTTCTTCTCAAGAACTACTGGCTCTAGAAAAATTGGTTCTTATATAGCATTTTGCACTATCATTTAAATTCCTGCACAAATTTTACTTAAAAGAAGGGTTCTATCGGGGTATTTTTTTGGAAACGAAATTCGGGAGGATATTCCTGTTTACACATATATGTTATTAATACATGATTAAAACACAGTGAAATTGAAAGATACTAATGAAGGTAACATTTTGATGACTTTATATTTCACAACTTGATAAACACAAGCGCACATTTGTTGAAAAAGTAAAACAATGTCAACTGAAGCCATTCATCGGCGCTGCGAGAGGGGAAACGTCGCTACAGCATAACAGCAAATTGTTTATTAGTTAATGACATGTTATGTATCACTATGTGAATACTCTATCGGTGTATGTCTTTAGTTATTAAAAAGTTGCAAAATTTCGTACAATATAGCGTCTTTTCGTTTCACATAATACAAAAAAATCCAATATGGCGACAGAAATCGCCCTTTAAATTGTGTGTAAACACTCCTTGGCCAATGGAGATTATAGGTATTGTAGATATTGTGACTATACAACCCAAATAAGGCCTTCACAGACCATTACATAAGAACCTATTTTCATCTTCTCAGTTCTCCAGAATGAGAAGTCCGAGAAGGCTCAAATGTTGTTGACAGACTCTTCACTCAATGAAGAGGATGAATTGTAGATATGGAACCTCAATGTCCGCGCACTAAAAACTTATTTGTCTTTTTCGTCAGAACTAAAAAGCCTGAAAACTGAAATCATGTGTATAAATTGTGGACTTGTTAACTGTCTGACAACTAAAATCTGATCAGCTACTGATTTTCACGAAAATGTGGCGGCCATTTTGGATTTTAGGTCACGTGACCAGTATCCCGCGGTCAAAAAATGTGGATCCTTGGCAAAATGAATATCTACATGCCTGATGATCATTCATGCCAAGTTTCATAGTTTAAAGGGGCAGTAGCACGTTTTTTCGCTCAAATAAGTTGATGAAATGTATTTGAAAAATAATTTCACCAATAGTAAAACATCCTTCTCTCTTCGGAAAATCAAGTTAAAAATGATTGTACATGGTTCGGTAAAGCCATGTGAATCGTTCTTGTTATTCAAAATAATAAATTGTGTTCACAATAAAATGGCCGCCATGCAATTTTTGCTTTATACGCAACTTAGTTTTACCACTACAGATACTTGGTTGGTATTATAAGATGTGTTACCCTCTAAAATGAATATAAATGACATAAACTATCATTATAAATGGGAAATTTGAAAAAATAAAATTTGCAAAAAACGTGCTACTGCCCCTTTAAGCCAATTTTTTTCAATTTTGACAATAAGGGACTCCACTATACAGAGTTAATGGCTCTATTTACTTCTCACACATTTGTACGTCATATATCTATGGTATTGCCATGACATTGGACTCGGACTTTATTATCAACAGCAAAAACAAAGCTCTGAATCATCTCAATTCAGTGTAATTAAATTCCGAATCGAGTTAAGTTAAGAATTATCGTTACCCGATCGTTTTCATTTAGACCCGTTACTGTAATTTCATATACTCATTCAAGATGATTATACTGCCATTTGAGAAACAATTTAAATGTAAATGGGCTGTTATATACATTAGTTCAGTTAATGGGGATTCGTAAATGATCTCAATCCCCTATTTCATTAAGATTTTGGATTATTGTTTATTATAATAGTTGTTTCCTATTTAATATACTACCAGATTTCATAGAAATTCAATATCTAAGAACTTTAAGAAAATATTGAATACTTTTTTCTGGTTTAAATCAGTTTCTGCAGTCAGAAAAGTTTTAAAATATGTCTTTGCCTTTTTAAGTTTATCAGAATATTAATTGCTAGAATGCAATCTTCCTGTCTGTCTGACTGACTGTCTGATTGAGGATATCGGTGTTTTACGAGGCGACAAAACATTATCTATTACCAAGGCCAAAGGGCCGGGTTCGAATTCCGATGGAGACGCCAAACATTATATTATAAGTCAACGTTAAACCCCCTTTACAGTAACACCTGTAAAACCGCCTTCACACCTTGAAACTGAAAACCGCTGCAAAAGTCACATACCTGATGCTAGACATATCAATATACAGGTAATTTCTATATAATATCTATATCATGGTCAAATATACCAGATATACGATATCTGAGTAGTGGTCAAGCGCATGGTCAGATATCAAGATAGCGTTGGTCACCTTGGACCGTTAAGCCATCTTCAGAAATGTTTTAAACCTCATATTTCTAATACCACATTAACCCCTAATATGTCCAAAAAAATTATTCTGGAACACGTGGGTTCTGAAGGCGGTCAAAGGGTGTGGTCGTTTATTGAGAAGCAAGACGAATTCATCATATCATCTGGGACATATTAAACCTATGATTATACCTGTCTATGACACATAAAACACACCAGTACCAGACACCAGGTAAGTGATAGGTGTCCGCGTTATCACACAGGTGACATGGGGATAGGGTAGTGGGTAGTGCATCGGCGTTCCGGGGTTCGAATACCGTAGATGGCAATAAAAATCGTTATTCAGTGCAGTTATAAGCTGTTCTTGGAGATATGTGAGAGATATACCCATACTTTTCCGAGTGTATCGAATGAGGCAGAGCCGAGTAAGGCTCCAACGGGGAAAAGTGTAGGGTATCATTTGATACACGAGGAAAAGTATGGGCATATCTGTCTTATACCCCACTTACGGTCGAGTGTAAGCGGATACTATCTAATAATATTTCTAAACAAATACAGCTGTAAACAAGCTTGTGCATGAAACGCACAACCCAAATACGGCCTCGTCTGTGACAACGCAGCCCGTGCTGCGTTGTATGGTTACCCATGTTTGGGGCTCGAAATCTAATTGATATGGCCCAATGACGGCATTGTCAACGCAGATGCACGTGCATCTTGCTGAAATGTACAGCTGACGCTATAAACAGCATGGCTAATGTCAACTTGCCAAAGTTTAGAGAAAACATAAACAACTTTAGGTATGTTAAGACAGTTTGCACCCAAAATTAAATTACATTCTTATATAAAAAGAAAAACATAAATTTGTGATATTATTTCATGCATTATAAGAACCTTATTCATTTGGTAATGAAAACATTTTCAGAGTTTCAACTGGCTTCGTGGTGTAATGGTTAGGTCGTTCGGCCAGAAAGCAACAGGACACGGGTTCGATCCCAGGTTCCTTATATGTTCATTTATAATCTGACATTTTATAAAGTATCATCACTTAGAACTTGGAAATTTAGAAAATTGACTACATTGTTTCTCAGTTGTTAAAAAGTGTAGGTATATCAGAAAAAGTATAGGTATATCAGAAAAAGTGTAGGTGTATCGGGTAATACACCTACACTTGTAACAAAAGAAACCATAGCAACGAGACCGGAAGTGGGGTATAATTGCCGGTTTCATCGCAATGCACAGATACAGTTGCAATTTAGTAAATATGGGAGTATTGTTAAACTAATATTAAATATTAAAGGGACACCGCGTCGATGATAAATATGAGATGTACCTGTGCTGATTTACGTGTCTGCTAATGAGTCACAGACTCCCAAATTCGGACACCTTGAAGTAACTGGTAATAAAAACAACTCAATGCACACAGTGAAGCGAAGCGTGACTCGTTAGCAGACACGCTTACAAGCATAGGTAGATAAATCTGATCTCCTCTTTACCCTCGACGCGGTGTCCCTTTAATGAGACGTATTGGTTCCATTGTCACAATGGTGCCGTGGGCTTTCCTCCTTCATTCTGCATGTACAAAAAAGGTATCTTGAACATTTTATTGACACAGTTGTACAAAACAGTCAGTAAATGATTGATGTCCGCGTGAAGGCAAGACTTACCCCTGGTTACCTGCACAGGTGCGAATCTCAGGTAACAGATGGGCTGGACGCAGGTCACCTACAGGTGAAGCATGCGTCAAGGTAACTAGACGCCATTGTAAACATGCATGTATGTAAAATGTATCATTTTTTCAGGAAGCGTTTATTTTCTTAACTCTCGTTTCACAGACGAAAGCCCGAGGACAAATTGTGATAATTATCATAGATCAATATCAATTTGAGGATTATAATATCAATAAGTATATCGCCTTCTTCAAAGAAGTATTGTCCTATATATATTTCCTTTGAGGGTATGTACTTCACGTGGAGAGACATTCTCTTCAAAGCACCGAGAGTCAATAACCACGGTTAAGCAAACAATAATGTTAACATTTGACTGTCCAGTAAATAAGAAAGCGAATAATAAAGAGACGTTTATTAGCAATTTACCTGAGAATATCGCCATGTCGTTTTCACACCTGCCTCGTATTTGATACGCCGATCATTATTATCCGTATTTTATTATGATATCATGATAAGGGTATTTAATGATCGTCTGGCATTTCTTCTGATTTCTTATTGCCAATAATTCTAAACGATGAGTTTTGTAGATAACGACCTCGTCTGAATTGTGTTTGTTGGGAAAGGATTTACATAACATCTAAATAATTGTTGATACTATTTATTAACATGCTTACGAACAAGAAAACCGCGTAACACAATTTGACAACAAAGCTTTAAAGAATTTTGAAAATAACTTTGAAGAATAATGAATTATTTTCAAGAAATAAAATTTAATTGTTAAACAATAAAATTAGACATAACACCATGGTTAAAAACAGAGAATGTTTACAACCCAAGTACGATTACTTTGATATCATTCGTTTGCCTTTTGGTATGATAATAGATTTGACCTATAATACGTCTTAAAAACAAAAACACACACAAATACAAATTTATCCAGGGACTACATGTAAATGACAGTTACACTTTCTAACAATATTTCTTAGACCACATGAAATAGTAATGTCAACGTCAGCATCAGAATTTATCATTGCTTCCAATCGTAGAGCAACTTAAATAAGAACGAAATTCGTGCAATTTCACACTGAACTAAATACTAATTAAAAATACTTACTAAAAAGAATATTCAAAGAATGTGTAATCTCACTCCTAAATTAGATACCAATGTCGATAAGGAATGAGCGTCTGTCTCTGATCACGTAAGCAATGGTCAGGAACGATTCCAGAGATCACGTGATCAGCGACCTTGACCTTTCGTGCTGATCACGTCGGCCATGACACTTTCAGTTGACTATTAAATTAATGATAAGATTAGAATTTTTTTTATTATTTCATTTAATTAAAAAGGAAGGTTCTATTTTTTTAATAAACACAATTCTGTAAGCTTTGTGAATAACCGCCCAGGACAAAATAATGAACGTTTCATTAGACAATTAATGATACGATAAGTATTATAACGTTAACGTACAAATATAATGCTTTTCATCTCGAATGAGACGCTTACTCCATTTTCAAATACAG
The DNA here is from genome assembly GCA_936450465.1 of Gibbula magus. NCBI lineage: Eukaryota > Metazoa > Mollusca > Gastropoda > Trochida > Trochidae > Gibbula > Gibbula magus. The sequence continues at coordinate 58,147,767 of OW388293.1, read as the reverse complement.
TATAATACAAATATTTTTAGTTCAAATTGTAATATTGGTTATAACAGTAGAACTTGCGGTAAGTCTATCACATACAAGTATATAAAAAGAGAACCATTGGCTATGTACTTCATCAGGATGTATATAATAGACTACATACGACTGAACATGTAACTTTGCCAGAAGTATATGTTATAAACCACAATAAGCTTTCGTGGGCAATAAGTTCTGAAGAAAAAGATGAAAATAAGTTTAAGGCCTAAGTGACCTTTATTCGAGACACAACAGGCAATTCTTTATCTAAAAGTGTGTGTACACACAGAGTCACTAAATCTACAATTTATAATCCCATATGGCTAAAATTCTGTACACAAATGGTTCTTGCGAAGAAGATGAAAAACCGAAACGTTTACAGATGGATGGGCGGACGGACAAATTATGCCAAATGCACTTAATCCCATAGGTGTTTGCAAATGTCATTTATTTTAAGACAATGAAACGTCAAACGTCATGTACATTTCGCTTGGTTTATGGAATACTGTAATATGAATCTGGGGAAAGATACATCATAACAATGTTGGACACACCTGCTTATTGTACAGGTAAGCTCTCAGGTACATCTTACCTGCGGACATGGGTGACTTTTGAACAGGTTTCGACCCCGTAAATGTGTAACGGTCTTTAGTAATATACGTCATACTACTCTTAAACATGCTCTACGGGGCAATGCATTTTCAAAACAAAACGTTTATATAGAATATGATGTGACATAACTCGTTTCATATTTTCAATTTACATTATTTGACAAATTGTGCACACAACCTTTCTTGAGTTTCAACCATTGGTTTCTACGAGCAGATCCAGTATGATTCAGACTGCATGAGCTGCACGTGCATTTTTGTTTACAACCGGGAACCTTTGAATGTGCACGAGAAGTACGTGCAAGCGAAAACTTTCGTGACTGCATGATCTGCATGTGCGGTAAAGCCGATTCAAGACCACTCGCGGGACAGGGTTATTATGTTTGTTGTTTTGAAAATGTCAAATATGAAATGAATGATATAGATTATTACAGATCTTCATTCATTTTGTTTCAAATGTGAAAGTAAGGATTATAGTAATCAGTTAATTCTATAACTCAGTTTCGGGATTCGAACCGCCGTCTTGTGAATCATCCTTTGGCCCTTACAAACAATGCTCTCCCAACGGACGTTACTCACCTAAATTCTTCCTACGTAACGTCTGTTCTCCCGCGACGATTTTTCTGTCCTTATTTTAACACAATACAAGTCGCCTAACATTTTGTAAGGAGTGGATTGTGTGCTAGTTTTCCCAACTGAATGCTCATTTTTAAACAACTAACTTTGATTACAACCACTCCAAACTATCGCACGTTAAAGATAACTGTCGTATTGGAGCAGAACTACACAGTTTCCATATATGTAGTTCCATTTTGAGTACAATACGATGTAAAAGAGTACAATTAATAAGTACATGTATGTATGTCTTCGAGTACTGTATTGATACAGATACTTATGTGATACATATACTAGACAGATATAGTTAGCTATATATGTAGAGTTAGAACATATATTTATAAAGATATATATTAAGTCAAAAATATATGGATAAATATCATAAAAATGCAATATCCCTAACTTATTTTGTTCAGTATATATGTTCACTAACACGCATTTCTAGAAAATATCATGTTCATACTTTCTATTTTCATTCATGATCCTTTTAAACTCTGGAAATGCATTTTGATGAATTGAAGTTGATGTTTATTATGGTTGCAGAAATTTAAGCACATCGTTTGTTTATGTTTATGTGTTACATGAAAAACATGAAAATATGCACTAACCAAACACATTGCTCAGTTTTATGCAAGAAACGTCGCTTGAAAACTTGATACTAATCTTTCCAAGAATACTGTTCATAATCCGTTGTCAGGTATTGGGTATTATTTTCTGCTACATAATCTGTTAACACCTCTTACCTGTCAAAGCAAGTGCATATAAAGCAATGGGATTTCTGTCGTTAATGTACATCTTAAATCTTACCAAGGGTAATGTTTCACTTCAAAGTGCGAAATTTTCATTGAGTGAGACTCTTTAAGTGTAAAATGAAAGGTAGGCGTTGATGCAATTTACATACAGGTTATATAGGTAATTTAGATTCTAATAATTCTGTCTTTAACATGCATGTATAATCGTCTTGGGTTTCGGTAGAAAGTGTGAAATTTTAATCGAATGAGACTCTTTAAGTGTGAAATGAAAGGTAGGTATTTATGCAATGTACATACAGGTAAAATTTAAATTCTAACAATTCGGTCTAAAAGTTTTCGGTACAAAGTGTGAAATTTGAATGTTGGGGGGTCTTGAAATATGAAATTAAAGGTAGACCTGATTCCATGTAATTGCAGTTAAACTACGCGTATAATATAATTATATTAACTCAATCGTAAAAGTGTAGGCTATCTATTATTGTTCACGTGGGTTTCGCATCTACCTGTGGAATTCTAGTTGGGTGCTTCCCCTTAAATGGAGAAGATGTTTGCAATTTATTAATCTAAATCAATTTAGATCAACAGTTTTGTATTATGTAAAAGTGTTCAAAATTTATTTAGATAAAGAATTTAGAGATATGTTATATATTTTTTAGCATTACATTTCTAATAATTCTTTCATAGACTTTAATCTCCATATGTCTCGAGTTTCTGTTCAACTTGTGAAATGTTAATTGAAGGTAACTTTTTTGAATAAAAATTTAATGTTTTCATATTTGATGTATAAGAAGCGGGTTTCACATTACATTTGTAATAATTATGACGTGAATGTAAGCGGGTATAGCAACATTTGAAAAAAGTCTTTCACACGGGTAGAGTTTCGGTTCAACCTGTGAAATTTTAATTGAATGGGATAACATGAAACGGGGGAGTTGATGGAATTTGAGGTAGGTAAAAGAGGTGTTTAGACATAAACTCAGGTAAGTGCACCTGAAATGCAATAAAACTTTACGACTTTGTTTCGATTTACAGCTTGCATGCCAAGTCAACAGGTAAATTAAAGATTTTTTTTCGGGGTAAAAACGACGTCAAGAAATGGTTTATAGTATTTTGTCTCTTTTAATCGTCCCACGCAGCTATTGTGCATTGTAAAATGTAAAATTTTAAACACAAAACTTTGAAATGCTATAAAGACATCTAAAACGTTTTTTGATAAACAAATCTTTTCATACGTGGAACGTCATTTAAATTTTCATGTTTCAAATTCTATGGCATATACATATATTTACCTACATGTACTGTTGTATTACATGTACTTATTTTACTGGAAACTTTTGTAAATGACAATAAGCAAAGTTAAATGTATTTGCACTGAAATTTGTATAATTGTTTATCGTGATAAATCAACTTAATTATTATAACATTTTTGATGAATCAAATCACAAACATCTGCAGAAGCAAACAATTCCTTTGTCACACATATCGTCATAATTCACAAATTCGCCCTCATCGCCTTTGGTCAGAGGGTTCCCGTTGACCAATGAAAACCGAGTAGGTTAACAGCCCTCTGGTAACCCCCCTGACATCTCACCTCTTGAGGTCGGGGGTCGAACCTTGCTCCTTTGTCTTAGTGAGAAACAAGGTGAGTTGGCATGTAAAAAGATAGCGGAGGCGCGAAACGGTTGTAGGAGCTGTTCGGAGCTTGGGCGAATCTCGTAGATAGTTCGGAGCTGATATATGAGAATTAGAGAAGCATGGGGAAGATATATGGGAATTAGGAAAGCAGAGGGGAATTTATGGGAAAGAAATCATATATCATAGTAATATTTACTTAGGTACCGAGGCGTAATGTTTTGAAAGTATGTTTTATTTTCAAGATGTATTTTTTAAATTTGGAAATAATATATATTGAGTTTATTATTATTATTCGATTTAATGTGAAATTTTAATTTGAATATGTGTACCAGTACATTAAATATTATCTTTTCGAATTGTGTATTTGGAATTGTAATTTGGTTACTTAAATTTCTAAATTTTAAAAATGAATCGATTACGATGGTTATGTTTGTCGTCGACAACAAGTTTGTCATTGAAATATTCCTATTTTCTCCACCTAAAAGCGGTGATTTTGTGAGGCAGGTTTTTGGCGTACTTATGAAAAACTTGTCTTTTCTCGAGTTTCAATCAATAGGTCTATAGCTCGGCCATTGGTGAACCGATTTTGATAATTTTACATTCATTCGAAAGGGAATTTATCTGGCTTTAATAATGTATGCTACCGACTGTGTTTTATTTATTTCCTAAGCCACCTAACATCCCTTTTTGTTTTTATATATGTAGGTAGCTGTCAGAGGAAGAAATTTTTTACTTAGGACATATTATTTTCAGCAATACCATATTAAATAAACATTGTCTCCACTAGCACAAGATTATAAATATACGAAAGTATATCTACCATTCTATATAACATACAAAGAAGGTGTGTCACGACGGCCATCTTGGTTTCTCACATATGCCCCGATCTGAAACTGGAATCAGTCTACGAAGCTTATACAGAGTGTAAATGAGCCAGGGAACCAGTTTTACCAATTCCGGGCATATCCGATAATCCAAGAGGACAGAAAGTTTAACACCTTCTGATAACTTATACATAATTAAGAAGATAAGAATTATAAACATTTGCACTATAATATAATATAATATAATATAATATAATATAATATAATATAATATAATATAATATAATATAATATAATATGTAGGTAACAAGTACGTCAAAGCTGCACTCATCTGTAAGTGTTGTCTTAAAACAGGCGTCTGAGAAATGGGTGTCTGTGGGTTGGGACGTTACCCTTTTGGTTAGACATGTACGTAGATATACTTTTATCTATAGTCTAGCATATATAGACTTCGGAGTATTTGATTATATTCCTTTATTCCTCCAATCTCCTTCAAGTTTAATGTTCAGGTTAATGAATTTAAATGAATCTTAATGAATCCATAGACCATAAATTAACTTTATTTATTTATATTTATTTTCTTCGTGGTCTCTGATTATTCTTAGGGGTAATATTTGTTTACGATCTCACCATTCAACATACACCACAATCGCAATTCGTCAACCCTGTTTGATCACAACAGGTGTATTTGATTCGGAGATCGCAGTTGGCAATCAAGGGGTGTACTTGATTGAGAGATCAACGCCGTTGATTCCATTGAGCTCCCAGTAGATGAAGCTGTGTTGCTGATGTACTGGACATGTAATCTGGACAGCGATGAGATCTGGACAGGTCTGTATGGACCTGGTGGTGCCAGGTGATGAGAATATGATGATAGGTGAGCCCGTCCTCGTGATGAAAGATTCATATAATGAAATTACCACGAGTTCTTGGATATTAAAATTTAATCTTGAATTTGGTCACATCACCCATGTCGTTTAAAATAGCGCTAGAGAGACGTATACGGCTACAATAGAAGTTGTATGCTTCTCACGAGGGTAATACCATCTTAGTCTCTGAACTCTGTAATGAATAATTTGTAAAATTTGAATAAAAAATTAAAATATAATAAAAAGGAGCCTCTGAGATGTGTTCATTTTCCTTAAAGGTACATCCATTGTGTTGTTGGGGGTCACATATTGGAAACGTTATAAATGGTGCTACTTCATCGAGAAGTACCGAGTGTTGCCGAAAACTACCATTTTGATGATAGTAGACTAAGCATATTGACGATATGAAGGTAAAAGTAGTGATTTCTGATCGAAAACCGGACAATGCACAGCGAGTGGCACGCGCCAATGAGTCAAACGTAATTTTGGAATCTTATTTATAACAGACAAAAAGATAATTTTGAGTTGATAATGTTTAATAGGTCACATAACTACTATGCATGTAAATGGGACGTGCAGTTACGGTTTCTGCACATGCATGATGTTGCTCAATTTTGATTGGAAACTAGTAATTATGATATATTTGGCGATTGGGGATAAATATGCAAGCTGAGTGAATTTATTTGTATTGTAAACAGCACATGTGGTGAGTTGGAATGTATAAAGGCCAAATAAAATTTTATGAAACACAATGGATGCACCTTTAAACTAAGCTCAGAGTCTTGTTGTAGACTTGCCTAGGCGCTTAAACAATTAAGGGGTCTGGATAACAGACTAGTACCATCTTTGTACCAGTGTCCCCCAAGTCTTCAGTGACTTCAAAGATCGGAGTATTTGATTATTAAGGGTCTTGCTAATTAGCATATGTCCTTCGAATGTGTCAGATGTAATACCACAAATGAACTTTTTTTGGTATTTGTGTCTGATTTTGGTCTTTTTTATTTATCAGCATATTTATGATCAACTGTTCTCACAAAATCAAATAGCATATTTCGAGGAAAACACATTAAACGAGAAAACGTTTTTTTTAATTTTTTATCAATATGACGTGTCATTGGCAAATATCACTTTTAAACGGCGCTGTTCACAACTAGATTCAAATGCAACCAATAAGGCAACTCAACTTTTGCCGGCGAATTCACCCCTTCTAGAACAGAGGTTAGGATCGGAAATCGGAAGGGAGTAACCTCTAATGGAAGAGAATGTTAAATCCTCTATTCTAGCTTATTTTTGTCTTATCAAAAGTGACCCCTTCGCAATGTATCTGTACTGTTATATTCGTATAGATGTAGATACACAACTTTGATTTTGATACGTGCTCTCATTTGATTGGTGGATATAAAATGAAACTCCATGCCTTTCCTTAAAGGCACATCCATTGTCTTTCGTAAACATTTATTTGGCTTTCATACGCTCCAACTCACCATATGTGCACTGTGCTGTTTACAATACAAACAAATTCACTCAGCTTGCATATTCATCCCAATCGCCAACTAAATCATAACAAGCAGACAGAGTCGGCCATATCCCCCGCCTTTGGGAAAATTTATTGAAGAATAGTTGTCGAATAACAGTGACTATGAACCTCTTTTCAACTAAACACAACACACACAATTTCAGCTCCTTAGACAAAGTGGTTCTGGAGAAGAAGACAAAATGCGAAAAGTTTACAGACGACTGGACACCGTGCAATGCCATAAGCCCATCGGGCCTTTCAGGCACATCTACACATGATGATTGTTCGTTGAGATATGTCTTATAGTTTTTGTGTTCTGTTCCGGAAACGAAATTCTAGGTTACATTTCCATGGAAACGGTCAAAAAAATAACTCGAAGAAGTTGAAAACCCCAAAAGGCACATCTACACATGATGATTGTTCCACACACCAAGTTTCATTGAGATATGCCTTATAGTTTTCGAGTTCTGTTCCGGAAACGAAATTCTAAGTTACATTTCCATGGAAACGGTAAAAAAAAATAACTCGAAGAAGTTGAAAACCTCAAAAGGCACATCTACACATGATGATTGTTCACACACCAAGTATCGTTGAGATATGTATTATAGTTTTCGAGTTCTGCTCCGGAAAAGAAATTCTAAGTTACATTTCCATGGAAACGGTAAAAAAAATAACTCGAAGAAGTTGAAAACCCCAAAAGGCACATCTACACATGATGATTGTTCCACACACCAAGTTTCATTGAGATATGCCTTATAGTTTTCGAGTTCTGTTCCGGAAACGAAATTCTAAGTTACATTTCCATGGAAACGGTAAAAAAAAATAACTCGAAGAAGTTGAAAACCCCAAAAGGCACATCTACACATGATGATTGTTCCACACACCAAGTTTCGTTGAGATATGTATTATAGTTTTCGAGTTCTGTTCCGGAAACGAAATTCTAAGTTACATTTCCATGGAAACGGTCAAAAAAAATAACTCGAAGAAGTTGAAAACCCCAAAAGGCACATCCACACATGATGATTGTTCCACACACCAAGTTTTGTTGAGATATGTCTTATAGTTTTCGAGTTCTGTTCCGGAAACACAATTCTAAGTTACATTTCCATGGAAACGGTCAAAAAAAATAACTCGAAGAAGTTATAAACCCCAAAAGGCACATCTACACATGATGATTGTTCCACACACCAAGTTTTGTTGAGATATGTCTTATGGTTTTCGAGTTCTGTTCCGGAAACGAAATTCTAAGGACGGACGGACGGAGCCCATTTCCCCCCCACTATGTTGGCGGGGGATAATTACTAGTTTCCAATTAAAATTGAGTAACCTCATTATGCATGTGCAGAAACCGAAACTGCACGTCCCATTTACATGCACATGTAGTTATACCTTTTCAACATGATCAACCCAAATTTGTTATTTTGTCTGTTTTAAATAAGATTCCAAAATAACGTTTGACTCATTGGCGCGCGACAATCGTTATGCATCCGGTTTTCGATCAAAATCACTACTTTCACTTTCATATCGTCGATATATTAAGTCAACTATCATCAAAATGGTAGTCTTCGGTATAACAGTCGGTACTTCTCGATAAAGTAACACTATTTATAAGTTTATAAATTTGGAATATGTGACCCCAAACAACACAATGGATGTACCTTTAAACGACATAGCCATAAGATTAATCTTTACCAAAATTTATAAAATGATTAATCGTTTTGGTAGAAGAAATTTAAGAACGGGAACACACATACGTGTTAACCTTATTCAATATATAAATAGATGAACATTACCTTTAAAACAGTTTTGAAGAAGAAAAAAACAACTTTGCCCTTAAACAAGTCGCAACAATCAACATGCACTGACTGAGCACGCGAGGAATTAACTTTTTGAACTCGAAGGAAATCCTAACTCAGATTGAAGGCGTCTTGGAGTATCGACTTCCGTCATGCTCAGAACATCAAAGCTGGAAACGAGGCTCGTGATTGTATTCTTAGTTGACCTTTGACATTTGAGACAGCCCCTCTGTTTAGATACGTTCCCTGATATATTTATCACCATTGCATGTATACCGATATACCCAAACGAAGAGAAGAAAGATATACAATGGAGAATTGGGTATTTACTTCTTAGAGAGGGTGAAATAAATACCTTTTTTTTGTTTATAAGCCATCTGTTTATTAAGCCATTTAAATTTGAATTTTAAGTTAAATTGAATCAATTGCATTTATTTACAATGTTTTCTATGTCCTAGTTCTAATGTCATTTTTATTTGCTCTCAGAAATTCACTTTCACCATATCGATCTTTAGACTATAGATGGTAGCCCGGGAGTTACTGAAATAATAATAATTCCTGATTTTTATAAATACACTATTAAGCACCACCTATGCAGTATTTTACCAGTGATTTCAATCAATGCAAATGTTGTAAAAATGCTCTTGAATAAAAAGAACTAATCACGTTTTACTGTTGTTATTTTATACTCAATATATTTAACAATACAGGGCTGTGAGGTCTTTCGGTTTTGTTTTTTTTATATTTGCAAAATATATGAAACAATGTATATGGATATCCATAATTTGAAAAATCATATATATACCAAGATTTGATTTTGATTTGACTCTCAATCAGAAACCATAAACATATCTCATTTAAAATCACGTCAATTTTCAAAATCAATAGCAAAGTCAATACATCGGATATTAATGTAGTAATAAATACTGGAACAAGATGAACGGCTGGGAATAAAATCTACTAATGGCAACTTTTCAATCTTGGATGGTCATTGAGTGTAACATGAACATCCCAATAATGGGGGATCTAGAACATCACCCATCTCATGAATTATTCCACACTCAAAATGCTGGACCATTGTTTTCGGTATCGTTCGGCTGGTGTCAGTATTCCCGAGGGTTTCCGAATGCTTGCAATCGGAACATGCTCTTTTGACTTTTTCTACATGTTTTCAGCTAAAAATCCCCGGCAATCATCAGAACTTTGTTTTCGGTAAAGCTCGGCCAGTGCCAGCAATCCCGAGGGTTTCCGCATGTATGCATTCGGAACATGCTCCTTTGACTTTTCTACATATTTTCACCTCAAATCTCGGCCATATCAATCACATGCGACAAATTAGGGCTCTGAATTACCTCCCCTTTGTCCGTGTTTATAATTGGCTAATCCCTTTGGGGATTCAAGCGACGCAGGTCGACCTCAGGACACGCATGACCCTTCAGAGGCAAGGTTTAATCTTTTAGCAGCGTTGTACGTTGTCACGTCATCTTACGTGCTAAAGAGCCCATGAAGATCAAATTAAAATTTATTACAGCAAAGGGGTCTAAAGGATTCTGTGATGTCATGGAATTACAAAGATGACACCATCTCATACCATCGACGACCCGTATCACAAGAATTGGGCTTTTGTTACTCATCTTCAGAACTGACAAGCTCCGAATACTTCAGTCTGAATAGCGACTGCCATTGTATATGCCGGATAGTTATGATGTCATTATTTACACATATATCAGTATGGAACGTTGACTCCTTGATGCAAGAGCTCGGAATTTGAAGAGGGCGACGTCAGGGACGCCATAATGGCTTGAACGCCAGGACAGAAGAATGCATTTTAGGCAATACCATTTTAACCCCTAACACCTTCTCCAACGCGTGAAGGGGTAGCAACGGGGGGTAAGACTGAAGGGCACCCTACCAATTTCTTTTCTTTCTCTCACCTGTCGTGTTGAGAGGGCTGGTATTTATTCGATGACTTATTTCATTGACAGGCGCCCATCATCAAAACGCCCCTACACGGGAGCGATAATGTAACTCTTTAGTCGAGGAGAACGAAAAATTACATTGATTCAAGATGGCGGAGAAGCCATTGATAAAATGACAGGTATTTATAAGGATTAAGGATAAAGAAGATCCAGCGCGTGAATAACACTGAATCAGTATTGTGTGACACTTTCATAATAATTTGAAAATATTTAGGAATATGTTTTTTAAACCTCCTTCGTGAAACCACCCCCTCGACAGTCTATGGAACTGTCGTCTTCAATTAGTAATTTTCGTTGATGACGTTCCGAATGGAGGTCGTTAAATTTGTTTACATTTACATTATCAATTATTTGAGAAACACAAATAAGCGTATGGTGAACACTGACTTAATCAAAGTCTCATATATTTGCACACATGGCTTTGTATGCTTAAAATGTGTTGGATAAGTTCCTTCCACATAATGCCTACTTCAAGTCCTATACGGTACAACGAAAACAGGGAGATTTAAAATGTATGTTGGTGTTTTAAAGGGAGGCTTCTATCGGGGTATTTCTTGTAAAAACGAACATTGAGGGGACGTTCCTGTTTACACATATTATCTATACATGTTTATAACACAACCCACTTGCAATATTTAACGAGGTTTATATGATGGTGATTTATTTTTGACAATTTGACAGAGAATAGTGCACGTTTATTAAAAACCTAATGAAGAGTGAAGCCACTAACAACGCTAAGAGTGCAAAAAAGACTGTTAATTAGTTTGATGATGTCATTTGTTGATATTTTATCAATAATTTTTTTATGTTATGTTTTATTACGTAAATTCAGCCAGTGACTCTCTCATCAGTTCTTTGTGTATATAGTCCCTGGTTAAACGCAGCATTTTTTTCTCATGTCACGTACGGGCGGATACTTCGATAGAACAATGCCATGCCATGCCAGTCTCTGTAACTGGTTAATTAAGCCTTGCTGCATATCGTAAACGTTTTTGTACTAGTGTAGCAGCGCAAACTATGAAGATCAACTAGCACAGAAAAGTAAAGACATGCAGCAAGGCTTAAATTATATCCAGTTATGACTTAACATAATGATAACATAAGAGCTACGTCGTGAGAAGATTTAGATGTCAAACATACTTTGTTAAACGCGTTAAAGCACTCAGATATACACATCTCCAACCAGAGCTTTCCACATTCCAAATATTTGACAATGGAACGACCCCAATAGGACCTCTTGTCGCGGGTGAGCTTAGGGAAGGGCGGATGACAACCTGGGTGTGTCGGGGGTGTTCCTTGGGGTCACATGGGTCAGAGAGGAGGGATACAGACCCAAGATCATTAACTGATAGTATAGCTGCTATGTAGAGATGGGAGGGGCGGATAAGGGGAGGGTAAGCTTGGTGCTTCTGGTATGAAAGACGGGTTGCGTTTGGGGTATTTTGGAGTAAAGGTCTGGAAAGGAGGAAGACAGACATAAGAAGGTCGATCCACTTAACTGATAAAAAAAACCAAATATTCAAAAAGAGGAGGAGGGGAGGCGGGGACACGGAGTGTTTTGGGGCATGTTTGACGGGGCGTATTGGGGTGTTTAGGGTTCAATGGGGTCAGAGAGGGAAGGACACTGGGAGAAGAAGGTCAATTCCCCTTAACTGATAAAAAAAAGCCCTGATATTTCGAGGAGCCCAAGCTCATAAGGAATCACCTGCACATTTCGGCCCATCTCCATTTATATTGAAGTAGATTTGGTATATTCTGTGATTATAGCTTAATGGTCTTCGAGGTACACATATTGAATATCAAAAGAGTTGTTTTGTAAAGATTTCGTTTTACTTTTATGATAGCAGGGGGCGATTGGCTGTTTTGAAATAAGAGTTTTCGTTTTGCGTATTTTTTGCATTCCTTTATCTCTGATAAACCGTTTACTTTTGAATTTATGTTGGAATATGTCTAACAAATAAACATAAGATGAGTCAATCAAACTTTATTATTTTTTAAATGTCAAGTTCATAGTTTTGAAAAAGATTAATAAATCTTGCAAGGAGGAATGTTACGTGTTTGATCATTAGGACAATGTGACCGGATGTGTAAGGATAATTTTTTACCCAACAAGGGAAGATGCTCTTAAAGTACTTCATTTAATTTTGAGTATTTTCGTGTTTGTTGTAATTCAATGTGGCACCTCCTTTAAGCAAAGTAAAAACCAAGGACGCACGATATGAGATGCAAAAATATCTCTCTCAATAAACCTTTTGACATTACATGCATAAATCGACGTGTGAAATACCTATATGGTATATCTGACGCCTTATAATCCATTTTATTACAGAAACTACGGCGAGATATGTTAGCTTCATGTAAATGCTAATTTCAAGGCAATTGCATTCAGTTACGTGATTTACAATGCTTGTCACGTGACCGGCGTCGCTGCTCTGTCATGCGCACAGAGTTCTTTGGTATGTATGAAGTATAACAATGTTATTGGCCTCTCGTTTTAAGAAGCACTCAGTCGAACAACACAATAAATTACAGCTTTGAGTTTATTTACAGATTTTTAAAGAAGTATCGCTTGTCATAAAATTCATTCTTCCGAATTGACATCGCGGTGGATAAAAGGAATTGCTTGATCGATAACAAAGCCATGGACGGATTTACATTTTCCTCACATAACACTGTTATTTTGACGTTTGCTTAAACGTACTTAAATAAGTAACTTCTGCAATAAAATCTAGTCTTCCGAAGGGAACATGCTTGAGAAAGAATAGACATGGAAATTGTCAAAAGACTCAAGATGAAAAAAGGGATTTACATTTTATCTTATATGCGCTGTTGTTGACAAATTAAAACGTGTGAAATTTCATGTAAAGACGTCTCATGGCCGTTAAGTTTGCATAATTCAGCCACACACTAAGTATAAAGGGAAAGTCCGATGATGTGAAGACACTAAAAGAGCGTGCGTGTAATACCGTTTGATAAGACATCAGATCATTGGAGAACTATGAGAAAATGTGATGAGAACAAATCCTCTGAAATGCAATAACATAGTCGTATACCTTGAACAAGAATTTATTCGTAAAATTAAAAATTTTCAAATATTAAAAAGAAGCCTGTGAGAAATTCGACATTCAAACACTTTTTTCCAGAGACGAGCAAGACCTTCCTTGATTCTTTTTTAAAAATATGCAAACAAGTAAATGAAGAAGTCATGTTTTTTTAAGATAAGTTGTAAATGAAAGGCAACTGGTAAAATTAATATGAAAAAAAATGTCTATGAATCCTTGTCAGTAATGACACAATTTTCGATTCGATTTTCGATTTTCGATTCGAGAAGGGAAAGCTTGGTCGTATCTCACATGTACTGTATCCAAGGTATCCCTGTCTTGGTATCCACTGTCGCATGCATGTCCCTGGGTTAAAGGTTATCCCTTCGTCTTCTGGACATGTTGGAGGTGTGCTGTTGAAACTTTCCCCTGCGAAACCTCTATCAAAATTCTGCGTAAAATCCAGTTAAAGATTTTCAGATTGTAAATGCCTTTCACTAGTTTGATCATCGTGATTAAATTGTTATAATCACAAAAGAATGTTCCTTAGAAGAGTATTCAAACCAAAGGTAATCTTTAGTTTAGGAATGTTGATGACTTTCAGATCGTTTCAGATTTATCTATCAAATTCTCATAAGCGGATAAATAGAGCATCGTGAAGGAAGTCATCCTCGGTTACCCATGGTTGTATATATGATCCGTCACTCTCGATATAGTTGAGAGTAACGTGCATATATAAAACCATGGGTAACCGAGGATGGAAGGAAGTTGGAAACGTTTATTTGAAATAGTTCCATTGTCATAATCATAAATGATGCATACTATTCTCTTGGGCATCTCTTTCACAAGTATCATCAATGATAAGAAACGGAAGATATTATGATAACAACTTCTTTATTGTGAACAGACACGACCTTCCGGAGTATGTGCTTACTCCTTTATCTGAAATAACTTGAACGTCAATGATTTTGAACCATAAATTCCTTTCAAATAGTTCAGTCGGCATGCTCAAATTTTCATAACTACTGAAGGAGATAATCTCTAAGAATTCTCACTAAAAGGTCAAACAATATAGATAATCTTTAGCCAATAATACGTTCTTTGAACTTTATCCTAGTCCATTAAGACGGATTAGAAACTGCAATTAAAGTTCACCCTCGAGAGCCAAGCCATTTCTGATACACTGCATCGTGCCTCTGATATCCATTTAATCTGAACGTTATACAATCACATGGCAACCGGCACAGAAGCAGCCGCCATGTTGGATGGCATGACGTGAAGGTCAAACGACATGCGCAGTACTAGTTGGTTGGGATGAAGATAATCGTTACTCTCTTGGCATTATCGTACCATTGTTGGCCAAAATGTTTGATAAAAGGCATTGTCGAAGGTGTCATAATCCGATATTTAGAAAAATTCCATGACAAAAAGACACATTCATATGGGATGTTTAAAGGGACACCGCGTCGAGGATAAAAATTAGTCTAATCTTTATCTCATTGAGTGTCTGCTAACGAGTTACGCTTCGCTTCACTGTCTACATGCAGTAGTTTTCATTACCAATTACGTCAATTGTTTGAAATTGGGTGTCTGTGACTTGTTAGAAGACATGTTAATTAGCATAGGTAGATACACATAATCTGATTTTTATCCTCGACGTGGTGTCCCTTTAATACTAAAGGTCAGTAGTATGCGAAAAACAGTTTGAGGATAAGATTTTTTTTTACCAAAATTAATATTCTATTGCATGTCACTACAACAGAAGATTAAAAAAAAGGGTAAAATGTCATAATACGAAAAAAAGAACTAAAAAACAATGGAAACAGAAATTCACCATTCGTGACCGCTTTACCTCAAATTTAGAAAACATACGGAAAACGTTCAAGATGAATGTACTCAACCAAGGCCTTATATTGCAATATAAACTACAGAGCAATACAAAAGGAAGTACACATCTCAGTTGGTTTCGATTTATTCAATATATAATTTTTTTTAGATGGAATCTATTATTGCGCGATACAATAACATTAATCTGCAGTAGTTTGAATGACTCAATTGGTGACTGGTTATTTTTTTTTGTACAACTATATTTGTTTCATATGTAGACAGGGGTAAGAAGTGAAATTTACACCAATATGACCCCAACCATGTTAAAATTGATTGATTTCCACATGTCTTGTATGTCGATGAACAGTTTTATCCAAACTAATTTCGGAAGAATTTAAAATTTTAAATGTAATTTTGTTTAAATATTAAAACCACGTAAAAAAATTATTTGACTTATGACTAAAAGGCTGCACTATTCAGTTTCAGAGTACGACGTCGAAACTTAAGATAATTGTAATTTAATATCATATTTATGATTAACCAACTGAGGTGTGTACTTTCTTTTGCCCGGGAGTGTATAATAAATAATCAATCTACACTTGTTATTAAACTACCGGGCAAAAGAAAGGACTCACCTAAGTTTGTTTCTATTAATTCAATATTTAAAAGAAATCAGATGTATTTGACTATGGCACGATACAATAATACTTATCTTCAGTAGTTTGGATGACTTTGTTGGTGACTGTGGTTAATTTTTAGTTCAAATATCTTTTTGTAATGAAGACAGGGTTAAGAATTAAATTTACACCAACATGACCCCTACCCTGTTTAAAATGTTGTAAATGTGTGCAGAATCAGGCACATTTATTTATTTTCACATAGGATATGTCTTATATGTCGGTGAACAATTGTGTATCATCAAAAATAATTTAAAAACAAAATAAGATTTAAAATTTCATTTTTAATTTTTTTTTTTAAAAACATGTAGAAGTATTCTTTGACTGCTAACTAAACACCTGTACTTATCAGTTTTGGATTATGACATCGAAAACTTGAGATATTTGCAATTGCAAATCATACATATGATAACATCAACTGAGGTGAGTCCTTTCTTTTGCCCGGTAGTTTATTAAACCAACCGACTGACAGACGAAAAACGTGTCATAATTTTAAAAAAGTATCAAAATACACAACAGCTGCAATTGCTTGAAAATAATCTCAAGGTCATGCGCAAAATGACAAAACAATATAGGATAATCATAACCCCATACTTGCATTCCCGCGTACGCCAAGGGCGACAGTAGACTGAAAGAAGAATAAAAGATATCATAAAGAGTTTAAAATAGGGAAAATTATGTCCAAACAGTGGTGGTCATATTTCCATGATTTGATTATGATTGTCCGGTCTTCTGTACAGTCCGACAGCATGGTGTCCATTATTGTCTGGTCATCTGGTGTCCATTATAGCTATGTGTCCACCTCACGGACACTGGTCAAATAGAAAGAGTGGAAGCATATCAAGATAAGGCCATTACTACAAGTGCTACCCATTACGCATGTCCGAGTGTCCGAGTGATGGGGAAATGACCATTGCTGACCACTATCTACGCCTCCCCAAAATGTTTACAGAAGATAATATAAAAGTGCGGTAAATATGGGGATATGAGAGAACCCTCCTGACAATATGTCTGGATCACCATTATGAACGTGAGAGGGTCCGAGAAATGGACAACTGACCATTACTGACCATTATGACGTCTCCGTCCAAAATGCACATTAAACATTATTAAAAAATGACATAGATATATCTCAACATAGGCAGACATTTTCATAAGTGGGTGGGAGTTCAATTGTCACATATTTCAAAGAGGGGGATGGGGTGGCGTTGACTACTATCAGATTTACACGCAAAATGTTTCAAAAGGGGGAGGGGGTTCGAATCCACTGAAACCCCCTCTTGATCCGCCTTGCGTAACCATGACAACATTTCCGCATGTTGTAATTGAACCTGGGTACCAAATGCGGATTCCAGAGACACAGAGAGATGATAGCAAAGCCACTGCATGCTGACCATTTTGATCCTCTCACGGGGATGATTAATATTTTCGTAAATATTAACATAAATATGAAAATAACTCTTCGAATGACAAAGAGAAGTGTGAATACCCATATTGGCTGTCACAAGGTTTGAGAGATCGGACAACTGACCATTACTGGCCATTATGGTAAACGTATAAAATGTTTATTGAATATTTTATATTTTATATTTATATTCAGGAACATTTTTTTATATTTTCCGAATGACAAAACTGTCTGGTCATCAATTACGTATGTCCAAGGCTCAGAGAGATGTAAAAATTACCACTGCTGACCATAAGTGTCCATCTCAGTCAAAAGTGTTTGCAGAGGATGATCCAAATTTGTTTTAAATATTTTTTAATATAAACTATTCCTTTTTGACAGTCTTATACCCATTAAGCTCGCCAGGGGGTCCGAGAAATGTAAAGTGACCAGTTCGAACCATAAGGGTCAATTTAAACCGTTAATGTACTGTCACCACGTCGTGAATATATTGATAATACAAAGTGCACATAAAACATTTCTGTAATGTATATAAACATAGGTACCCCTTGTACTGTCCCCATCAAGGTATCCAAGATGGAAAACTAGCCATTAACATCGACTCCATCTTAAAAGTATATTGAACAAATATCATTTGTTTTAAATATTGTAAATATCTAGAAAACCATGAAAATACTAACATTGTTTAGACTGACCATTGCTGACCATTAGGCTCAACACTGACAAAACAGTATTTGTAGTCAGTGACAGAGTCCGATTTGATCTTTTCCGCCCTAAACTTCTTACTTACATTGTTTAATCTGACCATTGCTGGCAATTAGGCTCAACACTGACAGTTTATTATCCACACTTGTGTTCAATGACTGACCGATTTGATCTTTTCCGCCCTAAAATGCTGACAAAAAAGTGAAAACCTGTGTGCATATCAAATAAATTACTCTTCTCCTTAAAGGGGCAGTAGCACATGTTTTCGCTCAAATACGTTGATGAAATGTATTTGAAAAATAATGTCACCAATAGTAAAACACCCTTCTCTCATCGGAAAATCAAGTTAAAAATGAGTTTACATGGGTCAGTAAAGCCGTGGGGATCGTTTTTGTAAATCGAAATAATAAATTGTGTTCACAATAAAATGGCCGCCATGCAATTTTTGCTTTATACGCAACATCGTTATTACCACTACGGCTAATTGGTTTGGGCAACAAGATGTTTTACCCTCTAAAGTTCATTTAAATGACACGAACTATCATTATAAATGGGAAAATTGAAAAAATCAAATTTGCAAAAAACGTGCTACTGCCCCTTTAAGACAATGATGACTCGGGGTCAAGATATCCAGAATTCCAACCATCTGCGTCAGAAATGTTGATAACTGACCATCACTGACCATTATGGCCAGCTCTATGAATTAGTCATAAATATACGACACTCTTTCTTTGCTGAATTCTTGATTTTGAATTACAATGTACTTTTAGACAGTTTCATTATATTTTAGCTCATCTGGCATGAAAGGCCCAATGGGCTTATGGCATGGCATGGTGTCCGGCGTCCGTCCGTCCATCCGTCCGTCTGTAAACTTTTCACATTTTCATCTTCTTCTCCAGAACCACTAGGTCTAGGGAGCTGGAAAATGGAAATGAATGAAATATAACTTGAGATAACTTAGATATTCAACTTAAGATACTAAATCTATGAAGTCCTGATGAGCTACAGAGCCCATGGCTCTATTTTTATGATATTTTCAGCGAATGCGGCCAACATGGGGACATTGAACCTGTTATTTTTATGAAACTGAAAAGTTAATTGAATAGGCAAGTCCTATGACATTTCATGACTTTAAAATGAAAATTTATGTTGATTAGACCCACACCCACCATTGAAATATTAATAGTTTGACTTCTTTCCTGTTCAGAATGCATGGAGAACGCTTCCTTCAATATAGACACAGTCCACTGGTTTCATACCTAACATTACATACATGCATTTTACAGATGAAGTCACATTCTTAGAATAAATAACTTAATAAATTATTATTCATACATTCATTATATATGACTTTCGAAGCATATTTACGATGTGAATACGAAACCTCACAAGCAATAGTGTTTGTATCACACGCGGAAACAAAAGATCAGATAAACTTTTTGCTTATTCACACGCCCAAAATGTATGTAACACAGGTAGAAAACATAAAACTCCAGGTAAAATTGCGAATATACACCGTTCCCAACCCATCTATACAAACCCTGCAGAGAGGAGCCATAGACCTAGCAAAATGGCGCCAAGGTGACCAACTGTCGTCTGCTGACGGGAACGCTTCTCTCTCGAGTTCCTCTCTGCTACAAACACACACCTTCCCATATGACATTCATAACCGAATACCTCCGGAATTGTTTAGCCGTCCACTTCTCGCCCTCCTAGCGACCACCGCCCATGAAACCCCGACGGTTCCTCATTCGCGCGACCCCCTCCCGCACCTTCCAATTACCTCAACCCCCTTCCTTCTAGTTGAGACTGCAATAAAAAGTAATATGGCGTCATGCCGCCCATTGAGTTACAACAGCCGAAGAGCCGAGAAGATTACTGCAACATAAATATTGATATCAATAAAACCCTCTCATGTTGCCAGATTGCGGTTGTGGCTGATAGTGAGTTATGCTTCTCACAATTACATTTCCGCGTCCAGATTCTTACACCGGTATTACATACATTTGTTATTCCGAATGTTCTTAAGAAATCAACATACGCTCTCAGAGTCCCATCCCGAAAACCGCTTTGGTATTGCGCTTACTTATGTACAAACTCACAACACCGACATTTAACAATATACCTCTGAAAACGTAGTTCAGGAACCTCATCCTCATATTGAATAACATCTTTAATCATCAAATTTCAAGAATTATGTAACAATATCCACATTCCCACATTCACATCCCCACATCCACAACCACATCCCCACATTCCCACAACCACATCCCCACAACCACATACCCACATTCCCACAACCACATCCCCACAACCACACCCCCACATTCCCACAACCATGCACATCCCCACATTCCCAATTTCCCACAACCACATCCCCAATTTCCCACAACCACATCCCCACATTCCCACAACCACATCCCCACATTCCCACAACCATGCACATCCCCACATTCCCACAACCACATCCCCACAACCACTTTTAACATTCTCACAACCACATCCCCATATTCCCACAACCATGCACATCCCCACATTCCCACAACCACATCCCCACAACCACATCCCCACATTCCCACAACCATGCACATCCCCACATTCCCACAACCACATCCCCACAACCACTTTTAACATTCCCACAACCACTTTTAACATTCCCACAACCACATCCCCACATTAATACCCCGTATCCACATTCACACATCCACATTCTCAGCTCTCAACCTTGTTTCCAAGAATACAATTAAAATACTCCCACACCAATATTACCATATCCCAATTACCATCCCCACATTCCCACACCCACATGCTATGCCACTCAGACCCAAGCCCGTACAACAACACCTTAAGAAGATTGGAGGGATCAAATGGGATATACTGCACCGAGAATTTTATTTGATGCACTCGTAAACGAAGAGAGTTATTTGTTGTTGTGTGTTTATTGAATAATAAAGTTAAGACCCTCAATTCCGACGCCACTTGAGGGATAAGCTGTGTCGGTTGAGGTCGTGCGTCATTTTATTTTATTTAAATTCTTTCAAATGTTGTTGGTGTATTTTCATTGCTTCATTGCAACAGCAGACCAGTCAAACCCGATTTTTTATTGTTCTAATCGAGACGACTTAATGAACTAATGAAGTTTGCACTTAAATATGCAGCTTTATTACCTTTGCCTCTAAACGTTTTTTAACAATGCAGGGAATTTGTACTGGGATGGTTCTGATATTCTTTTTTAAAATAAAGGTTTCATATTGGTCATTGTTGTAAGAGTGTACAAAAAAATAAATATTTCTCGGGCACATTTTTCTCCGAAGTGACGAGGGAGGAATGATATTTTGTTTTAATTATTTGTTGAAAAGAATAATGACAGACTAAATTTTGCATTTTAACATTGCCTTTAGTCCTGAGAGACGAATGTTCCATCGTAACATTTGGTGTTGTCTTCAAGTATTACTGAAGTTCAGCAGCATTGAACTCTGTCTAACCTCGGATGGGTGAACACTTACTAAACGACCAAATGAAGTTTATATTTGTAATAGAAATACCAAGAACCAACAATACAAGATGTCTCCTATATATATTGCAAAATAAATACTTCTCTGGGGACAGACCAAGGACTTACCAACCAAAAACATGTCAATGGAACGTACCACTGTAACACCTTGACTTCATACAGCGACAAACATGGGTACCTGGGTGGATGCGAATTTAGTGAATTAAAGAGACGTTTACTATAGACATAGAGTGGAATGTAGAATCACGTAAAGGGTTTACAGCACAAACTATTAAGGAGATACTGTATTTAAAGGACATGTCTCAGGATACAGTATTTTAAAATGACATTAAGTTTAAGAGACATTACTTTAAAAAAAACATTTCATTACGCATGCGAACTGAAAATGAACATCTGCATTCATATAAACTCAACAACGTGTCGCGATCCAAAATGACGTCTTGTAATACACTTATACATGTCCTTCACTTTAAAATGTAATGTCGACAGTATATACATGTAGGTAAAGTATTAACTTCAGACATGCTTCGTGGGGAGAGGTTGTGATATGTTCATTATGACACTGATGTAAGAGCAGGATTAGGTAACTATAAAACATACCTTTACATGTACAAGTATACAGTTAAACCAAGGCGAGGGTAATGACATGTGTTGACCGATTATTTGCTCAACTGCATGCAAAAAGGGCACAAGAAGTCATATTTGAATGAAGAGATTCTTGGCCTTGTGTCCAACGTTGTTTCAAGCATTTTGATGTTAACTCAAACAGAAATTTCAAAATAGTTCGAGTCATCACTGATATGACAATGAAGCATTTAGAAGACTTAAAGACCATCTAAGAAGGAGTCATTATTTGTATGGTCGGTCAAGTCCAACTGACCAAAGTGACCATCCGACAGCTCACATCATGGTGCAATATATCTTATTTTCAGTTTTTTGTGACCAAGTGATCAAATACGGGGAAACAATACTCAAAATAAACATGAACTGCCTCTCAAGTCCAGACCATCTACTAACCACCGTGACGTCATAATATCAATGACATCATGACATCCTTTGTTTACAGAAGAGGGAAAATAACGTGTCACACTTCCAGCCACTCCTTTATACTTTAATCCTTATTATTGTAAGGAGGATAATCCAATGTCCGGCTGCTGACGCAAGACGTCTTGACCATTGTTCGAGGAAACCCATCTCATAACTGACCTTGACTCGCGCATAAATCACGATCTGATCCGTGACCTCGAAGAGATAACTTCCAGGTCATTGCGCAGACTCAACAGCCTCTTTGATTACCCACTGAAAACATTGCAAAATCCAATCACAATATGTCTAACCTCTTGACTTTATAAGCTCTGCACTTCAGCTTTTGACCTTTCAGGCAAGATTAACGTAAAACGTCGGTGATACCCTTTGTTGTCCGTATTAATCTCTCATTAGTTTAATCCAGTGAAGCAACATGCCATCCGAACAATGTAAGTATCTTATAGGTTTAGTGAGATAGGTAGGCCAACCGAAAACAGGGATACACTCAACATATTTTCATGTACACATGAACGTTGTGAAATTGATCATTGTTTGGAAAAACAGGTGATGTTAATGATTCAATTTTGAGCTGCAGCCCACTTCATTATTAGGCACACCTACCAACTTGACAGTATTCATGTCTGATGTTATACAAATGTTATTTTTCATTTTTCTGTCTCATTGATCTTGTATCCAGCTTTTTTAAATATATATTACTGAAGCGGCGTTGAAATCAGCCTTTGGCTTGTTCGTCAATCCTATTTTCATGTTTATGAAATAAAAATACGTTTTCACCAAAAACAGGTTAACCTTTCTGAAAATTTTCAAGAAGCAGAACTTGAAACTTTAAATTTCAAACTCCATGGGTTTTTAACTTATTTTTTTTAGAAACTGAAAGTCAATTAGTTTGAAATCCAACTAATACATCACTTTCACTTTAATAAAAGGAAAAAGTGATAGTGTAGATATTGCGTAAGACTTGGAACATTTTAACTGTCTTCCAAAAGTTCTCACATCTTCATTTATCATATAATTGTATATACTTAAAATACTTAAATACTTAAATACTTAAAATTACCATATTAAAAGAAACATATATATTCAACAACATTACATCGATCGTGTAAATCTTAATGTGGCTCCAATACATATGTATTCTCATTTTAAAATATTTAATCGTAATGAACATTTTATAGACATTATTTTCAGATTTCACTAATTACCACCTTAAACAAATCATGTTGTCAACTTCAGTCGGACTCACAGTTTACCAATTGCAAACAATCCTCCTCAATCAATAAATGGAATTAAACATGACTAGTAACGATAAAGTTTGCAACGCGGATCCATTTCCAATCCTCGAATCATTAAAATGTGTTCATACTAAAATGGCCGCAAGCAGTATTCTTTTTAAACGTGACACTGTCAAGACTACCGAATATCGGGCCGCGTAATGGGTTGACCGCCTTATGTAAGTATATATTGCATAAACCTTTATTATAATTGGCAAATTTGAACATTAAAAATATAAAAATTAAGAAATGCTGCAATGCGTTACATGTAATATCAGAGTGTGTATGACACACTACTAATCGTATATATCTTACTAAATGTACATGTATTGACCACTGGGCATTATGACCAACAGGGCGCTATATCGAGAGTAGCGTTATAACGAAATCGGGAGCATACCCCGAGGGGCGCACATCATACGTCCTCCTTTAATCCATCGCTCGTGTTGTGTGTACAGAATTAGGGGGTTATTGGTTAAACTGTATATGATACTGTACACGCGGAGACAATGATGTATTACTTACATTGTATACTGTTTTCTGGACATGGAATTAAGACGTAAACATAGAATTATATAACCATGTTTCCTTATATCTTGCAATGTTTTATATTGTTGCGTTTCAGCAAAATAATTCGTCTGAAAGGGCATCGGAAATTAATTTTTTTGTTGTTTACTTTGTTGATGTTGTTGTTGTTGTTGTTGTGTTAACGTATATTCACTTATAAAACAAAAGTCAAACTCTTTTGTTGTCTCTTAAAATATACGTAATGGTACAAATTGGACCCATATTTACGAGACTCTCTTAGCGATAGGATAGTCGTAAGTGCCATACATTAATATTGGCTTACGACTATCTTAGCGCTAAGAGAGTTTCGAAAATATGGGCCCTGTATTTTATATGTTAAAACTTAAACTATATACTGAATAAACTTTAATCTGTCAATATCGTTATGCTCAAAACATGTGTGTCATGTTAGTAAAATTAATTTAAAAATCACATATCACTTTAAGTCGAGATCTTTATTTTGCATTGTCATTCAACGGTCGTCTAAAAGAATTTCTTTAATTTGTAAATGCATGCAATATTTGTAAGGCAATGAAAGGTCTTAAATGGTTATAAAACACTGCTTTGACAAGCTGTGTAATGGCTCTACCGTTTGGAATGCAGTGCTTTTAAAACCAGCACCACACCCTTAATAGAAATTACAATTATCACTATGACGTATGTAACCACGCCAAATTTTGCTTTGTAATATGATATGTCCAGTATTCAATAAACGCGAGTTTATCCTATGAATATAATATACCTTTGGATATAAATAGCATAAAATGCATTTAAATATCTTACCTGGAAGCGATATTAATGAAATGATGGGTAGGTCAACAGAAACTTACTTAGTTCAAATGAATGTGTACTTTATTAATGAATAAACCTTTTGATGTAAATAGCATATGCATTCAATAGCAAAATAACAAGTGACATGTTATTATATATACTATTTAAACGTGCCATTGATATGATGGTATGAATAGGATAATATAAATGCATTCAATTTCGAAATTGCAAGTGATGTGAGATATGCCATTTCTTTTAAACAGATCTATAAAGCGTCCTTTCTTAATGAATATAGTCTACTTGGCCTTTTGGTAGAACAAATTGTCAGTAATATGATGAATAATAATGATATGAATAACGAATGCAGTATGTAAAAAATCAAAACTAATTTGAACTGCATGACCAGTATATATGGAAATATTATTTTCAAAGATTATGGATTTGTTTATGTCCAAATGTATGTTAATTTTACTTACTCTCTGAACAGGAAATGATGTTCTCTTTTCAGGAGTTGAAATACCGATACTTTAGCACATATGACAAGTCATGGAAAAGTTCGATTGCCCAAAGATGTAAATATAATTATGTATTCATGCTCTACTCGCTCTGGTGTACATTTAAGATCTTTCCCTTCTACATGTACTCGTCTTTTGTGAATATTTTCAGTAAATGGAATATCGTCCGGCAGCTCGAAACTTTTAGTCCGGGCTCGTATTTAGTTGCCATGGCAATTGACAAATATCAATTTCGATTTTTTACTTTTCGGGCTTTTTTCATATAATGATATTGGTATATTTATATGGTCTTTGAATCGGAATTAAGAGGAAATAAATAGATGTATCCATTTATTGATTGGCTGATTGATTGATTTATTCATTCATTCATTATATATTAATTATTCATTCATTCATTCATTTGATATACATGTTATTGGTCTTCATCCATCCATGGTGCTAAATATATGATATTTGTTCATCTGAAACAACATAATATAACCATACTTATATCATATTTGTTTATGGTTTCGTTGTGTGTACCAATTGACCCAACAGGAAAGCCTGAGGTAAAGCTGCATGAATATTTCCAACTGATAGGTCAATCAGTGCATTGGATAAGCATTAATACACTCATGGTAGGTATTTTGACAATCGACGTATATTTTTGATAATCACGAGCTATGTTATAACACAGATAATGAAACAGCTGATATAAACTAATGCTTTGATATACTGTTTTGACCATATAACCATTGAATAATCGTGATATGAATTCAAAACAATAGTACCAGTGACATACTGGCGTTTCCATGGCATTTACATACATACTTTATAGGTATTATATATAAAGCTGTTACGATCACTTTTTACATATCTTTAAACAATCTGACACATTCTCACTGACAAGCTCCTTAACATTGAACAAAATTTATACACAGATATAATAGTTCTTTTTGTTAACCGTATTCAAGTTCATGTACCTCATTTGGTTAACAATGTCAGTAACTTTGCATTTTGGTCTGGTTCATTATCCTTGTACACCGAGGGGCAAAGAAACGATACAAACACAAACGCTAGATATTTCATTCCACGCGAGGGACGGATACGACTGAAAAATACTTAAGCCATGTCTCTTAAAGGGGCAGTAGCATGTTTTTTCGCTCAAATAAGTTGATGAAATGTATTTGAAAAATAATTTCACCAATAGTAAAACATCTTCGGAAAATAAAGTTTAAAATGAGTGTACATGTTTCGGTAAAGCCATGGGAATCGTTTTTGTAATACAAAATAATAAATTGTGTTCACAATAAAATGGCCGTCATGCAATTTTTGCTTTATACGCAACATAGTTTTTACCACTACAGATAATTGGTTTGTGTAATAAGATGGTTTACCCTCTGAACTTAATTTAAATGACATATACTATCATTATAAACGGGAAATTTGAAAAAATAAATTTTGAAAAAACGTGCTACTGCCCCTTTAAAGTCAACTAAACTCAATTTGTAATTTTGAAACATTTTATGTTCCCGGTTCTGAAAGACACGACTTTTGCTAAATCGTCGTCGTCATTTCTATAATTAACCAGGCGAGATAGGAAACTAAAACTTGGGTTTCTCTCTTATTTTATGACATCCTAGTCGTCGATTTACAGCCCAAGAAAGTACATATTGTATTTACATAAATTTCCATTTTACATAAAATGTCACCTTAAAGATTTTTTTTTTAAATCTGAAATAGAACTTTCAACTGCCAATGTGTGTTTGAACAGATATACAATATTAAGTATACAATTCTCTATATTTTATCAGAAATTGTGTTTATCTCTTAAAGATATATATTCTCTTTAGAGACATCAAAAATCGACTTTAGCGAGCAGAAATATTTAGCGTTTGACTCTACTGAAAATTTGTCATCGTTTCTTTCTCCCATAGCGTATGTATATGTTTGTTGTTGAAAGTGAATTGTGACCAATGTCGAAGTTAGCCATGCCGTATATGTAACCATAGGTCAAGACAAAAAATGTGTGTTTAATGCGCCAAAATGGTTCCATTTCTCGTATTCCTCTTTTAAAACTTCAATTTAGCTAAATTTTCGATTATCGATACCAAACTTCGTCTTTCAAGTCCAAGCATGTCAAATGAAACACACCACCCTCTAACTTCACGTCACATGTAATTAGAACACGGGATTGTTACTACCTTATTAGATAACAAAGCTTAATACACTGCTAAACACGATCTCAGTATGTGGCAGGCTATTGTTGTTTCGTACAGGGGATTGTGGAACTAGTTAATACTGATTTCTTCCGACTTGTACATTTATAAACTGCGTTCACAAATTGAGCATGTGATTCGCCATTGTTCAATGCCATGTAGGTATGTAAGTAATCAGGTGACAATTCTACATCACTTACCTTGATGGAATCGATTTCAAGGTACATCGGTTCACCTCTTGACCTTAAAACAGTTGGAGGAGATTATGAAACGTTTAAAACTAATTCATGTTGTTGGTAAACGCCTAGATGTTCAATTGACCGTTAACCTCAGTATACTTGATCGGTGAACGTCGGTGAACGTTTGAAAATAATTCACGTTGTTGTAATGAACGAGTTGTTAAATTGACCACTTAACCATAGAAACTGTTGAAGAAAATTATTCGTCATAAATGTTTACAACTTATCCCAACTTCCAAACGCAACGCATAACTCTTGCCAGTCTGTATTACTGGCTGATGCAACCCTTGCGGTATTTCCCTCGCCTTGTTGTGTCAAGATAGTGAATCGCTGCACTAGAAATGCATAGCGGGCCTGGATTTCTAAACACAGATTTCTTAAAGGTACATCCATTGTGTTGTTGGGGGTCAAATATGCCAAACGTTATAAATGGTCTTATTTCATCGAGAAGTACCAACTGTTACCGAAAACTACCATTTTGATGATACTCGACTTAGTATATTGACGATATGAAGGTAAAAGTATCGATTTCTGATCGAAAACCGGACAATGTACCGCGTGTGGCGCGCGCCAATGAGTCAAACGTAATTTTGGAATCTGATTTAAACCAGACAAAATAACAAATTTGGGTTGATAATGTTCAATAGGTCATATAACTACTGTTCATGTAAATAAGACGTGCACTTTCGGTTTCTTCACATGCATAATGATGTTACTCGATTTTAATTGGAAACTAGTAATTATGATAAGTTTGGCGATTGGGGATGAGTATGCAAGCTGAGTGAATTTTTTTTGTATTGTAAACAGCACATATGGTGTGTTGGAACGTAATCAAGCCAAATAAAATTTTATGAAACACAATGGATGCACCTTTAAGGAAGTACTGCAAGGCCTAAATCAGCCAGTAATGGAGACTGGCAAGAGTTATGCCTTGCATTGGGAAGTTGAACTTATCCATGCATTTTATATTAGGAGTTAAATTGACCTTTAAAGGCGCCGTAACACGTTTTTTTTTTACGTATTATGTTTTTTTTCTTCTTCAAATTTTCATTTATTATTAAAGTTTTTACAATATATTGGTACGTTAATGAGTAAAACACCCCATTACATGACCAAATAAGCCATGTCTATAGAAAACGGTAAACCATATGCGAAAAATCTATACTCTTGATTGTTTTGGTATCGATACATCAGCCAGTTTACTTAAAATACTTTCGAGCGGCCATTTTAACATGAACACATTTCAATGGCCAAACCATGTATATTCGTTTTAGATGAGGTGAGGCGAGGTTAGCTGGGGTTTAACGCTGCTTTCGAGAGTATTTCACTTATATCGCGGTTGCTAGTATTATGGCAGGGAGAAAGTCCGTAACGCCAAGTGGCTATGCATTGCGGTGAAACCTGCGAGCAGCGGCTGGAACTAGCGAACCATGGCTCCAGCGCCTTTAAACTTAGAAAATGTTGGCGACGTCGGTTTAATACTATTTCACGTTATTTCAATGATCGAGTTGTTAAGTTGGTTATTTGACGATAGACGCTGCAAGGCAATATATAATAAACTTTAATAACTTATTCACCTAGTTATAATGATCGAGTTTTAAAATAATTATTAACCATAAGCATAGAAAATGTTGGAGAGGAGTACTAAACGTTCAAATAATCAGTTTGAGCAAGTTGCTCATTGTGAAAAAAAAATATATATTTTTAGAATTTGTCTTTATAATCGTGTAACTACCTTAACAGAAATTAATATTAATACTTAATATAATTAATATCATATGAGACACTGAACGCGTACTCCAAGATATTCGCAATCAACTTCCGGTTTGCATTCTTAAAGGTACATCCATTGTGTTGTTAGGGGTC
Organism: Gibbula magus; assembly: GCA_936450465.1. Classification (NCBI taxonomy): domain Eukaryota; kingdom Metazoa; phylum Mollusca; class Gastropoda; order Trochida; family Trochidae; genus Gibbula; species Gibbula magus. The sequence continues at coordinate 58,117,518 of OW388293.1, read as the reverse complement.
ACATATTGCAAACGTTATAAATGGTGTTACGTTATCGAGAAGTACCGACTGTTACCGAAAACTATCATTTTGACGATAGTACACTTACCAAATTGACGATATGAAGGTAAAAGTAGTGATTTCTGATCGAAAACCGGACAATGCACAGCGTTTGGCGCGCGTCAATGAGTCAAACGTAATTTTGGTATCTTATTTATAACAGACAAGAAGACAAATTTTAGGTTGATCATGTTTAATAGGTCACATAACTACTGTGCATGTAAATTGAGCGTGCAATTTCGGCTTCTGCAGATGCATAATGATATTACTCAATTTTAATTTGAAACTAGAAATTATGATATATTTGGCGATTGGGGATAAATATGCAAGCTGAGTGAATTTATTTGTATTGTAGACAGCACATGTGGTGAGTTGGAACGTATTAAATCCAAAGAAAATTTTATGAAACACAATGGGTGCACCTTTAAGGCAAATTGCATCATTTTCCATTTTATAGAATCTATGATTGATGAAAGCAGTTTGAAACCTTGCCTAAAACGAAAATTTTATATATTTCAGCTATTGTCCTGAACACCGGATTCTCTCAAGTATGTAATAATGTAATATTTTTACCAAAACCAAATACGTATCTGCTTTAAACGCCTACTTAACATAACAAACTTTTTCAAATTTTCCAATAAAACATCCCTTTGTTTCCATAACGGATTGCTTTAACCTATGCCAGAGAGAATATGCCTGCACCTTTTAACACTTTTGTTCAAATGACGGAGTTTTTAAAAAGTTTTTAATAATGAAAGTTGGTGAAGTGTAATGAATGCTTTGACATTTTAAACTTGATGTTTAAGAAACAGAATTTCTTCGGAAAGAATTTCGATATTGTTTTCAACCTTTATCAGCAGTGCAAATATATCCACAAGCATCCGGTAACGGAACAGATGTTTCATAATCTGATTTTAAAAAGAGAAGAAAAATTAATATCAGATGCTTAAAAGTGTGTGAAGCCGAACTGATTTTCGGTAATACAATAAAAGTCATGTGACATTCTCAACCAAACGTGAAGGAAACCTTAACATCCTAGAGTTAGTTCAAAAAATGTCCAAAGTATAACAAATGTTATGAAAATATATTTAACACATTTCCCATATATCATACAATAGCATTTGTATTTTCTACGTGTCACAAAATTAATCATATCCATCGAAAACGTACCAACACCTTTCAAATGCATATTGACGTAACCCAGGTGTCTTTTGCCCATGTTCTATTCAAAATCGCACCTTGCATATTTGTCCTTGTCAAACGGATTTGAAAGTGAGCATATCTTTTTTCAGCAAATGCCGATTACTCTTCAAATGTATATCAAAGTAAACATATCTTCTTTTGCAATTCACACCACCCCCTATACCTAACAGAAGTGTATATCAAAGTAAACTGTATTTCTTACTTTGCAAGTGTCATCGGCATATATTGAAAAAAATCCCATTACTTACAAATATACAGGTACATCAAAGTTTACCTGTACCTTTCAAAGGATATCACAGAAAGCAAGTGTTCCTTTGCAAGTGTCACATCATTTGACTAGTGATCTGCTTGTGAGTGTCTTCTCTATATAAAAAGCCTGAATATGGGTTTAATGATCGAGGTAGCATCGCATTCTTGGTCCATCAAAAGCTTGTCAGGTAACATACACCTGTCCCTCCCTCGCTTTGATCTGGCTGCTGATTACAGGTGTGCCACGTGTGCTCTCAGGTAAGAATGTCTGTGTATGTGGTCACTCAAGGGGAATGTGGATTTGCCTGGACACCTGGACAGTGGTCACTACACCTTAATAATACCCCTCGTGCCCTGGACATACACTTACACGATTATTACACCAGGGACATATATTTTTGGACTTAATGTGTTCAAAAACAGATCAGGGTGATCAGGCGTTATACTTTTACTTACCTGTTTACAGGGGGAATATTCATACCAGTCCCGGTATATAAACAGGAATCAAATCATCCTTCATATTTACCTCAAAACTATGCATTTATAATTTTATTAAAACGATCTCTTTGAGGTTAATTTAACATAATGACCTCCATCGTCAGTGGTGATCGTGGCCCTCCTGAAGATTTGTTTTCGTTTAAATTTCAATAAAAAATAGTTTAATATTTAGAGAGAAAAAATATCGTGCTTGGTCATATAAACGATATATGTCAATGTTGTCAAACATCGTCAAATAGATGAAATCAATTCTTGTGAACATCGAAACCGAAACATAGGTTCTTGTAACTTATATATATTTTTACTCATAAGTCGTCTTCCTTATTTGAATCATATTTGATTAATTACATGTGTGCAAATATTTGGGTTTTGGATGTAATGCATACATTATCAGTCAAACTTTTACTGTTCAAAGACGCAGATACAAAAATGCTACCGATACTCACGTTCAAATGAAATGATTGAAGGGAAAAGAAAGTTGGTTGTGTTAGGTCTTGATCTTGCTTTCATATTCTTAACATTTGGGAAATTTAAAATTACATAACGAAATAGGCAATGTATGCTCGGAAACAGTTTTCCTATTTCCATTTACACATAAAATGATAGAAATGAAAAGAATGTTGGTTATGTTAAGCCGGAGTGTTAGTTTTACTTGACAATATGTACATGATAATTTATTTCGTCTTTTTAAAAAATTAATATTTGAAATTTTATATTACATAACGAAATACGCAATGCATGCTCGACAAAAGCTTTTCGTTTTGCATTTACAAATAAAATGATTGAAATGAAAAGAATGTTGGTTCTTTTAAGCCAGAGTGTTACTTTTGCTTGACAAGATATATATAAAAAGCCTCCCCAATAAGACATGCCATTCACCTAATCCGTTCCTTGGTTCAAGTCCCATGTTTAAGGTGACTGGCCTGACCTCACGTGTACCCAGTGTTTGACATAACGAATATAAAAATCATTTTCACTTGCTCCAACGGCTTAATCCGGCGTAATACCCAAGAAAATTATTCTGATAATATAATGTACCCTATATCATCGGCATTTGAGTCAGGTCAACGACGAAGAATAAAAGAATTACGACCCTTGGTTACACATTTCGGTTGGAGTTATGCCGGCAAATATTTCATATATGTAAGCCTAGATTGATTATATTGTTCAATAATTATTTCATAAAGTAATTAAAATTTAACTTTTCTTTAATGGATAGCTTAATTGCAGTCGTTTTGCGTGTAAAACATTCAGATCATTGGTTTTGAATATTGCTATCTTGAATTCTTACCGATGTTTTCCGATTTCGATTCCGTTTATGATCGGCAAGAACCGTCACCATACGTCAAACGTTAATCAACGTCTTCATACAAATTAATTTATATAATTTGTTTGCGACTTTTGCGTGAAAAAAAAACATTTTGCCTGGCATATAAGTTTTATTATGAACAAAAATTTCAAGGAGAAATACGAGTTGTATAATTAATGGGGTTTTTTTGTCATGGAAACTAAGCTGCATCTTTTTCTTCTATATTTTGCCTAGTAACGATTTCGTCGACTATGACGTCATAAAACAATGCTTCGTAGCGTAATTTTAGCGATTCCAATAGAATACAATGGATACTTAACAAAACATTTACACTCGAGAGCCATGTGACTTTTATGAAATTCGCCCAAATGTGTGGATAATCCTCGCTCTCGCTCGGGCAATAAAAAATCACATCCATTTTTGAAAAGTTGTATGGCATACTTCGCCATGTTATACTATATTTAGAATGATATCACTTTTCTCTTTTCTGTTCGGTGAATTTTAATTGATTAATATTACTTGAAAGTGTCTTAAAGGCGCTGTAGCACGTTTTTTTGCAAATTTAGTTTTTCTCAAATATGCCATTTGTTATTAAAGTTTATACAGTTTATTGTTACGTTAGAGGGTAAAATATCTCATTACACGACCTGGTAAGCAGTAGCCAGAGAAAATGGTTATCCGTAATGGAAGAAAATTGTGCAATGTGTGGTCTGACACTCTTCAGCGTGAGGGGTAGATTTGTAGGTCTCATGCGAATTTGAGAGTTCAGACAGCAAGATGGTTAACCATTTCATCATTGTATCATATTCAAACTTCTACTCTGGGTGTTTGGGTATCACTTCCTCAGTCCGATCACTTGAACTACCTTCTAGAGGCCATTTTTTTTTATGTGAACACCATAAATTAAATGGCCGCTTTAAGGAAAATGGACTTCCATGGCTTAACCAAACCATGTACATTCGTTTTAGAACTCTTTTTTTTTTACTAAAGAGTATTATTCAGCCAATGGTAACACTTATTTCTCTTTTCGTGAGAGCACTTTATTTCAGTAAGAACGGCGTGCTACAGCGCCTTTAAACACCAAAATATTCAAAACTCGTTTACAACGTTCTTGTATTTGACTGTCGTTCCTATAACGTAGTATATAAATGTTCAGCATTATTGTAAATGTCAAATCAAGAATACCAGACAAAGATGTACTAGGAAATTTATTATAGATAAAAACTCTATAAACCTACTTACATACTTACCGTGTTCGAATACCAGAAGAAACCTATGCATACGATACAAATGAATTAACCTGGACATAAATCACGAGTCATCATTAGACAAACGGGGCACACAATCCGGTATTTTACGAAAACGGCACAAAAACTTTGGCCGTCATAAAAGTGCCATTAAAAATAAGGGGAGACAACAAATTCAGATTGGCGAGGTCGTATTGTGTATTTTATTGCTTGTTTCGTCTTGTTAACAAAACTGAATTGTTATAATACTGGCGTCTACTTACGCGTGTTAACACCTTTGTATAAATAGCCGAAATGTTACCCTGGTTTATGCGACCACCCCGACATTACGGGTACTACCGAAGGTCTTAGGTGGAAACAAAAATGAGGAAGGGGGAGCGGGGGTGTTAAAGGCGCTGTAGCACGTTCTTTGCATATTTTTTGTCTTTTGTTATTAAAATTTATACAATATATTGTTACATTTATATAAGAGGGTAAAACGTCTCATTGCGAGACCTGAAAAGCCCCATACACATATACATAAACTAAAAGGTTGTCGGTATTGGTAGAAAATGGTGCGACGTATGAAGCGACAAGTTTTTGGAACTCTTCAGTGTGAGCGGTAGATTTTTTTCATATGCGATTTTGAAATTTCAGACAGCAAGACGGTTGACCATTCCATCATTGTTCCACATTTAAAACTCTACTTTGAATTTTAGGTATCGCTACATCAGTCAGATCACTTGAACTACCTTCGAGCGGCCATTAGAAACGGTTCCGTACAGACTATATGTACGAAACTTTCTATGTGTGCCGTTATCGTAAAACGTGCATGAAGTTTCTGTTCGCGAGAGATGGGCAGTTACACACATACTTTATAGTCTTCTTAAAATAAATAAAATCAATAGGTATCTTCAAATTTGATTAATGAACACTTAAATAAAATAAATATATATTTTCAAATATCATTGTGAACATTTGGTAAAGGTTTGGCTCATCTAGAACAATAGTTAACCAATCGAACTCGACCCGGGTTTCAGTACGTGCTGAAGTCAATGCAGTTGACTGCATTATCAGAGATAGTTGCTAGAAGAAAACTTTAACCTAACCAGGTTATCTTTTCTCGTGCATTAACAGTCTTACTGGCTCTGAAGAGGTCAGAGATCATAGTTGAGGGCTCGTTTACACCTGACGTAGGTGCAAATACTCAATCCAGGTGACATTACATAAGTGTGACTAGATATTGTTATCTTGCCGATGTGACCTTACCTGTTAGATTGTTAAGTTTGTCATTGGAGACATACAGGTAAAAAGACAAAATAATTACATACAAAGATAACACTTTCTTACATGAAAATATGGATGATTTACCTGTTAAAAAGTGCAGTTCATAGGTTGAGATAAACAGGTGAGAATAGCTACAGAGATGAAATAATTATCTTGTTGGATACCATTCATGACAGATACTGCAGTTTTTCACTGCAAGCGAAATTGCCATTCTTGATATATTACTCGTTAGATTTGTGTTATCTATAAAAGTGCAGGTGGAATGGATGCACGCACGACTGTATCCTGGTAATCATCTTATTTTGCTCGCTTTAACAAATAGCACACTGGAAGTTTACAATCTCTTTCCATCGACACGCGAAAGTAGGTTTGTTACGTAGCCAAATATAGACTATGCGTAGCGAAACGCCCTCTCAAAGCTCGGGAGAAAAGCCACGGAGTCTTTTATTTTTCTGTTCTGTATAAGGATTAATTCAAATGTGTTTTGGATGAGTTTGTTTCTTTATAATGTTTACATAAAATGAGACGTGAGGCTGAAAATAAACAAATTAAAGAGACGCAGAACATGAGACACGTCGAAAACCATTTTCACCCCACAGAGGTGACTCAACTTATATTCGCGAACAACATGCCAAGTCTCTTTACTGGTTTCATTCAAGACAAGACAAATTGTGAAACTGTATACCCATAATAAAAGTAAGTTATCCCATACATACCCCAAGGCTGTTATTACGGGCTTAATTCACGTCGCGGGATCATGTGATGTCTAGTTGTGTGTTCAATGTACAGTGATATCAATGCATTCTGGTAGAAGCAGCTGTAAGTCTGAAGTCCATACTACTAGGATATGAACACGGAATTTTTTGGAAACAAGCAAACAAGTGAGCGTGGCTCACTAATATCCCCGACTGTTAAAGTTTGACAGTTTTATTTTACTTAGAGAGAGGTGTCTGCACAAATAAAGAATTGATAAGCTATGAAATGTAATTGCTAAGATTAAACTGTTTGTGAAAAGGGTAGGACAAATCTCTTCATGAAAAAAGTTGGTTTAAAGTAGAAATAATAGTAACTTGAAAAGATAGAGGTAACCTAATACACTACTGTCATTACCACTGATTTCAACTTTATTTTGGAAATTAATCCATCATAATGATTCATTCGAGTGACTTGAAACAACAGGTACACGAAACACACCCCTGTAGGCACAATAAGGGATACACAGCAGTTTATGGCTGAAAGGAAAGAAAATTTAACTTTTCCAAAAATATAACCAGTGGAAATATAAAATAGTAAAATCAACAAGAACACAGAAGTAGCTTCATTCATTCTAGCTCCGTATATGACCAAGTATAAAAATAAAAAATTCGCCAAAAATTAAAAAATTCACCAAATTCACCTGTTTCATTTTGCCATGCACCTCTCCTAGTGGTGAAGAAGACATGTGCCAAATTTGAAAAGGATGAGATGAATAGTTTTTCTGTAATCGATTGGACAAAAAATGCTCAGAATTTGACTAAGTTAAAAAAAATTAAAAATAACCAAAAATTCAAAAATTCACCAATTCGATTTACATTTCGCACTGCACCTTTCCTATTGGTGAAGACTACATGTACCAAAGTTGAAAAGGATGAGATAAATATTTTTTGCTGTAATCGATCGGACAAAAATTGTCTTCGGACAGAGTCCACAGGGCGTCCACAGCAATGTTTGTTTTGCTAATAACATATAAACAAATCTGTTCTGTAAGCATTCAAACATGACTGCGTTACTTCTTTTCACATAGGTCATATTTTCACCATCATTACAATTTAAACTTTTTATCTAATAATATTTGATAGGCAAATTGACTTCATTTTAAGATTTGTCAAATACACATGAAATACTAACATGAGCTCCCATTATTCAGAGACCAATTTATTTTATGGTCTTAATTATCTTCATTATCAAAAGTCTTCAGAACACAAGATTATGCATGGGTTCTGCAATCAGTGCTCAAATGATCAATACATGTTTAGTTAACCAGGCCTAATATAAGACACGATCGGCTTATATATACAATTTGGCCGTCGTCCATTGTCCACTGTCCAATGTACATCATCCATGGATCTATCGTTTTGGCATCCATGCTTCCTTGTAAAGTTGTATTATGAGGTTGAATACTTCCTTCGGACATCCTTCTTAAGAGACAGGAAGTCTCCGGAACGTGACATGATTTCTTCCTGAGTACTGCAATAAGCAACTCAATCAGGCATAGCTGAATGAAGACATGTGACCCTTTACGATGAATAAAAGTAGTCGGGGTATTAATATACCTTTGTAGTTCTTGACCGTCGTGATGGCCAATAATACGCCTGGCGCATGCCTTGACTGTTGTGATGGTCAGTAACGCGGCCTGAGCAAGGCTTGACCGTTGTGGCGATCAGTAACGGGCACTGAGCAAGACTTGTCCGTAACGCGCACTGAGCAAGGCTTGACCGTTGTGATGGTCAATAACGCATATGGAGCATGCCTTGACCGTTAGTGGACACTGGTCACCTAGTATCATGCCGCGGAACAATGTCCATCGCTGTTGTTTAGGGAAATCGCCCATGAGAATGGCTTTAATAATGCTTAAACGCTGTTTTGTTAAATTCCTGTTCATGAATCCAAGCGTTAAGATTAATAAAGTAGGGAAATGAAATGATTTCATTGCCTGTTTGAACGTTTGACATATTGGGACAAATTATTATTATCTAGTTTAAGGATATTTGCATTTAATGATAGTTTTAGTATTCGTTTTGATGCTAATGGTCGATTTTGTATTGTTATCGTATGTTTATGGGCTGATTGTGAAGAAATTTATCAATTTTGTATATGGTTTCCAATTATTTGAAATACTATCATGAAATGATATATATTATGAATTTTAAAAAAGTTAGGATACCAAAATGTAATTGACATTGTATGTAAACGCCTGATTACGATGTTATATTAAACAAAGCTGTCAATGTTATCGAAGGAATTTATACTTAAATTACTTGATTTAATCCAATTTAAAAAAATGTAATATCTTGTTCATACTTAGGCATATTTATAACTGTAATATTGAGAAAATACTTCAATATATGATGTTCATTTAATAGTTTTAATAATTTGACACAAATACAGGTAGCTATCCTTTTGACATGGACTTTTTTTTATTATAAATATACTCATGAACGAAATTTGTATTTATAAGGATTAAAGAACTATTCGGAAATTATTGACGACAATGTATTTATTGTATTTTTCTGTTACTCGAGAACAAAATGGGAAAATATCGAGGTATACGGATGTTGAAATTAAACACTTAACAGTTTTCGCCAAAGTTTCAAATGATCTTCTACTATTATATCAAAATAAAAACAGAAAACGGGCAATTAAGGCTTTACAATACAAATGTATATTGAAAAACCAAAACTATCTTCTATGAAATATGTATACCATTCATAAAAGATTGAAAGGGGGCCAATAGCAATTGGAAAGGATAATGATGGATTATCACGCAATGCAAATCTGTCTCAAGATTCAAATAATAAAGATAAGGTTTCAAAATACTAAAGCGTACAGGAATCTTAATTGAAAACCGAAACTTGATACTACACCTTCGATTTCAATAAAGGACGGACAGTTATTTAATGTCCTTTGATACTGGAATTATGCAATTCTGGGAACCCGTGTCAACTGTGACGTTTGTTTAGGACCAAGAAGAAAAACACGTTGAGAAGTACCGGTTTAAGATCCCCTCTTTATGATAGCATACCTAATGATCCAGTAGATTAACAAGCCCCTCCTGATATGCAGGTTATTTGGTCTGGAGCGTGACCAAGAGAAACCCTTAGACTCATTCCCCCTCGAGGTGGGGTCAATCTTATGTAACTGTTTGCTCTGAAACTACAAGTTTAATTAAGACGCGAACCTTTGAGGAGCTGGGATAGGTTGTTCTAAAGGAGCAACACTACCCTCTTTACCTCATGTATCTGATGGCCGGACCGGTATGGTCAACACCATTGGACTGGTCATCTGGTCAACTTGATTGAGAATTGGCGAGAACCCGCAAGCGGTCATGTTGAAACACAGGCGCAGGTTATAAACGAGCGGGAACTAACCCTCGATCGAAACTAGCACGTGCAAAACGAGCTTTATTAGCATGTGCAAAACGAACGCACTGACACGAAAAACACGAATTAGCACGTGCAAAGCGAGCTTCATTTAGCACGAGCAAAACTAACGCACTTACACGAAAACCACGATTAGCACGTGCAAAACGAGCTTCAATTACCTCGTGCAAAATAAGCTAGATCCAGTACTTCCAATGCGAGCGAAAGCTACCGTTCTTTACCGTAGAAATCGACAATGGCCAGTGCGGTTATGGTCAAAGTGACCAATTGAAATTGTGCGTGTGGTGTCTTTATTCAATTCAGTCCCGAGTCACAACGTTCTATTATTTGCAGGTCATTTAAACTCAATAACCTTTCAAACTAACAAATTGCACTGCTCTACAAAGAAAAACCTCACTCTGGTCGCCGCATTGGTCATTTTTATTTTCGTAAAGAAATTTATACGGGTTTGAGGTCAGCCCAAATGGAAAGTTCATTTAAGGCGGATTAAAGCCTTTGTGTGAACAGTGTAACGAAAACAGCAATGTCACAATTGGGAGTCTTGATTTCGGAAATCTGTGACATGGCAGGATATGACCGGATGTCGTCTGCTGAAGCGCCGCCATTGTTTCTTGACAATCAAGAATTCCATATCGACGTGTTGGGAAACCTGGATTCAAAGTGACCGACATGTCCATTGGACAAATACAGGAAATAATAAAGCGTTTCCAAAGAAGAGCCCGATTCAATAAAACGTTTCGATATGAAGGTCCTCCATTGAATATGTTATTAGTGACAGTTTCATTACTATCAGCTTCTGTTGGGCGCTACTCCAAGGCGTCTAGTAATATCAATGTTGTTTAAACATCCACTCGAGAGTTATTGGAATAGCAAGACAGCTTTGGTCAGTCTATATTGTTAATGTCGAAGGTTGTTTGGCGTTTAATATTTACTTCTGTGTCAATATTTGATTTGATACCGCAAGGCCAAAAATCTTGTCGTTTCCCGAAATTCAATGTCGAAACATCATAACAGTAATTACCGATTAAGATCGATTACGTTCTGTGATGAAATTAAATTAGATATTAAGATTACCCAATGAGGAAATCCTTGATTTAATTTGAAAGTTTTCATATTACGCACGCACTTAAAAAGCTATAATATTGTGTTAGAAATTAAATCGAATTATCCTAACATCATTAAGCTTGTAAAATGACGTATTAAGTGATTTTCATGTGAGTACTTATAAGTTTTAATAAAATTAAATCAACATTATATATAATTAGTACAAACCTTCATAATTCAACTTAATCAACTAATTGGTACAAGTCTTGGAAAATTGGCATTCTACTTAAGAAGAAACCATTTTGAAACAGGTTTGAAAATCATATCGTGTAGAACCCATTCCGAAATTGTTCATCTAAATCCATTAAACGCTTCAATACAAATTCGACCGATCCTTTAATTATATCCATGCACTTAATAACGACGTTCAAATCACGGTAGTTTAAAACTTAAGACACGCCAGTTATTTAAAGAAAAAGTACTATAGAAATCCCCATTCTCTCTAAACAGAGGCCACTTAAAGGAGCAGAAGCACGTCTTTTGCCAATTTTATTTTTTTCAAATTTCCCATTTATAATGATAGTTTATGTCATTTATATTAACTTTAGAGGGTAAAACATCTTATTACACAAACCAATTATCCGTAGTGGTAATAACGAAGTTGCGTTTAAAGCAAAAATTGCATGGCGGCCATTTTATTGTGAACACATTTTATTATTTCGAATGACAAAAACGATTCCCATAGCTATACGGAACCATGTAAACACATTTTTTAAATTGATTTTCCGAAGAGAGATGGATGTTTTACTATTGGTGACATTATTTTTCAAATACATTTCATCGACTTATTTCAGCGAAAAAACGTGCTACTGCCCCTTTAAAGAGCCACTGAGTATTTCTCATTTGTCACAACCAACTGCCAAAACTACTTGATAAACACTATTTATAACGTTTGACATAATGTGGCACCAACAACATACTATTGTCAATTTAAAGGTACATATCCATTGTCTTGTTGGGGGTCACATATTGCAAACTTTATAAATGGTGTTACTTTATCGAAAAGTACCGACTGTTACCGAAAACTAACATTTTGATGATAGTAGACTTAGCATATTGACGGTATGTAGGTAAAAGAAATGATTTCTGATCGAAAACCGGACAATGCACAGCGTTTGTTTTCATTTAATGTTTGCAATGTTATTTTGTACATTGACAGGTTAATTAAAACGAACTTACAACATTCATTTGACTCAGAATTTCATCAATCAGAAACCTTTCCAGCTCGGTAGTGTACCCATTGCCGATATCGCAATTTTCAAAATAAATCAAATCATGATTTGAATATGAATGCACTTAAACAATCAAGTATATACGTTAGTAACGTCTAAATTTTGAAATAACTCGGAGGTGAAAATGTAAATTTTAAATTTGATAAACTTAAACTGCACTCAAGATCCACTCAATAAACCATTATAAACAAGCCCGCATGTGAGACGTAAAACGCGATTTTCCGCCCCTCTAGCCAAGAACAGAGTTCACTTCAAAACTTGCTATCTGAGGGGGTCTGCCTCCCCTCTGCCTGACCCCCTAATTATACCCTTAACTAAAACCGTCACCCACGCGAGACAAGAAATCTGGAGATTGAGGGGGAGGGGGCAATATATGTTGTCTTATCTCCCCCCCACAAATTTGAATTGGTTATGGTACGGGGTAGCACCGTCAATGTAAGTGTATACGTATACATGTAATGATATATCTAAAGATGTTTTCATTGTTTTGGGGATGTAGGATGTAATGATTGAAAAGTGTAAATTATTATCATTTATTTCTGAGTTACACTTTATACTTATACGTGTCTCCTAAGTTATTTAGTTTTATGACCTTGATTTAAAGAATATCAGTGTCATTACCTGGAGAGAAAAGCCTTTTACACTAAAATAGCAAGACATTAACCACTAGCATTCTTATGAATTAAATGTCGTTAAATACTGCAAATTTGCACATGCTGTATTCTGGCTTTTACGTTTGGTACACATATATGTATATAGTCTTTTCTTTGAAATAACGAATTAAATCAAAATACAACATCCCTTTATTACGTGTGCAGTCACATGAATGTGTACATGTATGTATTTAAAGTTCGAGTTTTATGTCAACTGAATTTTCTCTGGATTGGACCGACCACTTTTCATTTAAAAATAAAGAAAATGGTCTTTTTTTTTAATGTCTTTACCTTGTTTGTTTTATTTATTGCTTTAATAAGACAGCTTGATTGATTGAATGAAATTGACAACTCATTGTTCTTTCTCTTTTAAACAAGAATCTATTTTCTAAGTCAGTGTGATGAATTATCAGTACATAAAGGATCTGTCTTTCACTAGTTTCTGACAGTCTATCACACGCAGAGATTTACGAGTCAATCGTGACCAATCAGATGACAGCTATCGACGACACCAGTTGGCCTGAAATGTACATCTGCACGTGTTTCTCGAGCTCGAAGTGTGCGAAACGTGCAATTTTGTCACATCGTCTTAGAGATTTGATGAAAATAAACTGCTCTCCAAATAGCATTTTGAAACTTTGCAAAATTCTTTTCTTTATGATTTTGGTTAAATTGGACTAATTACGATGTATATTACAGTGTATTGAATATTGAATATATTTTTTCAATCAATGATATTGATCATATTAACTTTAATATTGCCATATGTTAGCATGTTTTGTTATGTTTAATTTTTCGACAAAATATCAAAAGTTACCATATAAGTCAAACAACACCCTATAATAATTGCTGTTTTATCAACAACGTTTATGTGGGGAAAGATAAAACTTACTAACAATACTACATTTTTCACTCCCGATTGAGAAAATGCCGAACATAAGTCTCTGTAACAATTAGTTTCAAAGTGAATTAATATCATCAGAATAAACTACAATATACTGATATGTTAACTTTTCACGTCAAATACTATCTTTTCATGTGTAACATTCCTTCGAATCGTAAACATTTCCAGAAACAGCATTTTTATGAATAAAACATGACGTCAAGGCTAGATCGACCCTGCAGTTCGTAAGCTAACTGTTTTATTAAAGAAAAATGCATATTTTATCAATTTTAGCCTTTTTAACAATTTTTCTTTGATTTATCCTTTCATAAAATATTAGGTTTAATATCCAAATGTTTGCATATGAATGGTATACTCGATAATGAGATTTCAGACGATTTTGTCCTTTGATTTATAGCATAAACATGCAAATTAGTTATCTCACAGTTGATATTGGTGGTTGCATGCGGTTTAGTTATTAAACGAAATATTTTAGAAATTTTAATAACTATGTCTTCATTTTCCCACACTAACCCCATATGAAGAAAGAAATGTAATATTACATAACCAAATAAACATTCAATTATTTTATGTAAATATGAATTGTTCATCATGACTACATTTCTGATATATTCTTTTAGAATTTTCTTTATGCAAACAAATCTAAAAAAAGGCACTGTTAATTTCCAAATTGTGGGGCACCGTGGTGTAGTGATTAGCGTGCTAACCTCTCATGCCAGAGACCTGGGCTCCGTTCCATAACAGCGAGCGCTTATAATCGCTCATTGATAGCTCAATGTAGCGTTCAAGTAGCGCTCAAGAAGCGCTCAAGTAGCGTTCATTCTCTCCTGAACGACACGGTGCAAAACCTCAAAGGTCGCTCGCTTTGCTACGTAGCGCTACATTGAGCAATCGCGTTCAAGAGAGGTTTAAACGTAATCGCTAATTGAGTGATTACTTTGAAACCTCTCTTGAACACGGCCCAGGCCTCGAATACCGATTGAGACACCAAATACTTGTGACCTTGGTCTCAAACTGTATTGTGTCCCTGGACAAGGCACTTCATCCGCATTGCACTCAGTCCACCCAGCTGTTTAAATGGGTACCTGTACACGGGAAGTATGGACCAATACGGTGGCACGGAGCGCTTAGCAGTTGAACTGAACCGAAAGTAGAATTCCTTCAGGGTAATAATATTCATTGTGTGTGGCATTAGGACTAAACAAATGGGTTATAATTATTATATAGATATATATATGCTCATGGTAACCCAGAATCCATATATGTCTTAGAAACGTGTACTACAATACCATGACTGTTATTTATGTCCGGTATGATTTCTGTGTCATGTCAAACATCCAAGATAGTGAGATAGCCATGGTCGTAAAACTGTTCCAACAAAAAACATGCTAAGAGAACATAAATCAATATAGTTATTCTTTGATCTCTCTTCGTCATAATTGCGTGTTGGGACGCTCAGGTGTCACTCACCTGTCCAGGTAAGCATCTACCTTGACACTTGCCCACATACCTAGGTATACCTACAATATGTAGGTCACGTGTTTTCAGGGGAGAAACAACAAGATAAGACAAACTTAGTTTTTAGAAAGAGAGAGGTGTTTGGCATTAAATATGATAATTCATTACGTATTTCTATAAATTCATGGTACACCTGCAAAACTTAGGTCACGTGGTCTAATGTAAGAAAAGACACTTGACAGGTATCTGCGACTATTTGAAATTGTATTGAACGGGAGAAGATTCAAACGTTTGTTAATTTTAAACATACCCAATAACTTCTTTAAATGTAATATGCATAATTGAATGATATTATAACATACATTTATACGTCATATATCATGTCATCCTATTTGTTTTATTCAAGAAAGGCTGCGTGAACAGATTGACGTTATTCTGACGTCAACTGACGTTACTCCGCGCTGCGTAATGAGTTCCTGATATTGTTCTCTTGGATATAGAAACCGTTTCTAAGGTCACCCGGATGTTGAACGAATGATGACCGACTTTATGTCGTAGTGTTACGTTTTTTACCACTCACAGACAGATGTATATACTACCTTTTAAAAGCGTTCAGAAACTGCACATATATACGAGGTATTGCTGTTGGGGTGCAATTCACGAGGCCTTCTCGCTTGTGCATTAGTGATTACATTACTACTTACATGTACTGCTTACAATGTCGGACGTTCTAAATGCACAAAGGTCAAAGGTCAAAGCCCATCTCCACAAGAACCTCAAGTATCGCAAACTTTGATTTTTTTAAAGGTTTTGATTTAAACTGGTTAATTCATTTCGTTCGTGATATTACAACTCTTTAAATTAACATTTCATTATAATCCCCACTGCTTGACGTTGCTCACTAACAGATGTTTCATCAGTGGCGTGTTCCTTTAATTTAGAGGGACAGTATTGGCTGCGGTATGTTAGTGAAATTACGAGGAGACAATTTCTTGTTTATTTGCGTTTAAAGTTCAGAACATTTTATCTATATCGCTTAGGGTGGTATTTTGGCGAGCATTATTAACATACATGCACAAAAGGAAGCACTTCCTCAAATCTCGTTGCAACAAAAATTACCCCGATCGTAATACCTTAAAGGGATATAATTCAGAATGCATTAATTGCATTGCTTTATCCGTTTCAAGATGTCTCTCTATCAACGTTTTCATTAAGGCGAGGGTATGTTTTAATGAAACGATTAATGGGTGATTAAACACAGTCTATTTGAATCACTTTGTTCTGGAAGGTATATTCGGGGGGAAACTCATCCCCAGTTCTCGTTGAAACAAAATTACCTCGATCTTAACGGCATAAGGTGATAATAGTCAAATGCTTAACTCGTCACAATATGTCTCTCCATGATGTGTTCCTTTAATTCAAAGGGAGAGTTTATTGACTGGGGTATTTTTTGTGTGAAACTAACTTTGTCGGGACAAATCCCTGTGTCCATTTATGTGCCTATAATAGCTGATTAAGCTGCTTAGGGTGGTATTCCGTTGAGCATTAACCCTTTTACAAATGAGTAAAATGTGTTTTGCCCTCTACAGGGGCGTGTACAGGTGAATACATACATGCACCAAGGGGAGTAATTTTTGTTTAAACTGAAATACCACGGTCGACATGTGCCTTTAAAGGCACAGTAGCACGTTTTAAAAAATAGTTCATATGTTCAAATTTGCCATTTATAATAAAAGGTTATGCAGTCTATCTTTAATTCAGAGGGTACAACAACCCATTACTTGACCCGACTATCCAAAGTCGTAGAAAACGGTGTCGCATATAAAACGAAAACAGTTAGCGGCAATTTCAGTGTGAACACATTTTAATAAATTTATAGTGGAACTGCATTGCTGAGAATCATAACCATTCATTTTAGAACTCTATTAACTGATTGAGGGATGGCAATTGGTAACATTTTTCCATTGTGTTAGTTCACTTTATGTCAATTAGAAAACCTGCTACAGTCCCTTTAATGTATAAAGACAAGGCCATTATATGTACGTGATAATCTTAAAAGCACAGAGCAAGGTACAGTCCGACTTTTATCGATCTTCAATATCGTTTAAAATGAGATACCTTTGTCTCTGAGTTACCAACAACTAAGCGATTGAAGCCACAATTATATAGAGATTAACCTTTCGTTAGGATCAAAGCTCAATAAAGCCTCACTTTCCTTTGTATCTTGAAAAATCTTTAACTTGTCATAAGTGTTTGTCTCTGGTTCAGACAACTTATGATATTATTAATATTGATAGATAAACTGGATTCTCTATAACACAAGCATTTCTGTTGTAATGAAAATATATTAATATGTAATAAAATGTTGGTTTAAGAATAAGCAATTGAGGAGGTATTCGCTACCAAATAACGAAAGTTTTATATACACATGTATATGTATATTCACTTTTCTTTTTAAAGATGTTATGACATATGTTATGTCGTTTGGTATACTTATCTTCTTTCGTTTATGAATATGTT